>JAJCXA010000011.1:0-344683 GCA_026770245.1 Clarireedia aff. paspali H2
GTCAACGCACAAACTGGAGAAAGACCGCCACGAAGAGATATCCTTGAGTTTCAGATCCATCTTGCAGTCTACAAGACGACTTTCGAACCGATCTGTGAGGATGCAGACTCATACAATAATAGTTGAAGATGACATTTAAAGACACGCACATCCCCAGCTCGAAACTCACTCCCCTGATTTTCCTCCTGCAGAGAGTTTCTCATCCACCCATTGACTGGATGACTCGCACTCGCCAATACATTTACTATCCACATCAACCGAATCGATCCTACAGCAGCGAGCCAGCCAACTATAAAATCCCTTCATTCTGCGCTTCAACTCACTCCATCAATTAATTGAATGATGATTTCTAAGAATCGCTACCTACGACTCATGCTTGGAGTGTGGTTCATCTAGCATATATAACTTATATGGAGCCGCAAAGCGAGACAACCAGCGGGGTGATGTATATGGGAAATTGGAGTAAAGAATTGTAGTAGTGATGATAGGATTGCTGGATTTTGGCAACAAGTTCGTGATTTTGGCAAAAGGTACGTTGATTAAACGTAGTCGTGAGTGATAATGGTCTGAAGGTTGTGACGGCGGGGAATTTCACCCCTCACGCAGTGCTACTACATACTATTTATTGTTCTAGAAATGCTTGAGGTGACCTTCAGCGAACGTCTCTGTCTAGAGTAGAGTAGATGGATGTTCCACGTCAGAAATCCCTTGTGTCTATGATATCAGGTTGATAGTGTTTATCGAGCATCTGTTATACCTCAATTGAACGCTTTTTATACTCCTTGCTCGTCCGAAGTGTATCTCCATGCTCGCCTTCCTCCCCTATCATTCTGGATCCGTTTGGTCACTCATTTATTCACTCACTCACTCACTCAGTCACTCATATGGAGTTCTAGAGGATAAATATATCAACCCGGCTACAACTTATGCCCACCATCAAGAATAGGTCCACGATACAGATTAGCACGATGGTAAGAAAGTTGGCAAGCAACCCCTATATTTCGAACGTTGATACCGAAAGACGTCAAATACAACGGAAACATATAAATCCGAGAAGAAAACGCAGCAATTTAAATAACGGAAATGATATTGAATACGAAGCGATGGCAGTGAAAACCATGGAAAACGACAACAAGTACTTAGGCAAACAACCACACCAAGAATATATAATAAACTTGACAGCAAGAAATTTTGAGCACCAGCAAGCAGCTTTCTTGCCATGCATGAACTTAGAAAAACCAAGATCCTGAGATGGAAGACGGACACGATCAAAGGGGAAGCGACTAGCCCTCCACGAGATGCAATCATGATTCCGCACAGTGTTGCAGTCGAGCTCCGATGCATCTTGTGCCGCCACCTACCTATCCACGCTACATATTTTAGTAGGAAGGACACCGGCAAAGTAACCCGGACGACTAGGCGGGTGCTTCATCAAAGAATCCGTCTGGAGACGTAAGCAAACTCAGCAAAGAGGCAATGTCTAGACTTGGATTACCAATCCAGCCTTAACCACTTATACGACAAGCTATTGCCACAAACATACGACACCAGCACGCCTCGTGACTCGTCCACAAATTGTGCACAAACCAGCGGAACTTTCATCTCATCACAGTACTGTAATAGTAGCAGGCAGCGAAAAACCAAGACACCATCAATCCTTCCGGCAAAAGAACCAGCGGTAAGACCATTTATTTTTCACTTTTTTTCCAAAAAGCCAAATCATACATACTCCCCTGGCTGGACTGGTGCGGAATCGAATCATTTCCGCTAATGCGAACACATGCTGTAGATGACATGATCCGATGTGCTGTCGATCGAGAAACCAGATAAGTGGTTTTCTCTGCTAGGCAGATCTGGGCTCATGATCGGGTAAGTAAGTTTTGAGTATTATTTTTCCACCGTCGCGGATGATTGCGTTGAACGGGGGCTTTGCCCCGTCGGGAGTGGCGATATACTGTAGAAGAATCTCACATACATACCCCATAACCAACCCCCCAGGCAGAGGCTGAGCAAATAGGAAACTGTTCCACATGCACATCTCGAGCTTTCGTGTTCGACTGAATCACGTGTCGGAGGGATGTAGATCCCTGATTGTCCGGCGGGATTATTGTCTCGGGTCTCTCTCTCTCTCTCTTGTTGATGATGACTGTATTGTGCTGCCATGCAGGCAATGCTACCTACTCCCGACGGCAAAGCCAGCTTTCGCTTCTTCCCCCAGATTAGGCTGACGATGCATAAAACGGCAGGACAGAATAATAATTATGCTTGGAGATCGATGATGAAGAGAATAAAGTAAAACAAATGGAATGGGAATCTCTCGTCATCATGCAGTGCGTTCCCTTAGCAATCAAATCCATGAAGGGGCCAGGCAAACTGAATTTGGAAATCTCTATATCACGTGTACGAACGACTCGAGTCTGCGCCGCCTCGTAACTCAAAGACAGATAGAAGGGTCATAGAATACGCAGTAACGTAGTGCTGCTCGTAGTTCTAGAAATATTTGCCTTCCCTACGGAGTAGAACGAATGATTGGGTCTGGATTGTCTTGTACACCTGACTGGATGACCATCGTATCCATCCATATCGTATGAATAACCTCGTACTTGTACGAAGCACGGAGCGAGCACAAGCTTACCTCATAGTAGCCCCGCACGACTTATGTTCCAATAATCACTCACAGCCAACCGCAAGTAATGAGAAAATTCTCTTCATACAGCAAGTAGTAGTGAATGGTTCGAGAGAAGGAAAATGTATGTAGATCTAGAGGGCTTTGGTTCTTTCGATTTCGAGATCTACCTACTGCAGTTGATGACCAGTGGACGCGACTCCATTATTCCATTTCATCCGCATCCTTTCCCATCCCACCGTAATCAGGAAGTAGTATAAGCGGTTGAGACGCAGTGCTGAGTGGTCATTTTCGTGACTAATACTATAAATTTCACTGTGACTTGTGCGTGGTTGACTCGACTCGATCACAGTTTCTCCGATATCCGTCCGGTTGGTCTATATTGCAGTGTGCTATATTGTAGTGTGCTTCGCAGTTATGTGTGCAGCGGGCTAGCAAGCAAGTACGAGTAGTATGAACGGACGACGTGGCGCAGGGCAAGGCAGAGCAGAGCAGAGCAGAGCAAGGCGAAACCTGTCTGACAGAGACAACTCTGCCGAGCCAAGACGAAATTTGAGATTTGTTTCTCCTTCCCCCACTACATTACCTTTCCCTCTCTACGATATGTGAATCTCGTGTGCGTGCGGTCGCTCGGGTCGGCTGCAGTGAACATCGCAGTTCTACAAGTCAGAACTTCTGCGGAGGGGCAGTGTAGCTAGGTGGGGACGTAGGTGAAACTAGTCGGGGACAGCGAGCGAGCCAGCGAGCGAACTAACTGCACTGCATTATACTGCATGATCCAATCCCAAGGTTCAAAGTGTGTGGCATGGCATGTGTGTGTATGCAAGGACAGGACTCGAGAAGAAGGTAAAGTCAAGTTAAGTTCAAGGGACCCGTCAAAAATTGAGATGAGATGCCGCGAGGCACAGCACAGCACAACACAGCACAGCACGGGATGGGAAAAAGGGTTTCGTGCAGATGGGATGTATAAGTGGGTGGTGGATAGTGCCGGCCGGGTGGGCTCGGGTGGTCGATACTGATACTGATACTGATACTGATACTGATATTGACTGATACTGATAATGCAGTCATGGTTGGTGATGACGAGACTAGACGAGACTAGACGAGGGGAGATGATGCACGGTACAGTACAGCACAAGCAAGCAAGCAAGGCTTGGGTCGAATGATTTCCCTCGATGCGTATGTGTATCGGTATGTAAGATATGATAACCGTAACGCCCTGTACTGCAAGTATCGTGCAGTAAACCGAGGACACAGCACAGTACGGCACAGAGGACGCAAATCACTAGGTCAGGGTCAGGTAGGGACCAAAAAGCTTCGACCCAACCAACATCTAAGGCCATACTCACGATGCGGCACCGTGATGTGGATCCCATACTCACATTCCTGCTTCAATAGTCTGCTAAAGCGAAACGTGCAGTGCAGGTACATCGACTACTGTATAATAGAGGGGTAATATTGAGATTGGGCTTCAATTTTATCTGGCGAAAAGCAGCAGTGGATACAATCGCCCATTCTCCTCCCTGCTCCCTGGGAGGGATAAATGGAGGGGCAAAAGCAAGCAAGAGGGGCAATGGCTGGCGCAGCAAGCAGAGGAGGGTAAACAAGGAGGTGATTAATTATCAATGACGACTGACCCTAAGGTCAAGGGCAAAGGCGAGGGCAAAGGCGGAGGCATCCCCGATGCAAATGCAAGCAATTTGTCGGGACAGAGGTGAGATAATATTATTGAGAGGTCGTGATTGATGCCTATCGTGAAATCATCATGTTGTTGATCTACAGATATCCATAGGCTGATATCGGGAGACATCTACAGATAAAGCAATGAACAACATATGCTTTCGTAGTTCTCGACCTGATCATGTAGTCCATATGCAGCACACTCCGCAAATCTCTACTTGTGAAGCCTTCCTTCTCTTCTGCCTATGAGGTTTCAGAACTGAAGCCCTATCTTGATATTATTTTTGGTTGTCGGGTCCAGGACCGGACACGCCGGGAAGAGTTAACACGAATTCAACCTCCGCGCCTTGTTTAGTACGCGCAAACACAACAGACAGACAGTACGCAGAAGAAGCATCGTTTCTCCAACGTAAGGTAAGACATACTTCCTTCCATTCACGATTCAAGTCGCCAGCCCTTCGGTTTGGTTTTCCTATCCATCTATCCAGGGTCTTTTTTGGCATCGTTTTGGCGATCATAAAAGCATCATTACTAAGTATCAAGCTATCATGGTCAAGTCAGGGCATCAAAACCGTAGTCCCGCCGTCCTTGCTTCTCGGTCTTGGTCTTCAATCTGGCCTGTGTTCCGCCGATGCCGTGTGCAAAGCTTTTACTAAGTATGTATGTGCGGTACCTGTGCCATGTTTCCTGCTTTGCTTGTGGAGACAGATATCCATCATCGTACAGGATTATTGTGCTTCCTCGAATGAGAGCAGTCGAAGGAAGAAAGTCCCCGGGATGAAATGGTTAAGCGATCTAATCAGGACGTTTTCTGAAATCCGAAGCGCGATTCGAAACTTTTGTGCGTGTGCTGATTACCTTAGTGAGTATTATTTCTAGCTAGACTACTAGACCAATATGAGAAATCTGGACCTTTTTTTTCTTTTCTGGATACCGTTTCAATATTCGTATTCCGTTGGGTGTAGATAGATATCTGGTGGTTGGAATCGGCTCAAAATCGAAGAGCTATTTGTAGACTACCACTACTACTCTGCTGGAGGAAGGTAAGCGATGACGACGAGCACCGACGTTTGCGACAATTGTTTGTATTTATTATTATCATTTCTCTGTCACGCACGGTTGAACCCTCAGGTCAAAGCCGCATAGTCCGTGTCTTTCCGCGACGGAGAAAAACAAGCAGCATGAAGAGGAAATGTGTGGCTTTTTTGTTCGAGTCCGGGATGGGGACTTCGGATACTTGTACTGCCTGCGATGGGACTTGTTTTTGAAGGGTTAGAAATGACTGTACTGTAGCAGCCACGCCTGCTAGGGTCTTGGTGTCTCATGCTCATGGATATCAGCGGTTTGAGCTGAGGAGGTTGGTAAAGGTGTACTTTGCTACCTCGTTCGGACCAAGAGACGGTGCAACGGGAGTCGTATGTGGTCGTATGTAGCCTTTCATCGCGTACTCTTCTTGGCTTTTGTGATATACGGTGTGAGCGGCGGCGCTCTGCGAAACGTGCAACAGGTTCAAGCCCGGCCTCCCCAAAAAGCAGCCATCTCTCCACTGTGATGGAACAAAATACTTCCGGCGTCGGCAGGGGGCGCATGCACTTGCACTTGCGGCCACAGGACTGACAGTAGAGATTGTAAGGATGCATCATCGTCCGGATTGGTTGCAGGTAGCAAAAGTGGTGGGCCATCCTCATAGCCTTTTTGTTTTTTTCCCTTTTCCTCGAACCAGTGGAAAGCGAAAATACCGTTATCCGCCGTTCCAGCAAGAAAAACCCCACAGGTACCGTACCTCGTACATGGGAAAAAAGGAAGAGAGAAAATTTTGTACCCAAAGCATGACCTGGTGCAGATGCTCGATGCAGAGAATAAATGGGGGTGATGCTAACTCCCTCTACTGGTGTAAAATAGGCGCTAGATCCGCATTGAGAGAATTGACGGATTCTTTGGGAAGATACATGTATTTCTCCCCTACTGCTATGGTCGATCGATTGGCCTGTTGGAAGTCCTTTTGGGGAAGGTTTCCCGCCATGTCACGACGGCTTTCAAGATTTGGGGGGGTTTAAGCTTCTGTTTTTGGTGACATGGTGTGATGGCTGGTGGCTGGATGGCTTTCTCCTGAGGAGAGGATATTTTAAGGATAGGCATGTATGGGTGTCTATCCATACCGGGTGTGGTTGTGGTGGTGAAGGGAAATGAGAATTGGATCGGGATCATGAAAATGGATCGTTCTGTTGGTTCTAGAAAATCCAGATTGGAAATCAATCTACATAGTACAAAGTATCCTGTCACTGCCCGCACAGGAAAATTTTCCTACGGGGTATACGTACTGTGCTTGATAGACAAACGAGGTTTGTTGTTCTAATGAATTGCGGCCAGCTGTCAGTTAGTCATTCATTCATCCATCCATTCACTCACTCGGCTTATTGTGTAGACAGGCTGAGAGGACGAGGATGAATCATTTCTTCCTGCCACCTACTTATCTACCAGGTAGTCAGCAGTCAGTAGTCAGTCAGTCATATCTGTTGAACTCAGACCGTCTGTCGGTCAATAGGTAGAAGTAAGTACAAGTAGTCAGTCCTGTGCGGAGCAGATGGAGCACAGGCACAGCCTTTTCGTACAGTAGTTGTGGTAACCAAAATGAAAAAGGAATGACTCGACACATGTGAGACGTCCTTCGTTCACCCGTGAGCAGTGAGCGGGCAGCGCGTTCCATCCGTCCACTGAATCGACCCAATCGATGGAGCTGGTGCTTCGTCCTTTCGTAAACGCACGCCAAAAAGATGGTCTGTCAGTAGTATTCCTCCCATCCATCACCCAAGGAACCCGAGTCCCCAGTCGTTAAGCCCAGAAAGTAAAATAGAAATAAAAGGATGGAGCATGGAGCATGGAGCCATGTTGTCGGAGGGCCTGCATGTGGCCAGTAAGATCAGCTTGTTTATAGGCTTGTGGGCTTGCATCGGTTCGTCCATCCATCCATCCATCCATCCATCCATCCATCCATCCTATCCATCCTTTGGTAGCATTTCGTAGCCTTTCGTAGCCAGTGAGCCACGCTGGCAAAGAGAAAGATGATGCTTTGGATTCCATAGTGTAGGAAATAGCGGGTAGATGTTCGGAGGTGGATTCCAGCAGCCAGTAGCCAGAAGCCAGCATCCAGCCAGCAGCAGCAGCAGCAGCAGCATCTAATCTAGCATCTCAGCAACCAGCATCACGCATCTAGAGAAACGCGTTCCTGTAACGAAGTGGTCCGTAAGGGTTCAAAGGTTAATGGATGGCCGCGGATTGGTCGGGATCGGGGTGTTCGAGAATACTTAGTACAAGTCATGCTAATTGTTACGAGGTTGGTGTGTAGCCTGATATCGGTATCATCCCTCATCCCTCATCCCTCAGCACAGCGCTCATCACTCATCACTCATCACTCATCACTCATCATCATTTGCACCTCCTTGATTGACATAAGATGAAAGGCGAAAATAGCCCAATCTTGCATAACGTGTGGTAATAGAATAGAACTTGGTGTGATTCAAAATGATTGTAGCAGACTTGACCTGCCAATGGTGTGTGTACGAAGGCATATCGTAAGTCTGATGATTCACTTTGAAGCCTTTGATACACACTCACCTACCTGCTTTGGACAGTACAAGCAGGAAGAAAAAAAAAAAAAAAAAACAAGAAAATGGAGGACTAATTATAAACCATCATCCAGCATCACCCAGCATCACCCAGCATCACCCAGCATCACCCAGCATCATCATCGTCGTCATCAGGGTGGGTGGCGAATTACAGCTTTGGACCGTTGAGAGTGTTATCTTCCCGGTTCTCATTTGTGCCCGTGCCTGGCAGTTGCAGCACAGCACAGCACAGCATAGCACAGGAAAAATGAAGCCTTTTCCTTCCTAGTCTTGCAAAAGTCGTTGAGAAAATGAGAGAAGCCATCTGCAGAAATTATGACGTTCCCTGAGCGATTCTGGACGGCCATTCGTTGGCTGGCTGGCCCCTGAGACCTCATTTTTTCGGACAGGTTCGATGGGAAGTAGCGGGTTTCCAGTGAGTGTGAGTTAAATGTGTCGGACCTCGGGTAGCATGGCGGCGACGGTGGAAGGCATGGGAAAGCATGGAAAGCAGGGCAAGCAGGGAGGCAGGGAATAGAATCACTTGTCCCAATGAAAATTGGAGGAAAAGGGTGAAGGCTGCATTCTGATTCGCTGGCTGAGAGGTCTTGTATACAAGTAAGATGAATTTGGGCGGAACGAAGTGGTCGGAATTGTACAGTAAAGACAAATAAAGTGAATGAATAATGATGAAATGAATAGAAGCTGATCTCTCATGGCTCATGGCTCATGGCTCATGGCTCATGGCTCATGGCTCATGGCTCATCTCTCATCTCTCATCTCTCATCTCCCATCTCTCATGGCTCATCTCTCATCTCATCGCTCATCGCTCATACGGGTACGGGTACGAAGGACGGTCCAGCCCAGATATCCAAGGGCATGGCTGGTCGGTGTTGCTGGCGGCTGGTCCTTGGTCGCCGGTGTCCATGGGATCCATTTCTGCGCTTTTACCGTACAGGAGAGTAGAGTATATAACCACATAACCACATAACCACATAACCACATAACCACATAACCACATAACCACATCCACCTAACCACATAACCACCCAACTAACCACTTTACCATTTGACCATCATCCATCATCCATTCCATCCCATCATCCATCATCCAATCTGGAGAGAGCTCAAGCCACTTTACTAGGGCGGGAAGAGAAGGAAAAAGAGGAGATTGGATTGGATTTGCTTTGATTGGATTTGCTTTGAATTTTATTTGATTTTTTTGTTTTTTTTAATGTACTAGTAATCTAGCTCGCACCCTCGCTCGGAACTTGCAAAAGTCCAACGTGCAAGTGTCTCCACTTCACCCATAAATCCACCCCCATTCACCCCCATTCACCCCATTTCACCCAACCACATCCATCGCTTTCTCCTCCTTCCTCCACTCGACACCTCGACACCCTCGACACCTCGACACCCTCGACACCTTCCTCCCACTCCAACCTGGCAACCTGAACCCTACCACTTCGCACTTACACAACACTCTCATACCCTGCCCTACCTTACCCTACCTTCCCTTGCCTTGCCTCGTACCTCTCCTCTCGTCTCTTTCCTCTCACTCCTCCACCACTCGCTGCACCGTCCTTACCCTACCTTAATACCGATCCCGCCCTTCGACACCTTGACCCCGTTCTTTTCCTTCTTTTTCTTCTCTTCATCCAAACGCCTTCTCCTTCCTTTGCCAGGTGAAAGTCTTTGAGATCATCAGACATCTCTTCTACTACTACCTCTGTCCTACTCCAACGACCGAACTTCTTCATCTTCGACAATCGAATTCGTTCCAAAGTTGCGAAGTTGCGAAGTTGCTCGTCGCCTGTTTCCCTTCTCTCGTGCTCCCATCTATCCCCCGATAGACACGACTTCGATCCAAGCCTCCTACCAATTTCGACTTTGATATTAGGTCTACACGTCCTATATTACCTGTTTCGACACGACTACTCATATTGCGCATTGAACAAAAGGAATTGAGTATCCCACACGCAAAGCCTTTATTCTTCTTCTTTTACGGACTTCATTGTCACGAAAAGGTTCGTTGTGGCTTTTCTTTGCCTTCGCATTTCAACCTCTTCCCCCCCCCCCCCAGCTTGTTTTGATTCCGGACAACCGCTATACCACCTCGCCTTCCGCTATACCACCTTCCGACATTCCGACAATACGACCTCACCACACATTTTCAATCACGAAGCTTATATCGATTATGAAGTCGAGTAATATATGAGCGGCGTGGTTTTCGGTCTTCTCGCAACATTGAAACTCTCAAAACGCTATTCGACTCACGCGCTCTTGGTGTCCCCATCATCCTTCGGCATTTCGAGAAACAGTCGCATCTCTGTCACATCATCACACTATCTTCTGCGTATCAGATTCGGCACAGACTCCCGTTTATCAGACTGCTATATTTATATTATGCACTTACACTAACTCTCCAAAAGAATTAAGCTAGGATTCCAGGGACCTGACATCTTTTCACGCCGCATGATTGCTTTGTCCTAGGATTTTGTGGTTTCGTTTCATACACTTCTCCTCCTTCTCGACGATCCTCGCGCAAACGCATTACGCTTCTTTTCGGTTACATCATTTGCAATTACCATTGCAGTTCATACAAAAGTTTTGACAGGAATTGTTCAGGACCTTTGATCTATGGCGGATACACAACAATAGATTTCCTACAGACTTCACTCCCCCGAACAACGACTCTTTGTCGCTTTGACAACCAACCGCAGACGGACATAAATATCCCCCCCCCCAACGCTCTCGAAATATTAGCAGTCGGCTTTTTGCTTGATCAATCAGCTTACTACTATCACTTTCCAGAGCAAGAAGCAATTTCTTGCTACCGACTAGATTCTATAGGATCTACGTCGGCCTCTCGAAACTTTCGCCCATCATGCTTCCCGGAGGTGTTTGTGCTCACCTGGATTATGAGATTGAGGATATGACTGAGTATGTGGCTGAAATGGCACAGAGGCTCGTCTTTCCCGGCTCTCCAGTTACGGCACCTTTCCGCAAGTTTGTCTCTGGATTACTGTCATCCACCCGACTTCCACACACCACGATTCTTCTCGGCATGAACTATCTTGCGCGACGCATCAATATGCTCAAGAGTGCATCTGTTGGTACAATCAAGATGAGTGATGGTCAGGTCTGGCGCCTCTTGACCATTGGGTTGCTTCTTGGGAGTAAATTTTTGGACGACAACACCTTCCAAAATAAGTCCTGGTCAGAAGTCAGTGGAATTCCGGTTTCTGAACTCAACGCGTTGGAACACGACTGGTTGGAGGACTTGAACTGGAACTTGTACGTCAATCTCGACGAGAGCGCCGACTACCAAGCATGGTTGACCAACTGGAAAGACTGGTCGGCAGCTAAGAAGAAGGAACGCACCATTACCCGCGATCGTTTGTCTGCTGCACCTCTTGCTCCGATCGACACCAATGTTCCTCGTGTTCGTCCATACGCACAACCATACAGCGCTTTCACGAAGAGCGCCTCACGGGAGCGACAACAGTATGTGCCATATGATCACTCTGCTTGGGTCAACTCGTATCCAACTCCTCATCTTACGCCTCCGTCTGCTTCAGACTCTGGTGTTACCACCCCAGAGTATATGAGTGCCACAGGTGGCGGACCTCAATATGATTGGTCTCTGTTCAATCAATATGCTGCCAGACATTACCAACAACCTCATGGAGGATACATGCACCACCCCCGTATTGCTTCATATCAAACTCCGTTCTCTCACCACTACGGTAACCCATATAATAGCATCTGGGGCGACCCAACCGTGGCAGATTGCAACTGCAATGCATGTGGACCTCAGCCCAAACAATCCTACTTCATGGCTCATCATCCATATGGAGGATCTCAAGCTGTTGTAGGTTAATTGTTTGCGTTGGAATAGGTACTGTGTCTCCCGTCAGCTTCACACTCATGTTCGAGATCAACAATTCTACGTATAATTTTACACATGCGGATACACCTTGTGCCTAGTTTCACCATCACAAAAGTCTTTTTCTTCTTCTTCCGGTTTCTCCTTCTCGCGTCGAGGCAGCGCGCTCATTACGTTTAAAAGAGATGTTGTCACGATCCGTCTAGTCATTCAAATCTTAAGGATCGTTCGATAACAAACATGGATTATCATGTCCAACAATTCACGATCTCGAGTCGCGTTTCACCTTCCCGGTGGCTGCCTCGATCTTACGACTTTGTTTTTTTACATTATACGGCGTTATTTCAGCGAATTTAGATATTTCCTTTGTTATTCAAAATAGGGCGACGGCATGGCACTGGGATTGGTTTGGTCTGGTGTTTGGGCTTTGCATGAGATTCTTGGCCTTTTTCGCTTCCGCTTTTCTCGGTTTTCTGCACATTTATTTCGTTTCTTTTGCACATTTTGCTTTCTAGACTTCGGCTCACCATAAACGGTCGACAAAAAATCACCACCTGGCAGTCTTAACCTGGCTAGCCACCTGAAAAATTGTAATTAGGCGCTTCTTGTTTTTCTTGCCTGTTCTCGACTCGATTTCGCAAACTGTTGGTGGCAGATTTCGAGCACTTGTACTATGGAAGGAGGGAGGGGGGTTTCTTGGATCTTTACCGTCGGCTTCTCATAATGAGGGAGTGGTTGGCATGCACAAAATGGATGGGATATCTGGCATGGAAATTGCGTTGTGTGGCTTTGGGTTTCAATTCGAAATTTCACAGATGAGGTACGATCTTGCCTCTCAGCTCTAATGAGCCTCTTAAAGACATGGGGAAACATTTGGGAGACAATACGAGCATGGCATTTGAGAGTTTTTTTATTTTTTTTTTATTTTTTGATGTTGTTTTTGAGGTGTTTGTTTTCGCATGAAAGATTGGGAATATGGAGGGGAAAATTATACAATTTCTCGCGGGTTCTATTTTCTACTATGGCTGGAGCTTTCTAAAGATGAGATTGGGCCGCGGGAAATAAGGCTGTTTTTTTGGTTTGGCAGAACTGTTTTTTTTTTTTTTTTCTCAATGGCATACATGCACTTGGCAACGAAGGTTGCATTTCAAACTTCGAAGGGGGAAAAAAATCTTTCATGATATACCTTAAGGTCTAGGGTTGCAGCTTGGGCTCTGGATAAACAAAGATTCTTTTTACGATACGAAGTTATGACGGGTTTTTGATATCCTGGAGGGCTACTTGTACCTCCTTTTTTTCTTTTTCTTTTTTTTTTCTTTTTTTTTTTTTTTTTTTTTTTCGAAGGCAATTCAATGGAAGGGGGGTCATGGTCGTCTGTGATGTATGCTTGGAGGGCGTGTTATTATAGGAGTGTGTGAATTGGGGAAGGAATAGGAGGAACATATTCAGATAGAATAGGGGGACCACGTGAGGAGTGGCGGAAATAGGACGACCTTTAGATTAATGGAAAACTTCATTGTCTTCGTCTCAATATGCATTCTGAAAACTGGTTGTACTCTTTAGCATGCCGTTGGCTTTGTGACTATGGACCTCGTTACCTAACCGCTTGATCCAACCCCTCCCAACTTTTCCTCATAACGTTTTCCTCGACGATATTCCCCCACTGCATACTTCTCATCTCTTGATACTCATAGTTAGCTGTATACCTAATGTCTTTCTAACCTTGGAGGCAGACACTGGTCGAGGATCATTCGCAGTTTACGAGACACCTCTTTATAACAATAGGCTTGTGATGATGAGCAGCAATGAATGGGTGAAATACAATCATCGATTTTGGCTTACAAAAAGGCAGCGAACGGCAATGCAATACAATGACAGCAAGGAGTTGGCGGATATCAATAAGGACCGCTGCTGGGTGTGTGTGAGTAAGAGTAATTTTTTGGTCCTTGTGAGGAAGAGTTCCTTGGGGTTGGGATGTTGGGGAAAGGTTTGGTTTGGTTTGGTTTCATGCCCCCCCCCCCCAAAAAAAAAAAAAAAAAAAAGAGAGAGAAGTTGACGCATGTATGTATGTATGTATGTATGTATATCTTGCTTGGACTTCCTTTTTAATTAGTCGCCAGGCCAGGACAGCACAGGACAGGACAGGACAGGACGTATATCATACTTAATCACAGAGAATCAATCTATCAAGTGACTGCTGGCAGCTGCTGATCCTGCATATCTATCTATATATCCTAGGTTAACTGCTGCGCTGCTGCTATTCCTGCTACACTATACTACACTACATGGCCAGCTATCTCGCCGAGTCGAGTCGAGATGAGATGAGATGAGGTGAGATGAGATGAGGTGAGGTGGTACTTCTTCTGTGTGAGATTTAAAAGGTGGTATAGTATAGTATGCACTCGTAGATGGTCATGGTCATGGTCATGGTCATGGTCACGGTCATTACATTCCTCCATTCGGTCTTGCGGACTTGACTTGAAATCTGCCTCTGCCCGTCTCGAGAGGAGGTGGGGGGGGTGCTTTTATCTCGCAGCTTGCTTGGGCTTGGACGCCGCCGTCTCAATCTACTTTCTAAATATATGATATGATATGATAGCTGGATGGATGGATGGATACGGGTTAGGAATGGAGATATATAAGTATGACCCGGCCCATTCACTAACATGGGTTGGGTGCCGTTACTTTTCCGCTAGTTCTATCTGCTGTTCGGTTTTGGGACGGTCGTCACCTACTCGCCCTCTCGTTTGGTTCTTTGTGGTAGCAGATATGTTCTAGGATAACGATTTTGGGGATCTAATGCGTTCGCACTTGCTCATGGAATGGGAGAGGGAGAGAGGGTCACTGTCGGTTCAGTATATTCACTGAACGACAGGAAAGATATTACAGGATACTGAGCTACGGAAGAGGGACTACAGGATATAGGATACTCGCTGCAGTATAGCAATTAGTACGGGAGAGAAGTTTTTATATAGTCCAACTCTCCCTCCCACCTAGTTTAGAAGAATTAACCCGATTCAACTGCACTACTTTGGTCCATATACGTGACTAAGTGTGATGCCACGAATCGGTCCCATTATCGGACCAACACTGATCAGTGTTGCGTGTACAGATCAGATCGATTACATTTACTTTACAATTACTTAACAACTACTTCATATCACTTTAATTTATCTACCTCGTCGACAACCTACCTCTCAAACAATGGCGAACCAAGGGGAACCAAGCTCATGGAGATCCTACAAGCAACCACCACCCCCAGCAGGGAGCACCTACACCAACAACTACTACGACAACAATCAAGACCAAACGACATGGGAGGAAGAAGCCAGCGATACAACCAAAGGAAACGGAAAGGAACCCGCCAAACAAGAAGATGAAGAAGAACTATTCGATCCAGAAGAAGCAGAAAGAGAACAACTCCGAGAATACATTAATATGAAAATAAACGAATACCTTGACATGAAAGCATACAACAAATACCTATGGGAATACTTCTCTGAGGACTTTACAAACTGGGAACCATGTCATTTCAAGGAAGTTGGGAGAAAACAGATAGTAGAACTACAAATAGTACTTATAGAACGTGGAGTACTAGTCCGGAAACCAGGGAGAGTCTCACTCCATGTAGCACTCGCTTCCACAGTTGCCAATTGGAAGAAATGGGCCGACGAAGATATCCTGGACTTGGATAATACTAATATGGATATCAAATCCAGAAAGATCTATATAAGACTCAAGAAGCTCCAAGGACTCGACCCGACATTAAGGACAGAAAGAGCGATGAGTGTGTATAAAGACGATTCGATATCAGACAGGACTACTATGCCAGGATTCTATATACAATCATCACCTACACCTAGACCACTACCAATTAGGCCACAAGCAACAGCCTCAAATAATCCACCTAATGACCCAACTCCTAAGGACGAGTCATCGGATGTTGATGATCCAATAGGGATCCTATATAACGACAGAAGACAAGGGTATGAAGAGGAACCACGAGAGCAGAGAAGAGAACCAACTAATCAATCTTATAATGAACGACGTGAAGCGCCTACTCATCACTACTAACACAGAATGGATTATGCACAGTATGATTGGCAACCGGCTGAAGATCGATACTACGATCGATCACCTGTAAGACCATCCGCAAATCGACTATCCGCAAGACTATCCGCAAGAAATGATCCGCAACTATCCGTAAGACCATACGCAATCTTTGAAGACCAACTACGAGCAACTGGCCAAGTGTCAACAGAAGATGATTACCGAGTGCCCGCCCACAAGCCAGGAAAGAACATTTCTCGAGAACTCATAAACATAGCAAAGATGTACACACCAGCTGCGAAATACAGCGGAAGTGACGATAGCTTTGATCAAAAACTTGAGATCTTTTACCGAATCTGCGCCAGAGAAGCATTACCAGAGGAGGGATTGACAGCAGCTCTACACACAATGCTCACCGGCGACGCAGAGACTTACTACTTCTGGTCACAAAGAAACCCCCTTCGAACTAACTTCAACGACATGTGCAAAATGCTGAAGAACTACTTCGAAGGAAAGGAACACAACCGACAGTCACCCCCAGTAGGTAGGTGGCTGTAATGCATATAGCGGAATCTGTATATGAATACTACCTTTTCCTGGTATCATTCATTCAAATGTTATACTGTGTGTATGTAGCGTGAGTATACTTAAAATGTAAATACGACTCTTTCTTTCTTTCTTTCTTTCTTTCTTTCTTTCTTTCTTTCTTTCCTATTTGCTCACTTACTGAGTACAGTACATCCTGCCTGTCATTATGAAAAGTTTCGATGAATATTTTATCGATCGTTGATCAACTCTCCACCATTCTCATGGAGCTCATTCTTCTTGCTGTCAGTCTATAGTTTTTGCACAAGAGATCTGAGGCTCAAGGAGCTGAACCTGTCTTTTTAAATGATAGGTGGATGAATATACATGATGGGCGTGGGAATCTTATTAAGCCGCGCTTCAACTCGCGCAAATGTTTCTCGTATGTTCGATGGGAGAGAAGTTGCAAGTGGGGAGCTGGGGGGTAGTTATATATGAAGTGGAGATCGGGTGGAGAGAGAAGGAAGAGCAGTGAGTGGATGAGTGAAATTAGCAACGTCGATTTAGAAAGCATATAAAAGCACCTAGAATGAGTTGTCTTGCAAGAAATAGCCATCGTATGTAGACTGGCGTGGCAGCTGGAATATGCTGCTCGTGGTGTTTGGCCTCTCGTGATAGCTTTTTCGCTCCTTGTATACCCACCCGTCTGTGTACCTATCCGGGTGGCTTGTCTCAGAAGTAATGTATAGATTATGTTGCGGACGATGGAAGTTGCTGTCACTATCCTCTTTCTACTACCACTACTTGTTCTCGCCACACAACTTCTCCCTGTTGTCTGTCCCATCTTCATTGTTACCACTTGAGCTATGATCTGATTCCCTCATAGATAGGTTCCGTATAGCTCACTAAAGCAGTGAGTTAAAGGGATGGAAAAGTACATCCTTGGACCTAAATCGCAACCTTTTTATGTGGTAGTTGAGATCAATGTCGATAGGTTGTATGGGACTACTGGAACTACTGGTCTTTTATAGAAGAGAAAGGGGAGGGGATGGGAAGGCGAGTGAGTATGGTAGATCGACCTGTTAAGAGCACTTACTCCTTCAATGGAAGAAAAGTATCGATATTCACTTGGATGTAGTAGACAGAGTGCGGAGGATGATAGAAGGGGAAGTATGTATATGGGACCACTTTGAGTTAGCTGCGAATAGCGCCAACCTCAGACTTTCACGGTGCTCTCTTGAGGATATCATAATACGCACGATTATACTGAAGATATCACTAGATTAAGTGTAAGAATACACAAGATTATTCCAAAACACTCCTCCCCCCGCTCCCACCTCCCAAGAAGACTAACTATCCCATCCATCTTTCCACAACACTTTCACTATTATAACCATCTCGAACGAGGTATTCAGGATATGCATACTCCTCATCTAAACAGATCTCTTTACATCAAAAGCTGGCTATACAGTGAGACGCATATTCACCACTACGAGCCTACAACTTCCCTCTCCGTCCCTATCACCAACCTCATCTCACATGAAACATCAACTCTCCATCTCCACAATCTCACATTTCCCTTACAAACCGCACTGCACTGCACTGCACATCCACTGCATACCTATCCACGCTTTTATTTCTTCCTTTATTTCTTCCTTTTATATATATATATGTGTGTGTGTTTTTTTAGTCCTCCCATATCCATCTATCCCCCCCACCCGCGCAACCAACAAACAAGATCTCCAGATCCAAATATAACCCGGATCGCATCACACACAGCCCAGGTAGGGACTTTGACACTCATCAGCTACATACATATATCAGTCTGTCTATCCATCCATCCATCCGTCCCTCTATGTTCTCACAGGAACAAAGGCAAGAAGCTGTGCATGCATGCATGCATGCACTTACGACTAAACCAACTCGAGTCTACCTACCTACTGCCTACCTCTCTCTCTCTCCAGATTCTCAAGCCAAAAACCACATTATGTATCCATCACAAGTGTCGAAAGCTGGTTTAGCAGCAGGAAGAGAACTGCACCATACCACACCGCATAGCATCACATCACATCACATCACACTCAGCAGGTAGCCAGCGAGCTAGCCAGCAACCGGATGAAATCTCAAGCTCAAGCGACGGATGTTTGTTTTTGCACTCTGGGAAGTTTCTTCTTCTATTAGATCGGATCTGATCTGAGCTACTGTAGTCTTACACAGGTATTGATTTGCGTTTCAATTTTTCGCGCGTCTTCCTTCCATTCTTTGTACCACCACCAACCAGTCAATCAACGCCATTATAGGCAATATCATATCATAACATTAATCGCGACCACCTCTTTTCGCCTTCCAAAATTTAATTGCTCTTCAACCTGCATCGCCCTACCTAGCTACCTACATAACAAACCCCTTATCAACCCTCACCACCCCCCTACACCCACTCTCCGTCTCCCCCCGCCACCTTCCCTTCCACGCCCTCTCCCTCTCTAGCGCCTCATCAAACGCCTTCCTACACTCCTCCGGCAACTCATTCCTGATATCCTCACTCACACTACTCAGCCCATTAAACCCTATGTCATAGCCCTCTCCATCCGGACCCGGAATCCCATACAGCGTTGAGCTCGGAGATTCGAAATAAGTGTCGACGATCATGTAGTTGCGGGAATAAATGGGTTTGACGGGTGGGAAATCAGTTGAATCAGAAGAGGAGGAAGGAGGAGGAAGATTGTCATTGATTTGTTCCCAGCGGGCGTGCGTCGGTTGCATGGATTTGGGGTATTGCATCATGTTTGTGTGGGGGTCGTAGACGCCGTTACGGGCTTGTTGGCGGGCGGCCGCGATGGCGGAGTTGAATCGGCTAGGAGGTAAGTTAGTGTTCGTCGTAATATGATGGCAGAGGGGGTTGGGAAACGAACCTAGCTTCTCGAGCATGTTCCAACATCCAATTAACGTCGTTAATCATAACTTTTCTCTTCTTTCCATCCGCTCCCTTGCCCATTTGTGTCGGCACAGTGGGTTGTCCAGAATGATAAACTGAACTGGCTCCATGCCATGCTACATATTGATTCTTGTTGTAAGACTCTCCCTCCTTGATCGCATCATTTGGATCAGCTAATGTACCCTCTTCTACTCCTTCTTCTCTTGCTTTTGCAACTTCGTAATCGTCGGTGATTCTTTTCCCTCCTACAATAATTTGTGCTCCGAATTCGCGGAACACAGAGCGTGCGGTAACAATACCGATCGCACGGCCTTTGTAGGAATGCGGTATCAATTCCCGATCAATCATATCTTTCTTCTCATCCTCATCGATAATGATCTTGTAAAGTCTCTTATGTTTCGCGAAAAAGAGGTAGGAATCTCTGAATCCCACACAACGCGCCGGTTCTGTTGATAACATGTATAATCTCTTTCCTCGTCCATGGACAGTAAACGTTCTACATCGGTACTCCCGTCCATCTTGCAAATACCCCAGCTTATCAACCTTCTTCTCACCCTCTGGATCTTCGGGCAACACAACCTCATCATCCACCACATCCATCATATTCCCCTCCTTGTCCACTGGCTGCTGCGTAACATGCGACGGCCCACCTCTTCGCGCCCAGCGTCCCCCACCCCGCCCAAACCCACCGCGACCCCTCCCGCGTCCACGACTTGGCGTAGCGACCTCGGGCGTTCCGCCATCATCTAGATCCCATCCTGGAGGTTTGTTCTTGGGCGGACGACCGAGTCGGCGTTTGCGCACAACGGGCTCGGGAATGGGTGTGGTGGGCGCTGAGTTGGCGTCGCTTTCGTTGCCCTCTTCTTCCTCTTCCTCGTCTTCGGCAGGCTCGTCTTCCTCCATTGGCTCTGGGGTGCCGGCGTCGGAGGCGGGGGCATCGTTTACGGTTTCATCTTCGGGATCATCGAAGTTTTGGGGGGTGTTTTCTATTTGATTGGATTTGTAGTTAGATTTTTGTTGTTTGTGGATGATTATAGCTATAATGTAATCGGAAACTTACTCAATGCCGCAGCAGCATTTTTAGCAGCTGCTCTGCCTGGTCTTCTACCCATTTTGAAGGTGTGGTTGATGTTCAATTGGGGTAGTTTTACGATGGTTCGAGAGTTTGAAACGAGATATCGCGCTTCTGGACGCGAATTGTCAAATCGAACCCGCTGCTAGTCCAGTAGTCTAGACTAAGCCAAGATGAGATGTTGTATTCACGTGACAAAACTGTACCCACCAATCTTTTCCTTCTTTTCTTCCATACATTCATCCAGTGCATGCATGAATCTTTCTTCGGTGAGACCCAAATCACGAGATGCATATTCTTGTTTCTATTTACAGGATGTGGAATTCGTCAATACTCGGTATGTGGATTATTGACATGAGGCCGGCTGTTATTTCTGGGTCGGTCATGCTCATGCTTCATGCTCACCTGCACTCTTCGGGTTTAAATCGGACCTTATCCTCCCCATGAATCACCAGGTCTGTGAAACTTGTATCTTGCGGTCTGGAACGGCCAACGGTGGTAGGTAGGAATGATTTCTCAGATGTACAACACATGCAGCAAGGCATCTACAACTACCGTGAGAGAGCTGTGTGTATCGATGCAGATTTTCGTCAGTACGTGCCCGTCGGACCTTTGTGGTGGTTCGCATGGCATGGATGTTTGTTTTATATGGGTCACGACAGGTAGATACGAGTCGATGGGTAGGTGTGTCTGGAGGCCTTGTGATACTTGGGATGAGATACTGCGCCATGGAAGCAGTCATGTAGGTAGGTAGGGCAGATGTCCTCGTCCCTCATCTCCATTCATTTGCAATCTCAGTACCAAGTCGAACCCGGGAGGTAGCCCGATTACCGAGCCTCCCAAAAAGCTATATATCTGAAAGCCTCAAATGCACAAAACATTCGATTCTGTTGTCAGACAGCGGGGTGCCGGGGCTCTACACTCTACTTGTAGAAGTAGCAATTTCAGGTTTTCCCATTCTCGCTGCAAAGTACGAAGTCTTGTCAAACAATCACTCAATCAGGCATACCGCATCCCTATGTATCGTGAAGTAGCTCAAGTCTTAGGTCAGCAGTCTTCTGTTTCGTTGAGGTTGGATGAGTGCAGCTCGTATAAGAGGATAACAAGTAGGCAGGCTCGGTATGCCACTGGGCTGAATACATTGTTTCGGTAAGTGGTACTGCGGTAGGTACTGCGGTAGGTACTGCGGTAGGTAACTTGTAATTTGTTCTTGTTCTCGTTTTGGTTCTTGTTGGCGAGTTGAGGCTTCAGCTGGAGACTTGGTGAGGTTCACACAGAACTAAGGGGTAACTTGAGTGTGGAGTGTAAGACTACTTTACTTTGTACAGTGAGATTCTACCAGGTAGGTCTTGCTTGTATTGTTGAACCATATCCACCAGCATCTGGTACTGCTTCTTGGCTCACCGTCCACAAACTTAGCAATGGGTCTCCCAATGCGAGTCGTTACTTCCGTGAGTTCTAGTGCCCAGTCTTTGGTCTCCGGTCTCCCGTCTCTCCTGAGTATGGATTCGCGTTCACATATAGAGTTAGAGTTTGTGCAATTGTGTATCGTGGGATCTTAGGTAGGACTAGGTCGATGAATTATGACGTTATGGGGGTTGAATCGTGGCCGATAACGTTTTACCAAGGAAAGTAAGCCTGATATGTAAGATGGCGAAGAAGCATGAGGATATACCCACCCGACCAGTCGTGGAAGGGGAAGATATTGGATTGCAGTGAAGAAGAAAGATATGGTATCAAAAGACTAGTGCCCACGGTCTAGAGTAGTTGCAGCAGTAAGAAGTCGGGCCAGGAAGCAAAAGCAAAAGCAGAGGCAGAAGAGGCATAATACATCATCACACACATATGTAGGTACACTTGATGTACACGGCGTCCGTCTCCCGAATAGTTGGGATTGTTCTGCCTTTTCATTGGGATTATTGACGGGACTGCTGTTATTTGTAGAAGAGCCTGTAATTGTTCCGTGTAGCATTTGCAGAGAATAGCATCGCATCGCATCCATCCCCTTCTTGACAGCTGGTTTTATAAGATCTTCCTGTTGTCATCATTACCCTCATCATCATGCTCCACTTGCACGTACTTGCAAGTTATACCAGCACCAAAAGCAGTACCACCAGTCCGAGGTCCCCTTTCTTGATCTTGTTCGACAGCTTTAACAAATCCCGGATCCCCAATCCCCAATCCCCATTCTTGATCTTGTTCGACAGCTTAAACAAATCCCGGATCCCCCATCCCCAATCCCCAATCCTCAATCCCCAATTCCTCATCCCTCGTCTCCCTTCCCCTTTGCCCTCCCCCTTCCGGTTGTTATCAAACTTGCTTTTTCCTTGGGTTGTCAGCTATTTTCCTTTTGGACAGTACATTCAGTACATGTTCAGCGTGTGTCGTTTCCTCCTACGCACTCAGCTATCACTTTAAATATCACCTCACATTTCACACCTGCAGTAGCTAGCTATATTCCTACCACTTCGCCCATCGTGGTCAAGACCAATCTACAAGTATCAAAGCAATCTATCAATCCGCTCAAGTCAGTTCACAGTTCACTCCATTAAACACCAATAATTTCACCCATTCAATCGCCTCCACGACTCAAACCGACCCAAAAAACCCCAGTCCCTTTTATTGATTTGCCAGCAGCTGAAAAACCGACCATCGAATTTCGCCTTGCTGTGATTGAATTTCACCGACCGATTCGACTTGCCCGTGTCAAGGGCCAAAACAATTGGCAACTGCAACTTCACCTGCGTCTGGGTCTGCAACTGCCAGTGCCACTACCAGGGCCACTACCAGTGCCTGCTCCCAGCGTTTTGCTCGGTCATCGGTCATCGGTCATCCTAGGCCAGGAAGAGTGGCAGAGTGGGAGTGGCAGAGTGGGAGTGGCAGAGTGGCAGAATAACAGACTAAGGACGAAGAAGAACCAAGAAGAATTAGGCGAGAAAGGTCGAGGTTCGCCTTCGTCCGGGGAGTCTTAGAAATTTAGCACGCACGCTTAGGTACATTTTCCGAACTTTTTCTATGGCTCTCGCACGCACCGGCACAACTAGATAACTGATGACCCTGACTGGCCTTGTAGCTGGACAAGATCCGATCTAAATAATCTTCTCTCTTCTCTTCCCCTCAGCAAATCTCTGAAAAAAAATTAATTCTCCTCCCCCAAAAGTCTCTCGCATTCCTGCAAATTTCTTCCTTCCTCCTTTCCACCGTCGACTCGTCGAAAATAGCATAGGCTGCCTGCGAATATCAGGATTCAAGGAAGCCCAATCTCGAAAATACATACAACACAGCACGGCGTTCGGACTGCGGCTCATTCCTCAATCGTTCCTCCGGTCCTAAGCAAGTATCAAATCTCGATAGTCGATCCATAACGAAACCCAGGTACCCGCCATACAAGAACTGCGGGACCCTACTTCGTCATCGTCAGCTTCGCTTTTACATCACTCAGGTACCGGTACAAACGGGACTCGTACGAATTTCAATTTCGAATCCGACCACTTCGACCACTTCGATCACCCCGACCGCTCCAGCAAAACGACATACACTCTTCCAACTTGGCCAGTCTGAGCAGACTGAAGGAAACGATGGCAGGGTCAGAGCACGACTTGCTCAAGCAAGCTACACAGGCAATGATGGCAAGGTACGAACTGGCATAAAAAAAATTCTTGTTACGCTTTCCCTTCAACTTCTTCGTCAAAATCCCGTTCAGCACTTCCATCCGGCGTCTCTTCAAGGTGAAGAGAGAGCTTATTACAAATCCCAAAATTTGCAGAAGGATGTGGACACTTTTCGTCTCTTCTTCCTCCACTTTCTTCCCATAAGATGTCATTTGCACATGCTCCGGCTGCAATCGGATTCTCTTATCGGAGCGGCAATCGGAGTACAAGCAGGGTGCAACTGCATCTGTGAAGAGGCACAAGCAAGGAAGGAGAAAGACAAAAATGCCGCAAGGAGAAAAAAAAAAAAAAATTCTGTACACCATGGCTTGCATGTTTTTTGTCTATCTCCGAAGAGAGATGAAGCAAAAAACTGCTAGTAACCGTTGCCCACCTGATATTTACTTGCTTGTGTTTCTTCATGAAAGTTTCATTCGTTCAACCCCCTTTGGTTATATCTAAGTATTACTTTTGCTGATATCGTTCGCAGCAGGGAGGATGAAAATGATCATATTGACTCCGATACACCCCGCTCCGGTCTCGCGACCCCACAGCCAGATCCCTCGGACAAGCGAACTCCTGGAATAATACACAGCTTCTTTGGACAGGTTGGTGAAGGCTTTTCTTCATTTAAAAACCCCTGGCTACATAACAATCATCCACCGGAGAGTGAAGCCGAAAAACACCCTCCTACCCCACCACAGAATTCCAGCACAAATGATGCATCATTGAAAGCCGCTTCAACCTCATCACATGAACTTGGAAAGGGTGTTCAGGGAGAGAATAGTACTCCACTGCTCCAGCTCCATGAGCCTTCGGGGACTGTTCAATCACCTGCACAACATCCTTATCCAACACCACCTGTTTCGCACCCACCTTCTTTGCACAAATTGAAATTGAGTGATGAACATTCGGAGGATAGGTGCAGTGAGCAAAAGGAGCTGGCCTTTTTAGATCGAGATTGCATCTCGGAATCATTTCCGTCACATGCAAGACGAGGCTCGGCTATGACTCCTTTGTCTAGCATCGTCACTCCATCAAATGTTCATGCAAGCGATTTCTCAAATCCAAGCGATTCCTCACCCGAGTATTTGTCTACCACCCCTTCACTTTCTCGATTACACCCTGAGTTTCACAAGTCACCCTCTTATGATCGACTCAGGAAGCTAACATGTGATGCGCAAAAGAGCACACCATCTACGCCTACGCGCGCTTTGTCTATCCAGACGGCACAATCTGATACTAGTGCAACTAGCACAGGATCCGACCAGAACACTAAGCAAAATGACAAATCAAGCACGGCCGAACCCTCGAACTCTTCGAAGGCCGATGGTGTTACCCCATCTATGGGAACGACAAAGGGAAAGTTGACGGTGAAGATCTTGGAAGGCAGAGGTTTAAAGAAGAGTGTGGATCCATACGTTGTGGCAGTGTTCCAACGAAATGAGCTTGTGTCAAAAGGACCCCATAGTGACGAAGATGAGGACAACGATGATACGTCACACAGTCCTGTGGGTGGAATTCCCATCACTCGAACTGGAAGCGATTCGGGTCGCCCTATGGCTATTCCTATGAAGAGCCGCCAGAGTAGCAACACCAGTCTTTCAGAATATAGGGATTTCAAGAACAAGGGCCGAAAGCTGTTCACTAACCCGAAATGGGACACAGACGCTGTCTTGTAAACACTATCAAACCATCTCACCTAATCACTTCAGCTAACAGATATACAGTGACGTTGTTGGTTCCGATTCGAGAGTGAATATTACCGTTTATGATCGAGCACAGCAAGCAGAGGAATTCCTGGGCCATGTTGATCTAGAGGCAAACCTTACCGAAAACGAGCCAATCAGAGGCTGGTATCAACTTTCTGGAAGGGACAACCTCACGACTGGGGTTTCAGGCGAGATCTACGTCGAGATTACTTTTCAACGTACGGAGCAGAGACATTACGGACCAGAAGATTTCCAGATCTTGAAGCTCATTGGAAAAGGAACATTCGGTCAGGTATATCAAGTCAGAAAGAAGGACACTAAGAGAATCTATGCGATGAAAGTTCTTCAGAAGAAGGTCATTGTCCAGAAGAAGGAGGTTGCACACACTGTCGGCGAAAGGAACATCCTCGTCCGAACAGCTACTGGCGACTCCCCTTTCATCGTCGGACTGAAGTTTTCCTTCCAGACCCCTACAGATCTGTATTTGGTAACAGACTATATGTCAGGAGGTGAATTGTTCTGGCATTTGCAAAAAGAAGGAAGATTTGACGAGAAACGGGCGAAATTTTACATTGCCGAACTCATCCTGGCTCTCGAACATCTTCACAAGCACGACATCGTTTACCGTGACTTAAAGCCGGAAAACATCCTGTTAGATGCCAATGGCCACATCGCCCTTTGTGATTTCGGTCTATCTAAGGCCAATCTCACTAAGAATGCCACGACCAATACTTTCTGTGGTACTACGGAGTATCTTGCTCCTGAAGTTCTCTTGGACGAGCAAGGATATACAAAAATGGTAGATTTCTGGTCTCTGGGAGTATTGGTATTCGAGATGTGCTGTGGCTGGAGTCCGTTTTACGCAGATGATACTCAGCAAATGTACAAGAACATCGCTTTCGGCAAGGTTCGATTCCCTAGGGACACTTTGACAACCGAGGGACGAAACTTTGTCAAAGGCTTGCTTAACCGAAATCCTAAGCACCGTCTAGGAGCTACGGATGATGCCGAGGAACTGAAGAGACACCCTTTCTTCTCCGACATTGACTGGGAAGCTCTCGGAAAGAAGCTTATTACCCCACCCTTCAAGCCAAAGTTGAAGTCGGAAACCGACACATCCAACTTCGATCCTGAGTTCACCAATGCTCTTAACGGCGCATCTTCACTAAATGCACGTGCAGCTGCTTTAGCCTCGGGTATCGCCACTTCGACTCCCTTGTCGCCAGGCATGCAAGCCAACTTCAAAGGCTTCACGTTCGTTGATGAAAGTTCGATCGAAGAAAACATGCGAGACAGAGTAAAGGAATCATACGACGAGATGGATCATGATACAAAAGGACCTAACGAATGGGAAGACCCGTTTGATATCCCTGATAAAGCACGAGCCGACCGAATGAGTGGAATTGTAAGAACGACTACGAATGAAGACGAACGAATGTTCAATGGTGATCATTTCGAGGTATAATAATGAGCATGGGTTTGGATCTGTCACTATACGATTTCTTCAATTTCTTCATGGCGCTCGGTTATTGCATGTTTGCATTCAATGTTGCTCTTCCCTGATTCGGGTCGTCTTTTTATGACTTTTCATGACCTTTCATAACTTTTCCTCACACACCTTTACATAACCGACCGAATGAATGAATGGTAAGAGCATAGTCATCGGTGTAATAATACTGCATTGGGATGGGAGTTGTTTTTATGGGTCTGCAAACATCGATTATCATCAATGACGAGGGGAAGTGATGGGTAGGTATATGTGCTGGGTGAAGGTTTGAAAAGGCCATATACGGAGGGAGATAGTATGGATTGGTTTGAAACTTTGTCCTACTTAGCAGTCAATTGGCTAGTAGAAAGAGAAAGTAAAAATAAGTCAGTTTGAAATATGGATTCCATCTTGATTTTCTTGAGAGATGTGAGCGCAAACTCGGAGCATTTTTTTGTGGTCGCAGGATGAGGACTGGAGGACCATATTGGCATTTAGGCGAGTTGCTCGTTCGAATCGAAGGTCATTCTCACCATTTAAGTGTGCGCCGGCCGTCTCTCCAATGCCATTAGGCAAAGTTCCTCATTTGACCCTAAATGGGTAGGATGTATATAGGAAGGGACGAGGTCTCCAATCACGCCCAAAATCTTTTGATGGAGATGTGGTCAAACATTCTGGAAAGCGATTTCATGAATCCAGTAAGCCGAGTATGATCACATTCACAGGAGAATTTTATTCTAATTTAGAGGTGGTTCTGGCAACTTACCTTCTTATATTCTTTCCATCACAGCAAGAACTTGCCTCGATCCTTCTCTTGTGAGATTCAGTGGCTCTCACATATAACCGCCAATGGAAGGCACACATTCTAACCTCGCGTATCGTGTGTTTCGCTTCATGTTGTGTAGAATATCGTGCACTAATATATTAATCTTGCAATCCCATCTTGTGTTACGGTTACATTGCATTTCTCTTCGACATCTGTTCTCAATGGGCTGTGCTCCATGAGGGGGAGGCGGTAGCTGTATCACGATTGATGGAAGCATTGTGTCACGGTATTGATATATAGAGTTGTCTGGCACTTATTCTATCTTGCTGTCGGGTTTCTTTCATGGATCGCAAACTGTCCTCTTGATACTCACGTGAAATATTGAAGCTACTTTTCTTCACGATAAACATATTCTCTTTTACTGTCATAATTCAAGCACCAACTTGTGCATCAGCATCCAAAAGCAATAGGGGTGCTTCATCTACTTCTCTAAGTTTCTCGTTCTTAACACCTACACAAGATTCTGCCTTAATTGCCGGTACCAACTTCAACATCACTTACTTGGACGGCTGATACCAGCGACTCTTCGGCCGCAAATGTCAATACCCAGCAGTTTGATGCGCTCCGGTCATCTTACGACGTTTCGTTGCAAAGCTTGGAAGTGATTGGTATTAATCTTCTTCTGATCTCCCACGTGATTGCTCATGTCTAATGGTCATTCTAGTTGACGTTCCACTTGGTACACTTCATTTTGTGAGTGGATACCATCGACTGACTCGGATTTGAACTTGCCTTCTTCAAATGTTCCTTCACTAGCGATTCACAAAGCTGATACAGAGACTTCCAATTCTGGACATTTTAGTATTGTTGATGCAGCTGCTGCAGCTGCGTCTTCTTCAACTGTGCAGATTACGGCAGACACAACCATACCCTCAGCAAGTGTTTCGAACACCATTACTCTCTTAAAAATGTTGGAAGACTTCTTTTCATCAACAAGCACTTTTGTGCCTTCTTCAAAACTCACATCGTTACTGTCATCAGCAAGCAACGGCAGCGTCACATCGCTAGCCAGTTCTTCTATCTCATTCTCTTCAAATCACCAAACTGGAGTGACAAATGTCTTAACAAGCACAGATTCACCAATAGCAACAGCTTCGTCCATCACTCCACTTAGTGCTTTCACCTCATCTCAGACAGAAAACTCTAAATTCTTATACTCCTGAGAAAATTGGTATTATCATAGGCATATAGGCCTTTCTGTGAGGATCGCCGTAGCTGTCATCATTCGACATCGGGATTATAAGCCCCCCTCTCGCCGCTAAAGACCAAATTGAATCACAGCTGCGTTGAACTAGAACAAAAGACAATCGACACGAGATGGAAGATAATGGTAAGGTTGAACTACATGCGTTGAGTGTCAACAAGGAGAAGGATTATGAGTTAGAAGGTCGAGCTATCCGGATATGAGAAAGCACTACTCGCAGAAGAAATGCACACACTCACCCTCCCAACAAGGCTGTGGTGGCAGCTGTGGCTAAATATTGCTACATCATGGTATGCGATACACAAGCACAGTGAGGGATTGATACGAGCAATCCATCTGGTCACATGCAGCAGCACGCATCTGGAAATGATGATGATGAAGGAAGAAAAGCCATGTGGTCCCGCGGGAAATGGAAAAGATTTAATAGATAATCTTCTTCATCTTGTACCCCAGCAGCCACTCTAGCATACTGGGCTTACAGAGTATTCCTTCCCTGGAGAAAAAAGAAGCAGCGTCTGGGTAAAATTCCTAACAAGGGGATAGTCGATGTGCTCAAATAACGGGATATGAATTTACCATACATTACCAGCTAAGCTGGAGATATCCCAGTATGTTGGGGGAGATGAAACGTGAATGAGGACGGGATGGACAATAGCATAGCGATTCTGATATGCACGAGCAAGGGATGAAGCTGACGTCAAGTTTAAATGATCGACACGAAAAGCTGACCTGCAGGCCCAGCTTTCGAGCCAGGAAACTTGCTCTTAAGAAAAAGATTGCCTCGCGAACAAAACTTCGCCATAGCCCTATTTTATTTTTTCAGGAACCGTTGCATTGAACTGTCGGCACTTTCCTTTCGATACCACCACTCACCACCATTACACACAATCACTCACTCACGTTGTAATATCGGAATCTCCGATATTGGTATCGTATCAGAGTAGAATCCTTCGGGCAAAACTTCGGCTCCTATGAACAAGACGACACCAGACGCAGGGGGCCCAGCCAGCTGATAGAAGCCAAGCAAATTATCATTCCACTGACATAAGCGTGGGTTACACAACCGCAACACCACTGGCTGCGCAATTTGGGGGCGTGTTACAGTTGCAACCATCCCTTGTTTTTACTCGAATCCTGGGGAAAGAATGTTTTTCTTCGCTAGGCGATGCGATGCGGCTGTATACGGATCCCATGCTGTGTATTGGATACCGTGGGTTCGGCATGTTGCGTGGGTTGGTAGGTTGCTTTATTTTGGGAGGGGGTAAGAAACCGGGGAGGGAATCCTGAATTTGGCTTTGGCGTTGATTTTAGCTTTCTGTCGCGTGGAGTTGCTTGGGATGTACAGTTGTGAGGAGGGATCCGGAATAGAAGGGGAGGGCGATCGCTCGGGGTTCGTGGGTTTATGTGTGGATGGTGAAAAGGCTGCTTAGATGGATGGGTTTTACTTAGCTAGCTACAGTAGCTGGTAGAATAGAATGCATGGCGTACATGGAAGAGGAGTGCCATACAGGCAGAAGGGTTGAAGAAGACTGGTTGATTAAATAAATGACTGTCTGGAGTTCTTCTTATAGATCATGCTTATATCTACCGGAATATATGAGTTAACTTCTATCAATCAATTAATAAATCCCACAACCACTCTTATACTCGATAGTAAAGCAAGACAGGCAAGGCGCGACACCATGTTAGCACGATGAAGCTCCCACAGCTTCGACCTCTATTTGCCTCCTTCAGTTTGCTTCCCCTCCTTCATCTGTCGGCTAGCCCCGCCCTAGCCCTCGAATTCCACTCCCCCGAGAACGAGCAGATATTGATCGCCGGCACCAAGTTCGACATCGGATGGGCCCCGCATGGCGGGGAGACCAAAAGGACAGCAAATCTAACTCTCATGCACATGCTCTCCGCATCAAGCATAGGAGGCGCCTTCCTCCAGATCGCAAGTTCGTCTTTCTTCTCCGGCTCCCTCTCGTTTGATAGATGTACATATATGGACATCTAGCAGCGAGATATCTTGTAGATAGGACAGGATATGCTGATTTGAGAAACTACAGCGAACGTGCCTATTGATTCGGGCAAGTACTCATGGATCGTACCGACGGCCGCAGGGCTGGATATCAATAATGTGCATTTTCCTCCTTGGGCGGTGATGGCGAGATGGATGGAGGGAGAGGGGGAAGAAGCGAAAGAACAAGAGGAGGCGCTCTCGGGAGGTTTCTGGGTTAATGAGGTGAGATTTTGGGAGAGAGATGGAGTGGTGATGACGGCGGCGGATGGGGGCTTGGATAAAACTAGTGCGGACGATGGGGGTGGTACTAGTACGAGTAGTGCAGCGGGTTCGAGTACGAGTACGAAGAGTGTTTCTGCGCCAGAGACAACAGCAGCTACTACGACAGCGGAGAATCCGACTAGTAGTGGAATTGGGAGTTCGAGCACGGAGAAGGAGGTTGGTGTTTCGACGACGTCGACGATTTCGTCTACTGATAGAGGAGCTTCGACGACGGCTACTTCGAGTGCTGGAAGTGGTATATCGTCTACGCTGTCGATAACTTCCACTAATACGGCTTCTTCTTCTCCGTCTTCCTCCTCGTCGTTTTCTTATTCTTCTCCCTCCTCTGCTTCCTCTTCCCTTTCCGCATCAACCTCTTCTTCTTCAACACCAGCGCCGGCACCGGCAGCGCCAAACACAAAGAGAAACGAAACACCAATGATAATCGGCATATCCCTTGGAATCCTGTCTCTCATCCTCCTCATCGGCAGCTTCCTTTTTTTCCGATACAAACACAAGCGCACATACGCTGGCTCATCTCTCTCCTCCCATTCCTCCAGCCATACTTATTCTTCTCGCAAACTCCACCCCCTGAAACTAATATCCCGCCACAAACGCAGCAGCGAAAAAGACGTCGTCGAACTGCAAACGTTGGCGAACGTGCGGGAGATGGACGGTATGGGAGTGGAAAAATTCGAGATCGATGGAAGCACGAGTGCGAGTCATGAAGAGCTGCCGCAGGAATTGGACGGGCGGTGTGTGATGAGGGGTCAGGGAGTGGGCCTCGGGGTGGGGGTTGCGGAAAGGGTGAAGGAAGTGTATGGGGAGGATGGGGCAATAGGGAGGATGAAGGTTTTGAGGGGAAAGGAGGAGAAGAGCCTGAGAGTTTTGAAGAGAGAGATCGCTGTGGGGCTTCCGGGGGAGGGGGGTTGAGATATGAGAACGCGAGAGGAGAAGGATTTAATTGGGTATATGGCTACCATTGTCCAGAAAAAGCCACACAGGATGGATAGGAAGGAGCTAGCTAGTATATGGTATCATAGTCTAGCCAGCAAACACGAGAAGAATGGTAGCTTGGGATATAGGAAGCATGATGAGGGCAGTATCCGCAAATCGAGCTTACGATTATCGTTGACGAACGAGGGGAAACTGAGAACAGGGCGAGGAAAGGTAGAGAAGGCGAGATTGAGGATGAAGACTTCCAGCTGAGGGACTTTTGATGCCTTCGCCGAGGGTGCTGGCTCAAAAAAGTATGGGCTAAACGGGAAGTGATGAGGGAAACGCCAGGCACGGATCAGTATCGGAAATGTACCACCATCGAAGAACTTGTACGACTAGATAGATGAGAATGTTGTGTTGTGATATAATGTTGATTTTTAGCCACTTGGCAATAGAGATTATCCGGAGAATGCAGAACTATGAAAGAGATCAAGTCGTGGGCAGCGAGAAGTGTAGCATCGTGCGGTAGACCCTCGTGTGTGTAATATCAACACATCCTCTCATACTCATATAATCTCACTTTACCGATGGAGATTTTATCCCAGCCATTTTTGTACATTCCTCATCGCAATTCATTGCAATCTATCACCTCTCTAAGTGTACACTTTTCATTCTACCCCTCCTCTGCACTCCCCCTCACTCCCCCCGCCCCATTTGATCTTCTCTCCTCATCTCAACCAGGAACTCATATCCCCATCTAATGATGCGCATCCTCCTCCTCTGGCTCCTCCTCAAACCAATCCTCCTCCTTAGCCACAACACCTCCCTCAGCCTGTCCCTCTACCTCCACAGTGCTCGCCTCATACGCCTGCAACTCCTTCGCAATATCTGTTTCCTCGGGTGACTGAGGCGCTTTCGGGGGGTTGAACTTCAGCACGTGGCCTTCGGCATCAGAGGCTTTGACTTGCGGAACTTTGTAGGATTTCAATTCGCGCAGGTAGAGGTCTTGTACTAGATCGGCTGTGCGGGGAGAGGGAAGATAGTGTTAGCAGATGAGTGTGTTGGGAGGGACGGGTAAATAAGAAGCGAGCGGGAAAGAAACCTAGGGGAAAGGAAGGAAAATATACCACGACGAACAGCAGTAGGAATGATGAATGTTCGCTTGCTAATAACCTGCTGTCTTGCAACCCGAGCAATTTGCGAGCGCTTTTTCCCGCACTGGTTAGTATGTTCCTGCTCTAGCTCAGTCCCAATTTGCCCGGGAAAAACATACCGATGCGCGAACGGTTTGAGTGAACATCTTGACGGTCGTAGTAGGCTGTCAATTGGAGTCGTTAAGAATTTGGAATGTTCGGATTCGGAGAGCTTCGTGATGATGAGATTGGATTTGGAAAGATCTTGTCCTGAGAAGCGAGGTTTATCGAGAGCACGTGATTGTGTTCTTAGCCTAAAATTTTGGATTTGGTGGGCGCTGCGGGATGGACCGGAAGCTTGAAGATTGTTGTTGACTTTGGGGGTTATCAGTAGAATAGAATTCTCATACTGCAGGCTCTTATCTTCTATCATTTCCATCCAATATACAGTTTGGATATTCCTCATCGCCTTCCTCACAGGTTACTGTTATGTGTCCGATTCCAACAGTGTGACTACGTTGCCAGCGTGCGATTCTCAATATTCGCAGACTTCTATTCCTCTTCTGGGATTTTGGCTCCGAAAACAAGACATTTGCTATGGCTCGACTAAACCGGTGACCTGCGATGACAGTGATGATGCGAACGGTTGATCACGAAGTTCTTTCTCTCTCAATCCAGCGATTCATGTACCCATATGTATCAGATGAAAAACATTGCTTTGCTATCTGCTTCCATGAGGTCCATACCAGCAGAAGTTTCTCATTGCTATGGAGCCTCCTATGGTTGAAGGAATAAGCCTCTTTTCTAGTAGATAATGAGAGGCTGCAAATGATATATTCTCTGTGGCTTTGGTTGGGTTTACTTCTTTCCCTCCTCCACCTCCTTCTAGTGAATGCGGCCTGCTAGTAATGAAAGACTTCAGCTATGCTAGGATCTATATAAATACGTTACAAATGCAAGGCACACAGACACATAGACTAGGGATGTTCCTCTGTGCATTGAAGGAGCTTGCACTGTAAATGCGTCCAGCTGCGTTGAACTGTAGGAATTGAGACCTGATCCTAGACTGATGTGATGAGCGGGCAAGCAAGCAGGATATGCATTGTTTTCTACAGCACACGAAAAGGTGCAGAAAATAAGATGTGAACTAAGTCCGCTGTGTTGAATGCGATATACACCCCACCTCCCCCCCCTTATACATTCCATCGTCTCAAATGGATACCAAAACTACAGGCGACAGATGGGAGAGGGGACATAGGTACGCTGTCCATCGTGCGTTTCGAGTCTGTATGCCCAGTAATCTATGTACGGATATACGGCCTCCATTGCACAGTCTACGGATCAGTAATGGACGTTCATTGCCACTAATCTTTCCTCTCCTTTGAGGTACTGCATTGTCGTCAAGGGGCAAAACAAACTCAACTGCTGCCATTCTTTCCATATTATTAATGATACTGCTCAGCCTGTCTCCTTCGCCTGCAGTCATCCATTCCATTCTCTTTCTCACAAATAGAGATATAATATACAAGAAGCTTGAAAAGGTTGAGTCCCAAGGAATTTCCCTTGAGTACGAGAATTGTGATTCGGCTGAGGAGTTTGATGTTGTCTCTACTCTAATCTACTTGCCCTGCCCCCAGACTTCGAGAGAGTAAGACGACAGGATAGAGTGAATGATCGATTCATGTTTGAATAGTACGCTGCGTCTACTTAGCAAGTTAGTTAAACATATAAACACCTGGAAACAAATAGAGGAAGCCCCAATGTCATCCTTTCTAGGGATCATAAGTAGCTTTGTAATGGAGAAACAAGCAAAGCCTAGCTGAGGATTGATCGATCAGGATTCGTACTCTGTGAAGATATATAGATATGAAAGAAGAAATCTTCAAGAATGGTGTTAACAAACCGTCGCTGTTATCGTTTTAATCACTATGGATCTTTCGCACCGCTATGGGTTTTCACTTTGTTACTGACTGCCTGAGATATTACCGTCGTGGTTTGCGTAGAATTATAGGTGCAAGGCGCTCTGAGCTTTCTAGCATAGTGATTTTCAGAACTACCTCTTCAGTACGCAACTGTAGTATCTAGTTCTATCAAATGCTAGATCTGGTACACGCAACTTCGTCTGGAGCCATAACACAGGATGATGAACGCAACCCAAATAATCAGTACGCTAGCCTGATACATCAACGAAACATTAATAGAATTCAACAGCTCTGGTCTACTCAACCCAGGTCTATTTCGATGCTTCTTGCTTCTTCAATATTTCCCCTGCAGCCGCTGGCAATACTGCACCTTCTTCTGGTGTGTTTTTGCTCTTGAATTCATCACACATTTGCTCGAATTTGACCCATTCTACGCCTTCGTGCTTATTGATGCGATCAATGATTCTATAGGGTGTTAGTATTTCCACCCACCGGCGTTAATCCATAGCACCTACCTCTGGTGCATCTTTAAAACGTGCGGCCGTCCAGAAACATCCGGATGAATCGTCATAGGGAAAACAAACTCGTCATAGTTTTCGTAGAAATAGTCGAAGTGATCCATCCATAGTTCCTCAACAACTTTCGGGTCTACCCAGCCATGACTGTTAGGAGCCTTTTTGATAAACATCATAGGCGGCAGATCATCCATATACCACGAAGCTGGAATCTCTACCAGCCCCGATGGTACGCCTTGGACAAGTGGTTTCATCCACTCGTCGGCCTTTTTCGAATAATCAATCTTCGTCCAGCTATCTCCGAGTCTCAACCAATACATCTGGCAATCATGATGGCTCATACTATGGTCGTATTCAACCCCATAGCTGAGTACTAACTCGGCTCCTTCTTTACTGGTTTCCCACCAAGGCGCCACGCTCCCTCGAGGAGGCTTCCCGCAGAAATCGGTCAAGAGCTTATATGTCTTATCTAAAACATCTCGTTGCTGTTCGAGCGTCATATCAGATGGGTTTTCATGGGAGTACCCATGGAGTCCAATTTCGTGGCCAGAGTCTCTGATCATGGCGCATTCCTCTGGAAAAGTTTCCAGGGAGTGGCCAGGTATGAACCAAGTTGCTTTGATATTATTTTTGGAAAAGAGATGGAGGAGCCGACGGACACCGACAGTACCAGCGAAAAGCCCTGAATGGGTTCATTGTTTCAGCTTCAGTGGTATTGTTGATTGACGAAATGGCGTTCATTTGAGGGCAAAAGTATACAGAATGGTGTAGGAAAAGGGACAGACCTCGACTTATATCGGAAGTAGAATCTTCTCCTCCGTAGGAACCAAGCCAGCCAGCCACAGCATCAATGTCAACGCCATAACCGCAGAGAATGCGCTTCTTTCCCATTTTTGAATTGCAGGTTGGCAAACGCAATGCTGCTCAATTGCAGAGGGCTCGAGGGTAGGAAGATCAGGACGGGAAACCAACCGCCAATGCACGACAGGACGCGCAAAACTCAAGGAGAAGTGCCCAGGAAGTAAGGTATATGAGGGGTATAGGAATAAATCACCTACCGTTGCTGATAGATATAGATATATATTACATTACAGTAATAAACTCATTACATAGGAAAATCAATGAGCAGTGGATAGGTGATAGCGGAATGTGGGGAAAGCTTCAACCCGATTCCCATGATTTCCAAGGTTCCCCTCCAACTTCCCCTCCGAAGCAAAAGCCGACAAAGATAAAGGAAGTTGGGAGGAAACGGCTTGGGATGGCTCTTGAGATGAAGCTTGGCCGAGATAGGAAAGGCAAAAATTCATACAAGTGTGAGTGGCCGAGGCATTATCACGTGTAAATTCGATTCAATCAATGGCTATCATGGTATGGAATGGTCTCGGTTAGTGGGCTTATGAGGTCGTAGGGGACGAACCGCAGCAAGGTACGAGCAAAGGAAGCAACTTAGAACCCAACCAGGTAGGCGAGGCAGACAGCTTGCCCCAAAGATAGAGTAGCACGAGTAGATACTGTTAACTATTTCCGAGATCTTCATATCATATCAATTTACCATGCTACTGCTGTAAAGCTGTTTTGATCTCGCGACAACTTCACCGATAGGCTAGAACATTGATAGCAAAGCCAATGTTTGGTTTACGCTGTGGTCTTTCATCCTATTACGCAACCAAACAATTCTGCGGTTCTACAGTACGATCCTACGACAACGGCGCAACGCATCTACGAAGCCCACGATATAACGACAGTGATTGAACCCGCTACCTTCAGCAACAGCGCTGCAGGAATAGGTGACCTGCGGGGCAATTATAATTTTGGGTGTAATGAAAGTCGAATGAATGCAGCCCTTGAATCCTTTCCTGAGCGCCTTCTTCAAGAGTGCTCTACCCTCTCAGTGTACGCCGGTACACTTACATGTAAGCCACGACGATAATGTCCAGACAATCGAGCACAAAGCTAATGACCCTGCAGATATTACTAGTCCCCACTACCGAAGCTCTCCTTACCTCCCGCGACCGAGAGACGGGCGCGCTCTACGCAGATCTTGCAGGGTTGGAAGACTTTCTTGGAAGTCATGTCTTGCGAATACCGGCCAACCATGCTGCGACCGCGGGAGGGAAGGATGCGCCAAACATGCGGGAGAACCGGGGAAAGGCCAAACAATACACAACGATTAATGGCAGGACGGTCGTGGTCAAAGACGCATATGTGTACAGTAATAAGGGTTGGTCGTATGCGTAGCTTTGAAGGGAAGAGGTTACTAACTAGAACCCATCAGGATTCAAAACGTTGAACCAAGCGCAGCTTCTATCGGACACTTTATGGTATCCAGATTCGCTCGAGCCACGACAATGGCTTGTTTACTATATATCGCGACCTTTGGTTGGAATATTTGATGAAATGAAGATCACTCCTGCAATGCTGGCTCCAAGGCTACCGGACGGAAGACCTTTACTGCCTGCTAAAACCCCCTCGAGCTCGATTGCGGAATCCACTAATATGAATGGCCTTCCACGCAAGAAGGACATCAAAACTTTTGGGGATCTCCTGACAAATTTTCCAATGATCGCAAGGCAGATGCAACCTGGGCTGGAGGGATTATTCAAAGAATTCAACCAGGTATTCGAGAAGCAACTACCACCACCCCCATCGGCAACTGTAATTCCAGATCCTGCACCAGATGGTCCTATCGCTACGGCAATGAAGAAAGCTCGATCGAGTAGCATATCAGGTCCGGCACTCCGCCCAAATGGACACGCGCAACGTTATATTGTAGATTTCTATACCGAAGATGATGAGATCGTCATGCGAGGAGCATTAGAGACCGCCGTTACAAGTGCTATCGATTTATTTCAGATGGTCGACAAGCAACAGCTTTCTCTTCTCGGGGCTACAACGGATCTGACTGGTCCAGTTGTGGAACGATTGATTGAGCGTTATGTCACCGAGCAGTTACACGACACAATCCTCTTTCCCAGGCTATGCACAATGAAACGCCCTGAAGATTTGGAGCTCGAAGCCAAGATTAGACAAATGGAGTTTGTGGACATATCCCAAGTTGGAATACCAATTCAAGGTGGACATCAAGGAAAACACGAGTTGACACTGCGCCTTGGTCGAGCGGTGGAAGAATTCCGAAAATTAAGCAACGCCGGGAGCCCGCAACAGATGATGGATATTCTACTTTTGACTCTCAAAACTGTCACACAGCTTATAGAAGCCCCCAGAACCCCAGCTGATAGTCTTGCTTCTTTCGAGAAAGCAAGCTCTGTCCTAACAATTAACGCTGACACCCTCGTCTCGCTCCTACTAGTCGTTGTCATTAGAGCACAAGTGAAGTATTTACAAGCTCGACTTCTATACATGCGTCACTTTATCTTTATTGATGACGTGGAAAGTGGAGAAATGGGGTATGCTCTGAGTACATTCGAGGCGGTTCTGTCGTACCTCGCGAGGGATTCAGGAGGTCTTCGAAAAGCAAGCAGGCGGAACCACAAGCTTTGGGCTGCTACTAAGAAAGGAGATATTAAAGAGATGATGAAGATTATGGAGCCTGACCGCGATTTATCTTCGGATGAAGATGAATTGGATAACGACGAAGCCATTATTGATGATGTAATAGACGAGAACGCTCCATGGAACGCTGTCAATGGACACGCCAGACGCCCGTCCTCGGGTGCAAGTACCAGTAGGCTCTCACAAGCCTCTACCCTAACACACGTCTTTCCCTGGCAATACCAGGATGACGAAGATGAGGATAGTGATGACGACGGGAGGTTACCGCCGTTGCGTCGTCCAAAGACGGTGACGATGGATGTTCGAAGTCTGTCAAGTAGTTCCGAGATATCCTTTCGATCGAGGGCGACTACCATTGACTCTACTGGTAGTGGTATTGAGGGCGATACTTCGATACAACGTCTTTCTCAAACCGAGGATTCGTCGGGTGAGTCGGTGCTAATGATGGCTGTACAGCATGAAAGACCAGAAGCACTTCGGTATCTGTTGTCATTGCACAACTATTATCCAATACGCGCTGTACTTGAAGACACAAATAATGAAGGAACGACTTTACTGAGCGCTGCTGTCCAATTGGGACATACAGAACTCATCAACATAATTTTAGATTTTGTTTATCGAGCGGCATCCGAATTAGTCGTGATTGGATATCTTTCACGACAAGACAACAATGGTAGAAGCGTTGCTCACTTTTTGTTCAATTATCCGGACCTTATTTCTCGAGTTGGCCGATTACTACCTTGGCGGCAGAAAGACAAGAATGGTCAGACACCCCTTTTTGCCCTTTGTAGGTCTTACGACCATAGCCGTTATCGCTTTATGGTAGAGTCGGCAATTATGGCCGCAACAGCTTCTCAGGGTGATGGTCAACCTTTACACCTTGATGACCACGTTGACCTGAAGGGTAATACTTTACTACATATTGTGAATGATTCACAGATAGCATTGCAGCTTCTCATTCGCTGCGATTCAGACGTCAATGCGACGAACGAGAAGAAATTCACACCACTCATGGTAGCCAGCAAATATGGCCGCCTCGAAATGGTTCGGGCTCTATTTGGTGATCCACGAGTCGACCTTTTCGCAAAGGAACTGCGCGGACTGACGGCCGTCGAGCTCGCAAAGGATGATGATGTGAGAAACCGAATCGATGATCTGATCTTGTTTTCAGGTCCTCCTGGAGCTGATGGAAGAATCACATCTGTGGTTCGATCATTTTTCGTTGAGGACGCAACCATTCGACTAGTACTCAAGTCGGGCGCACCATCAGCACATCAAAGCTTTACAGTAACAACCTGTCGAAGATCTCTCGCCGATTTTGAGAATCTGGCAAGGCTATTAGCGTTAGAGAACCCGGCATCATGGCTACCATCAATATCAGGAATGAGGACACCTTTTCAGTTTCCCTCAAAGCCTTCTAGAGCTGTTCTAAGAGACATTCAACTCAACCTCGACAGTTTCCTTAAGATACTCCTTGCTCATACGACTTTCTCAACTCACGAGATGTTATGGGAGTTCTTCCTTGTACCTGATATTCAGGCAGATATGATGGAGCAGCGAAGTAAGCTGAAAGCCGAAACCAGAATCGAGAAGGTTAGAGAGGAATATGAGCCCATTGATGATGTGCGTGTTGTCGAGCAATTCGTAGATCATGCAAGAGATATGGTCCGAAGTGTAAATTACTCCACCAAGAGTGTTGCACGTAGGGCAAATATGGTGGCTATTGTCACTACAGGTATGCTCAGCCCCTTTTCAACCCATGTACATTGTCTAACTATAATGTCAGATCTCTATGATGCATACAAGCTCTCAACACGCGCCATGTCTACCCTTCCCTTCCTTCCGCAAAGTCACATCTCCGCTCTAGAAGCATACACACAAACCCTTTCTCCACCCTCGACCTCTCCCTACACCACCTTCCACACTTCCATCCTCTCCATCCACAATACCATTATCGCAATGCTACTCTCCCTCTCCCGCCCCACCTCCCTCATCTCCTCCATCACCTCATCCCGCAAATCCATCGAGCGTTCCTACAACTCCCTCTCGCGCTCCACCCGTTGGCCGCTCGGTCTCCTTGACGAAACTCGCCAGCGACTAAACGAAGAAAAGGAAGACAAGGTACGTAGAACGAAAGAAGAGGTCGAGGAAACGGGAAGAGAATTGAGATATACGCAGCAGGTGGTGGCGGCGGAGTTGGCGGGCTGGCAGGAGCTGCATGAGAAGATGGGGAGGAAGGCCGTGAAGGATCTGGCGAGGGGAATGCTGGTTAGGGAGAGGGCGACGCTGGAGGGTTTGAGGAGGGCAGTTAGGAGGTTGAGGGTCGGAGATGGGACACTAGCGCGCGTGAGGACTAGCAGGGAGGATGATGGAGATGCAGGTAACGGTGCGGACGCAGATGATGAAGGGGAGAGTGATGGAAGTGGAGTTGGAATTAGTTCATTATGAAGCTAAGAGATGAACTAATGAATGGTATGAAAGAAAAGACATGTGTATTCCACTAACATGATTACGGTTGTATGATATAGTAAGGGATCATACGACACGGGAATCTGGATAGAAAGCGTAGTTTACGCAGCGTGTGCTTTCGGTCAATTGATAATCTGGCATGGTATGGCATAGGAGGGCGTGGCTGGCGTTTGTGCGGCGCTGATTAGTTTAGTTGTAATATATCCACAACAGAAATGAATAGAACGGAAACGGCGATATCTTATCTTCACTAGGATTGATTGTTCTGCCACTTTGTGAGAACATGCCATGCAATTTGTATAGTAAACTCTACGCGCCGCCCAGGACCATCGCAAGCTGTCCAGTAATCGTCGGCGGTTCCGCCAAAGCAGGCTTTCATGCCAGCATGCACTGGTGTACATATATCTGTATTCATATCAAGGGAATGAATATATCGTTCATTACCCTAAGCCATCGCTCGTAGCCAACACCCGTATAATCTAGTTCGGCAAATAACACTCCTTAATCCTCAAATTATCATATCGCCATCATCTTTCATACAATCATATCGTATCTAATAAAGCCCAAGCAACATCTGCGCTTCTTTTCCCTTTCCTCTTGTCGAATTCTATTGGTCTAAGATTCTTTAAGTCAAGATTTAAGCACCCAACGCCAATTTCTCAACAACTTCTTTCTTCCACCAGCCCTCGAAATCTACAACTAATTTGTTCTTCCGCGCTTGCTCGGCGGCGAAGACTACGGCATGGCTGCGGATTACTTCTTCCACTGGTGTTGTGTGTTAGCACTATGGTTTTGGATAACAAGAAATATGCAAAGAGAAAGACAGAAAACTTACAACTACAGCCTACCCACTCCCTCTGCGCCTTCTCCACCTCCTCTCCCTTCTTAACTGCCTCCACCGCCCCCACAAACTGTCTCACCAACCCCGCATCTCCCCCACCATGCCCACTAGTGCCATCCGTCTTTGGCGTCCAAACCTTCTTCTCCCCGGTCCGGAAATCCTCAACTTGAATATTTTTGCTATCCGCGTAGATCTCCCCCTCCGTACCATAGATGTACGTATAGCGCTCACAAATCTTCTTCGTCTGCGCCACCATATGAAAGCTCGCGTGTTTGGCGCCCAGTCCTCTCTCCGGTTGCGCGGGGAACTCGAGAGTGACGAATTGGTCGTCGACGACGTCGTTGTCGCTTTCGTAGACGCAGCGGCCGAACCAGTTTCGTGATTCGATTTCGGACGTCGGCGTGGATTTTGTGTAGTCTTCAGCGAGCACCTTCAGAAGAGCCGTCTCCGCGGCGGGGATTCCGGATTGGAGGGTGATCTCTTCGATATCCGGGACGACGATATTGATGGGCCAGTGCGTGTTGTATTCATTGTGATCTTCTTTGCTGTTGAGGCCGCGTTGGGTGGAAGAGATATAGATGTTTTTGGCGGAGTATTTACAATCGGGTTCTATGGGGCAGGAGAGACAATTGGTAGCGGTGCCAGCGTTGGGAGGTTTGCGGGTCTGGGTGAAGTATTGGAGACTACCGGTGGCCGTGATGCTGGAAGGCAGGTGAGGTTCTGAGAGGGGTGCTGTTGGTGGTGGAGAGCAGAGGAGCCAGAGGAGGAAATCCATATCATGGCATGATTTGGTGAGCAGGGAAGGGGCGCTTGTAGATTCTTTGCGCCAGTTGCCACTTATTTGCATTAACATAAATTACGACATAGCTGAGATCATGAACAAGAACATACCGTACGTAAGAATGAGTAAAATGCCACCACCCAACCGGTTCTGTATGGTTGATACTCAGCACATCCCCAATAACCTTCTCCTCTAGCAACAATTTTCTCAACAAGACATTATGCGGACTATATCTTAAGACATGTCCAATCGAGAAGATCCTGGAAGGTTGAGTCGTCCTTGGTAGATCCGGTAGCATAGCTTTGTAGATATCTACACAATCAATCAACGTCGTCGCTAGCGGCTTCTCACACATAATGTGCAATCCCAAGGGTTTCAATCCTACAATGACCTCTTTATGTAGCTCATCCAACACACATATGAACGCGGCTTCAACTCCTTCTGGTACGTCTTCGCCGCGCTCAGCTCGTGCTCGTCGGTCTTGTTCATATTCAAGGAATTCGCGCCAGTCGGAGAACGATTGGCCGTTAGAGGGCGCGTTGCTTCCCCATATGTACCTGGAGCCCAGTCGCTGACGCTTGGAGGCAATGGGCTCGGCGACGGCTACGACGATTCCGTTGGTGGTTTGGCTGACGCATTGGCAGTATTGAGAGCCTCGAGAGCCGGCGCCAATTATGAGTATTCGGACGGGAGAGGTATTGGTAGAAGGTATAGGATCTTCGCTGGCAGATCCAAAGTGGGTAGATGGTGTACTTGCGTGAGGGGCCATGTTTTTAGTTGATGTTTGATCAGAGTTGATGAAAGTTGTATATGAATGTGGAATCATCTACAAACGACACAAATTGAAACCTGGTCTTATGTGAGAATGTGAGGTTATTATGTTGCCTAAATAGCTCGTGGGCGTCAACGAGAGGTTATATTATTTCCTAATCAAGCCGTGGGCGTCTATGAGACTCGAACAAGGTATCATACCCATTCACAGATAAACAAAGCCACGATAAGGAATAAATCGAAGTCCAAACTACAGAATCAGACAGAATCAGCTTACTTTATGTAAAATTAAAAGCGCTACTAGACGTTGCAGGATCCGGTCAACGCTCAGTAGTTGAGTACAAGCCAGGAGAACGTTCACCCCTCCACACCCTTGCCCCGCGATAATAATGGTGGGGCGGCTACCAGGGCGAACCGGCATGCAACGTTACGGGCCGTGAACCAATTATCTCGAGCGCATTTGTATTTTGTATTGCACGAAAGATAACAATCCTTTCTTGAATCCCGTTATGTGGACATGACTTAGGAAGCCCAGGAATATGCCTTGGGTCGCCAATGCTGCCGCCTTCTCACATGCATGCAGAAGGGAAGATGCGGATTGTGGAGTATTGGAGACGGGAGGTTCGGGAATCTGGAAATCTAGGCCCTTGGTATTGACTTCGGTCAGCAGCCAGCGAGCCATTGGCAATATGGCTATGAGACATCCTGGTCTGGGCGATATGTCCGTAGACTACTTCGTATACGCAGAGTTACGCACTAGCATTCAGTTATTTCGAAAGCATCAAGGTGCATCTTGAAGCCCTTTACTTACGTCTGGAGATCTCTACAACATCAATCATAAAGCCCCATGACTATTACCTGGTTTTCTTGACATCTACGTCGGTAGCGGATAGGAGTCTACATGGGAAAAAGAGCCACCACCATCCCGATAGTATGTGAAAGCTCCTCTTCTTTGTCCTGTAGAATATTGATTAATGTGAATGCAAAAAGTGTTCATTGTTGACGGACATTCGTCACACACACCGGCTCAGCAAACTGCCAGATTACATGCCAGTAAACTTGCCGTATCCAGTATCATACAATGCTGGTGCTGTTGCCATGCTAAAAGCCGTTGCCATGACGCAAGGAAATGTATCTGCTCTGTAATTTATTTCCTGGGGGCAATTTCGTATACCGGGAAAGTCGACAATATCTTCAGCACTGATATTATGTAGCAACCTTCTGATATCTCATATTCGTATCAATTAGCGGAGCAGCCCCTACGATCCAGGAGGAACCTTTTCAACCGTATTGAAAGATGTCATGATTTGTCTATGATTACAAGTCTTGCCATGCAAGCTATGCCAAATACCACCATCAAGCCAGCCAAATTAAGCATAGAAGTTGACAGTATCTACAAAGAGTTAGTATCCATGTTAGACGACGTAACAGAAAGATTATAAACTTACCCTTCTTCTTGGCTTGAACCTCTGCAATAGCATCAACGTAATGTTCGTGACTAATCTTGTTCTTTCCCATTCTCAAAGCAATCATACCAGCCTCCACACATACTGCCTTGAGTTGAGCTCCACCGAACTCATCTGTACTTCGTGCCAGTTCCGGCCAATTGACAGCGTCATCAACAGTCATCTTACGACTGTGAATCTTTAAAATCTGCGCCCGAGCTTCCTCGTTTGGCAGAGGGAACTCGATTTTTCGATCAAGACGACCAGAACGAAGCAAAGCAGGATCGAGAACATCAACTCTGTTAGTCGCTGCCAAAACCTTGATGCGATCGTCCGAAGCAAAACCGTCTAGTTGATTCAGTAACTCCAACATAGTTCTCTGAACCTCACGATCTCCGCTCTTCTCACTATCGAAGCGCTTGGTTCCAACAGCATCCAATTCATCGATGAAGATGATCGCCGGAGCCTTCTCCTTAGCAAGAGCAAAACAATCACGAACCAGCTTGGCACCATCACCAATGAACATTTGTACGAGTTGAGGCCCGGCGAGTTTGAGGAAAGTAGCATCAGTCTGTGCGGCGCAAGCTCTGGCGAGGAGTGTTTTCCCGGTACCGGGTGGACCGTACATAAGAGCACCTAAGTTTATTAGCGAAATGGACGTGAGGCGCAGATAGAAGGGAATTACCTTTAGGTGCCTTGATACCAATCTTCTTGAAGCGCTCCGCTTCCTTCATTGGCCACACAATTGCCTCAACCAATTCCTCAATTTGCTTGTCCAATCCACCAACATCTGTGTACTTCTCCGTCGGCTTTTCATCGACTTCCATTGCCTTGACTCTGCTGTCATATTCCGCGGGTAATGTATCCAGAACGAGATATGAATCTTTGTTGACACCGATCAAGTCACCAGGCTTTAGTTCATTGGGATCCACAAGACCTATTAAAGGAAGGAATATGGTTTGTCTAGTGGAGGTTTTGATGACTGCGGATTTTCCGACTCTGGTGGCATCAAGATCGATGTTGGCGCCTTCTTCGGCGGATTCAGCAGTTGGATCTAGGTCGAGTAGTTCAACAACATTTCCAACAAGATATGGTAGTTGTCTAAGACAATTGTTAGCAAAGCATAGTAATTGCAGTTTGAGAATGGGGCCAATAAACGCACCTGTTATTCTCGATTTTGTCGAGGTTGTCCTTGATCTTCTCTGCCATTGTTGACTTCTCATGGGTAAGTCGTTGAAACTCACTCTTCATGATCCGGGAATCGTTTTCCAAAAGTCGTCGCCTCGTCAGAATATCCTGTGTGCTCAGACTATAGATCTCTTCATCTATAGGGTCCTCTTCTTTCTCTGGTTCTGCGTCTTTCATTTCGGCATCGCCGCTATTGTTCTGACCTGGCTTCTTGTCCTTGTCACCATCGTCCCTCTTGTCTTCCTTTTGCTCTCGCTCGAGATCATCGAGATCTTCTAAAGTAGACATCTTTCAAAGCGGGTGTTATGTGGAATTGAATAAAAAGGACACACAGTAGAAAAGAAATGTATATGATGAATGTGTTTGATTTTGAAAGTTGCTTAGGTATCTGATAGCTTCCAAACTGGCCGAGAGCTTCGGCGCACTCCATTATTAGCGAGCCACTGAATAAGGCAACCAAAGTAGGCGTGGCTCAAGGCTGAGTCACGTGATAATCAGAGGCGAGAATCTAGCGTGGGAGTGCGGCTATCTAGAACTTCTTTTGCCTTCTTTGTCAGAATTCTTCTTCCTTACTTCTCAACCACATTCTCTTCGACAACCACCCACCGCTCGCTCGCCACACAGCAAAGAAGATTGTTATACTGTCGTTTTAAATCACTCACAAAGTTGCCGGTCATCTTTCCAGCGATAGTTATCGACAACTTCGAAAACGACTTTGAAACATTCACGGACGCCTTTACTGGTTATTTGTTCTGAGAAATCTTCAAATTGTTCTGACTACGGCAAGCATAGCGACTTCATATACTCCGCATATCCTTTTCTCGACACGATACTCCGCTTGAAGTATACACTCAGCGTCTGTTGATACCTCACAAAGATACAAGTACTCGAGTCGAATCTTCCCATCTTGTCTACAATTGCGCACGAGACAGTCTTGAGTCACTCCCCCTCTTAGGCCCACAAATCTGCGACCGTGAACCACGCAATTTTCAAAATTTTCCACGCCGTTTACTAGCCATAATCCTCTTCGCAGCGGTCCGATTTATATATCATAAATTCTACGAGCAGCGACAGTGTCTGTCTACCTAAATCTACGGTTTCTACTGGTGCTATCGGGAAAGGTCGCGCTAAAGGCGAATTGTCGATATCTTTTCGGCGATTAACAAAGCCTGCCCAACTTTCACAGCTAATACCGCCAAACTGCATTCACCGCTCTTTGTCAAGCTTTCGACCACCTTACTGTGTGAAAAACCTACTGCAGATATCAGAAACCGTTTAGCGGTCTCGCGTAAGAGAAAAGAAGTTCGTCGCAAGCCAAAGAGACGTCCAGTCTTTAACAAGCTTGATAATATCTACCTACCAAAACCTTACAAGCCGAAAATGATGAGTCCACCGCTTGATAAAGCGACAGAATGGACTCAGAATTTGAATGTTACGGTTATGTGCAAGGATTGCAAGGAGATTCCACCCAACCTTGTTGAAGAGTTCTCCTCTGGAGATCTTGTGTGCGATACCTGTGGTGTGGTCATTGGTGATCGAATTGTCGATACTCGCTCCGAATGGCGTACGTTTTCGAACGATGATCAAGGCAATGATGATCCATCTCGTGTTGGTGATGCTGCGAATCCACTTTTGAACGGATCTCAGCTTCAAACCACCATTGCCTTCGGTGATAGCAGCGCTCGTAGTCGTGAACTCTACCGCGCGCAAGGTAAACAAGGCGTTGATAAGGCTACGAAGGGCTTACTCGCAGCTTACAAGGAGATCGGTGCTCATTGCGACGCCGTAAATATTCCCAAGAATGTCTCCGACACTGCGAAGCACCTCTTCAAACTTGTCGATGACGCCAAAGCCTTTAAAGGAAAATCCCAAGAAGCCATCGTTGCCGGATGTATCTTTATTGCTTGCCGCCAGTGCGGTGTTCCCCGTACTTTCCGTGAGATCTTCGCCTTGACCAAAGTATCGAAGAAGGATATCGGTCGAACTTTCAAGGTCCTCGAGAAGTTCTTCGCTGACAGTTCAGCCAAAAAGGCGACTGCAGAAGCTACAGGTGGTAAGTTGCGTGAGCTTGACGCTATCATTTTGATAAATATTAACATGAAGTCTAAGGGGTTTCGGCTACAGACGGTTACCAGACTACTACGTCAACCAATGCCAAAGACCTCTGCACCCGTTACTGCAGTCAGCTTGGTCTCAAGAACCAACAATTCGTTAAGATCTCTCAAGGTCTCGCTGAGAAGGTCTCGACCGTCGGTGATCTCGCTGGTCGATCCCCCTTGTCAGTTGCAGCCGCCTGCATCTACATGGCCTCAGCTCTTCTCGGCAAGCCCAAGTCTGCTAAGGAGATATCCCAAGTGGCTGGTGTTAGCGATGGTACTATCCGTACGGCATACAAGTATTTGTACGCAGATCGGGAAAGACTTATCGAGCCTGAGTGGATTGCTGGGGGCAAGGGCAAAATGGATAACCTTCCTGTCAGTTAAGGGGTGATACCCATAACTTACTAGGGAATTTATTTCTGGGCTAGAGGTTCCGCAGTGAATCAGGCGTTACTAATATTGCTTCTGTTTTTTAATGGCGAAGGGATTATTGCTTTCATGCATGGTTTTCCTTTGTGCATTTGAGACTTTCTTGCCGGATCATAATTGGACTGGAATGTCCTGGAGCGTTCTTGAATTTTATTAGATTTTACTTACCGCATACAGGGATAGGTCTGAGGCTCACCTAGAAGAAGCACTCCAAAAAGAAGCATCGCAAGATGTTAGCGTAATTCAAACTAGATAGGAATTCAACCTATCTTAACACTTGTCCGTTTCCATGTGACTTCCACCGATCGTGATTTGTGCATCAATACGTGCAGCCCAGTCACGCGCCTACGTTTAGTCATGGCACACCAAAACACCCATGATATTACTTCAATAATTAATTATCAAATAACAACGCAATATTATTTATTCTAGTAGCCTGTCATCTGTCTATCTGACTTAATGACGGCTTTCTATCTATCTGGAATTGTTTTAATTGAGTTGTTAATAAAGGATTGAGGCAACTTCTCCCAAGCCTCAGTAATTAAATATAGTATTTATTATTGATTCGTTATCGAGGGGCTCAGGCGTCTGCTCTCGCGGCATATATGGCTTACTCCCTCTGCTTCCGGGGTCAATTCACTTTTGGGATCTCAATCTATAGTTCTTTCTCGTTATTTTGGTTCACTTTTTGTGATTATTGAGTAAGAATTAAAGAAGTTATTGATAAATTAAGAATAAGGGATTGATTGAGTTGGTGAAGTGGGCACGGATCCTGCGCGTGCCAGTATATGTAGACTGTCATTACTGTGAACCCAGAGCCGAATCCGCTGCCGCTGCCGCTAATTGCACCTAAATTTGGATTGCCATATGCCGAGGTATCTGCAGTTTCTAAGCAAAAGACAACCGAAAGTGTGGGGATGAGACCACTAAACGGAATTCCGGGGTAGCTCTCTCCTACATGTAAATAGGCCTCAATTGCGCCTCTCAAACCAGTCTTTTCGTATTCAAACACTCAAATCATTTCAAGACAATCCATCCATCGACTACATAGCTTCATAATGTCTGGACCAGGCGCAGGTTTCGAATATCCCCCTGAAGAGGTCTCTTGGTTGAAGAGAGATGTTCTATTATTCGCCAACAGCATTGGATGCACGAATGATGAGCTACATTTTCTATACGTATGTTTTACCGATTCAGTCGATTGTAGCAGAGGCTCATAAATATACAGGAACTACACCCAAACTTCGCGGTTTTCCCAACCTATCCTGTTATCCTTCGTAAATTCAGTTCTCCTACTCTGTTGTGAGCAATGAGCACTAACCTTCCGCAAGCATTCAAACATACGACTCAAGAAGTAATCGATTTCTACGCGGCCTCCGCCGCAACTCCAATCCCTGGAGTTCCCAAATTCGATTATCGTCGCGTTCTTGATGGCCAGCGCTCTATGACATTCCTTAAACCACTTCCGCCAACCTCGGCCGGCAAGACTTTTGAGCTTCGTGCTAAGGTGATTGGTGTATATGATAAAGGAAAGGCTGGCACAGTCGTGGAAACTCAACAGGAGATCGTGGATAAGAACAGTGGGGAGGTTTATACCAGAGCTCTTGGAAGTGCATTCTTTGTGGGACAAGGTAATTGGGGAGGACCAAAGGGACCTGCGACCCAAAACTACCCACCGCCGGAAGGAAAGAAGCCAGACGCTGTGGTTGAGCACCAAACTACCAAGGAGAGTGCATTACTATACAGGTACAGGTATCCCACAAGTAGCTTGTGGGCCATTGGACTAATGAGTATAGACTGAATGGCGATTATAACCCGCTTCACGCAACTCCCGAACCAGGAATTCAGATGGGATTCGGAGGTCCTATCATGCACGGACTTTCATCCTGGAACTTCAGCGCTCATGCCCTTCTTAAAGCCATGGGTGGCAGTGACCCAAAGAACATCAAGGAATTCCAGTGTCGATTTGCATCTCCGGTCAAACCTGGAGACAAGTTGATTATTGAGATATGGAGAACTGGCGAGAAGAAAGATGATTGGGAAGAAATTCGGTTCGTGACGAGAGTAGAAGGCGGAAAGGTTTGCTTGAGCAATGGAAGGGCTTTGATGAAGGTTGTCGAGGGTGGAAATTCGGGAATCAGTGATGCTGCAAACTCTCCTGGTTCGTCAGCTAAGAGCAAGTTGTAGGCATTGGGAGGTATTCCAATTGAAAAGAACACTGAGAATAATTGCTACATAGCACAACGGTAGCTGAATATTATAATATAGACATTCACTACCATAAATGGACAAGGTACAATATACAAAAATTTGTTATACTATATTTCTTGAAACGAGATGCTGAACAGCTGTCGTGATCACAATCTAACAATAACCAACGGAAGCAATCTACAAAAAGAAACCACTTCATCATAAACAGACAAAATAAAAGATACACATGTTTTATCCAAATGCTAAAAACAAACGACGAGAACGGGACTCGAACCCGCAATCTTTGCCACCGGAAAGCAACGCCTTACCATTAGGCCATCCCGCCACACATTTGTGTCAGAAGATACTAAGAATAGAATCCTCTTATTTAATTATATACACAAAAAATATGTTCTTATGGAACAAATCCAAGTCTACATGACAACATACCGTTGTCGAAATTTTAGGACGGCGATCCTTTATCCAACTACTTTCAAATACCACAAATGTGACGTAGGTGCAAAGATGCTTGATTTTACAGGCCTTTTCCACTCACGGCATTCTTTATTGTGACGCCAACATCACACCAAACTATTCCAACTGGTTGGATTGAACATCTTGGAGAGCTCAAGAGACCATTTGAATTTGACGGTTCAAGCGGACATGAAGATGAATACATTCTCAGATAATGAGAGCTTGGATTTATGAGTATCTAGTATACAAGCGCGTCTACAAGTCCTTGCTCCTCTCTGCTAATTTGGTGAATCTGGATAGGTTCAGCAGGGTGGCCTATATTATATCTTCTTAATAATATTTTTGTATATCTTGTTGGAGTACAGCGGGAAACTGTAGGATGAAGCGATATATATCTGGAGATGTTGTCTGGGTTTAGTTGCGCCGCTGAAGCTGGGTCAGCATATAATATGCTTAAACTCAGGTATATCCAAGAAGGGTGCTTGAGAACAGCGGTTTATATCTATCCGTTGCTTTTGAGACAGTCGTCAAGGGTATAGGACCATTGCTGCAGATGTTTATTCGAAGTATTACAACTTGTTGTTCTCGAGTTAGATGGAGGAAGAAACTAAATGTAGAAACACAACGAGGTAACCACCATGTTTAATCCGTCTTCTCTTTCCAAAGGAGCTCAATTAGCATTCAATGGAGAATCTCGCGTTTACAAACACCATTCTAACTTCATGAAAATGAATCTACACCACATCATACTAAAGGATCCTACCTCCTCACAGCACATACCTCAATCCTCGCCCCATCTGCCGTCCCACCATCTTACCCTCACATCCCCGTCTTATCGTGTAAACCTCGCCGCAATCAGCCTCCACCGTCAGTTCGGGGCGTAACACAGAGGGGGCGAATATATCGTATCCTGATCTGACTTGCATATAGAGACGGGAAGATGCAAGGCGGATTTTGTTGATGCATATTAAATCTAAGCTGTTCAGATGGATGCAACTTATATCCTAAGGTATTCGGAGCAATAGCATTACATCAAATGGAGTAGCCGTGCTCAATGGAACCTCATCATTTCCTACAAACATCATAACCAAGAAAAATCTAGGTCGCAAACGCTGAAGTCCATTCCTTGCCGCCGCCCCTCTTTCTCCAAAAATACCCAACTCGGGATACCTCTGCGATAAGTTGGGACAACGAAGGTGTCTGTATCAAAAGACAGGAAATCAAGATTCATCGCCCAACGGCGCACTGAACTAGCTCCCATGTAACCAACTACCCATGTACAGTACGACCCACCAAAATGATCCCACATCTAACCTCCGGTATGAACTCATGGTGGGATGCTTCTCGGTGTAGAAAGTACGAGGGAAGCCAAGAATCTGCGATGAGTATCCTTGGGAGAAAATGACGATCAATGGGATTGGTCTGAGAACTTGGTGCGTGAATTGTACGGTACAGGCGTGCGAAGATCTGATGCAGTTGTAATTACTTTTTCCTATCACAATATCGACTGACATGAGCCCGTCTTCAATCATTAGAAATCATTAGAATAAACGCCCAACTCAAAACCCCAGGTGATTCTCAATCAGAACTTAAGCACGTTTATGGAAGGAGCCCCGCCAACACTCTCGTTTTGTCCATCCATCCCCTCATCAATGACCACCTAATTCATGAGTCTGTCCACCATTCAATTCATAATGATTCGTCGTCCTAACCAACGGCTGGGTGTTGCTCTCAAAACCCTGTGGTGGCCCATAAACCCTTTCACTATGTACCCGTGGTGATTTCATTGCAAACTCCGATGCTCCGACGGATGATATAGATCCATCATCGCCTTTCTTCATATCGTAATCGCTCACTTCCGAACTCAGTCTCTTCTTTCTTTCGCGATAAAAGAGGAGCATCCCGGTCAATGCTACAAGACCGAGCGGGATACCAACTGCAGCACCGACTATTGTTGCTGTATGAGAACTCGAGGAGGACGGAGTTGCGGAGGGTGAAGATAATGAGGAAGAACTTCCTGTAGTAGCAGAAGCGGATGACGTGGTGTGTGATGCTGTAGTGCTACTCGCTAATGCTGACGAAGTCGTGGTCGTGGAAAGCATCGTAGGAGCCGGTGAAGATGCTGAGCTAGTGTATACAGCGTTTGCTGCTGCAAACATCGTGCCAAATCCGGGGGTGTAGGTCGATGACGAGGAGCAGCAATTACCATTGTATGCACAGCACCAGGTCCCGTCACTTGAGGCTGCATTGCATGCTATCACGTCGACATATGTGCCATTTCCAGCTGTTAGAGATGTTAGTGTTTGATGGTGTTGGTTTTCAAATATGTTGGACGTACAACTCGAGCCTAGACAATAATCAGGACAGGATGGATTGCCCCATGATCCGTCGGTACATGCTCCTCTGTAGTGGTAGCCCTTGGATTGACTCACACAGTATCCATACTGTGTGCAGAGATCTCCACTTTGACAACAACTTCCGTCTTGAGTCGACGAGCAAGCAACGAAATTTTCTGCAATTGTGGAATCTGGAAAGTAACAAGTAGCAAGCTCTTTGGATTCGACGACAGAAAGAAAAGATTGGCTAAGTGCGAGCAATAGCAGAACAGTCTGAGGTATACTCAAGAAATGCATCGTGACATGAATCATAAACTAGTTCTTTAGAAAAGAGAAGAATAGGACTGGAGTAGTATTATACCTAGCCTACGTGCTGTGCCTCCGGCAACCTTGCACGCTCCCAGACATTGCCACATCTGTACAAGCTTCGGTATTTAAGGGGTTTACAGGGGGAAGAACGGTATCGGGATTCTTTGATAGTCATAAGTTATATGACCTGGCAAGGAGGAACCGCTGCCAGGAATAGTCGATGGAGGAATGTAGTACTGTACCAATCCTTGTCGGGAGTAGATGAGGGGGGCCACTGAGTTTCTCCTAGTTGCTGTACGATATAGATCGTGCAAGTAAGGTAAAAGTTTAAGTGTTTATTTTCACACCCCTCATTTATTAAAGATAAGAATACCACTCATCAAGATGTAGGTGTATCAACCGTAGTCGTTGTCTTTACAACGACGGCTCCACTCCTTCCAACTACGGCACTTTATCTCATGCGATGGTTCTTCTTGATAAGCTAGGTAGACCGCGCTGATTGTTTGTGAGATGTGGTATAGATCAACGCTTCAAGCGTTGGTGATGGTGAGAAAAGCGCATAGTATCCGGTGTAATACCAGGGTGTCCTTTGCTGCAAGAGAGTGTTCACTTCACCAACAACCTGGTACTATTCAGCATGTTCCAGCTCAACCAACGATATCCATTAATTCCACCCGAATTTTGATAGAAAGCCGATACTGCCAAAGAAGAAAGAATAGTGACAGGTTAATTTCGTCCAGTGTACAGACCCACTCACTGTATAACCTCTGATGGGACAAGAGTTACAACGTCGCATAGGATGCTCAATCGGGGTGTGAAGCGAATCTTTACAATTCTGGATCCAATGAAAATGTGTACGAGACACTTCAGAGATAAAAATTTATCCGTTGTTGTAGGAGTCTTTCATATGACGGACAGAGAAAGGAGACTACCGAGGGATTATTGACCAATTGCTAGATGAAAGATCAACCTGATTAACGAAGAAAATAAGGGTAAAGTACACCGAGAAATATCAAAGAGGAACGATACGGCTCAAAATCCCAATCAAGTATGCTTACCAACAACCGGGAACAGACAAGTCATCCAAGGACAGCCTTTCCTGCCCGTTGCTTTAGACGCGATCAAACAGTAAGAAACATCTCAACTCCCTACAGTTGCTAGAAATATACTCAATCGTGTTCACTTTTGAAGTACTCAGCATCATACAGACTTCAACATGCACCGCACCTGCTATTTGGGCGATTATGCATCCTAATTCATAAAGTCGATAAATTCAACAATGATGCTGCTTTTGGTGCGCTGTGTATAATCAAGGAAATTGTGAGGGCCCACCACGGTGATTATGAGAAAAAGTAAATCCTATGTGCTCTTGTCAGTTGGCGTGGAGACACAATTACAGCCGCATGAAGAAAGACCATACACCAGTGGGTATGCTAACTATCCGACCAACTTCAGATTTCTGATTGTTCAAGTGAAATTTGGACATTAAGAACTCATATATACATTCGCTAGGATAGAGATCTCTAAAGTATATATTTTGGTCGAACATCGAAGTTTTGGAGTTGGTCGGATCGTAAGTAGACCCACTAGTGAGAGTTGGTTATGTCTCCTACGACTCCGTTTAGCGTCACCACCAAGGACGCATAGAGTCCATCCACTTGGTGTACAATGGCATCGCAGAAACGCCTCGATAACTATCAAGCGTAGACGTGTGAAGGAAAAAGTGGAGGAAAAAGGGGAGGAACAGTATTCTTTTCTTTGGCAGAATAGAATGAGTAGTTAGTCGCGTTCCATCAAGAAGAATCACAAAGTGAGGTCGTCATACTAGTCGCAATGATTGATCGATAGACAACTGATGTTATTCGTAGCAGGATGAGTAGCAGTGGTAACCTCGATGCTACGCCATGTCATTGCTGGGACGCAAGAGTCCACCGGACTTTCTGTCGGCATTGGTAGATGGCTATAACCCAAGTCACCAACACCCGGAGAATAGACTATTGACCGCACAGGCTGGGTCCGTACGAGACCAGGATAAGTGTTAGCCGCCGCATATAAACGGATCACATTTTGAGCGATGCTCATTTTAACCGTGAGATCCCCAGGTCCGTATCTGCGTCCCACTTTTCCGATGATCGCGTCAGCATCGTCTATTACGGTGGAACTAAGATTGCGAATACTCCGCAAATCCACCGGAAGTACGCGACATCAGGGCTTGGATGAACAGGGCGGAAGGATTTAAAGAAATAAGATGTGGGTTGAGATGGACCAAAAGGAAGATATTACGCGCCGTCTCGCGCGAAACGAAACTAGCCGAATGCCGAGAGAGCGCCAAAGAAGACCTGGTGAATATGGGGGCTGAAGAGCGACTTCCAACTTTGGATGAAGTGGGCTGTTATGGGGAACCAACAGTGTGGTTTTAGGGACAGTTCCGGTATACGATACGAGTGATGTGACGACTCCGGCAATACCCAAAAGACTGAACAAGGTTCAAATGTCGATCCTCGTTCGTGGTCCGCGAGGTGCCCGGCGCAAATTGCCGTCCCAGGATGGACATCTCGTTGCATTCTAACCGCCCAGGTGGCTACAAGAGAGAGGATTTTATCGAATGCCGCTCGGCTAGGAAAAACTTACATCCGAGTTTGTGCACGTGATACATACTGTTCACGAAACGGAATCCTCGCTCGGAAGTCTTCCGAGTTCCGAGGAGTAAACATAAACAACCAACGAACCAGAACTCTCGAAATCAGCAACGAAACAGAACAAAACGGGAACAAAAATCCCTCAAAGCAAGGTTCTCTTCCGTTGCTCTTGTTCAGCCCTCCAAGGTTTTATCCCTAAACCCTGCGACCACTTCGTTGACCGCCGCCTCCTAAAGGGGAGGGGTAAACCTTGTCGACTGTCAAAAAGCAAAAGCCTTAAGCGCTCTGTCAATTCGGGAGCGATCGGGCGAGCGATCCGGAAGAACTTTACACTCTGCCGTAACTCCTTTTGAAATCAGATCAGGTCTATCAAGACTGGCTGACGTTGAACATGATGAATCTGACAGTGCTTTGGACAAGGCCGTCTCAGTCTATTCTAGTATGTTCACACTCAACATGCCCAACGTTTGAAGCGTGCATGAAGAAGTCCAATATTACAAGGCCTTTCATGAGGCCAAACCTAGTGGCATAAATCTGACAGCAGAAACGGCCAGCCGTCCCTTCCCCGTCTGCTAATCTAATATCCCCCGCCGAAGCGAAGGATAGTCTTACTAAGGGCCGATGACGACGTATTACCTTTGCAGACAGGCGATGGATCTTCAATCTGATCTCGGGGCTTCTGGACTTGTACAGTTAAGAGTGAGTCAGAGTTCTCTGAAACTGTCGATCTTGAAACGAGATAAACATTTGACCAGTCTGGGGTTCATGTTGAGCTAAAATGCGAAGCTTAAGACTTCAAGCCTTGAAATCCAATTATTTCGTCCGAACATGGTGGAATCGGATTGATTCGTCCTCGTTGATTCTTGGATCCCGCTGTTGGTATGCGGCGCGTCCATGGGAAATACAAGGATACGTTGAGCTAATTCGCTTGTCGGCGTGTGTTGGTCTACCAATCATATTCGAGATGACATTCAGTCTGAACACGACCCTGACACGTAGCCGCCGTGTCTCTAGAAGCCCTATTTCCGGTAAACACGAACCCCATATTTACTCTTAGAAGTTACATAGAGATCATGCGTGGTATTAAGCTCGGCGCTTCCAAGTCGGCTGTGCAAAATTAGGGAAGAGCGTCAGTACTAGTCCATCGGATGCGGTATGAGCCGTTGACTGGCTTGACATTTTCAATAGTTCTTCATTTCCTTCTCCACAAGTTCTTTTTCGAGTATCGCGGGTCGACAGTTTGGCCAGTCAAGAGTCGCAGAAGCCGAAAGGTTTCATTGAGTAGCCGCTCACTCTTAGCAAATTCAAGCAAAGTACAGTGTTCCCGGTATTGTCGCTACCACTGTTGTTATTCCCTTGCTTCAAGTAACGCGGGCGCTTCGTGAAATTGCGCGAAGTTGCACGCGATGTCGTGGTTTTCCGGGCGTGCTTCCTCGAAGATGAATTACCCGACGCGTTCTCAACCCCGACCAGATCCGACAGACTTGATTCGCAGACCACTATCAAACTTATCTTACCTTGCCTTACTGCATGCATATTCCCGTCATTTTGGTGCGCCTCGAAGTCGTAGAGCAGCATTTCGTGCCAGTCTAAAAATGAGTCACTGACGTTGCATGCGGTAGTGTCTCGTTTACACTTCCCGATTGGGTCGACATCCATCCGGCGGCTGCTGAAGAACGAACCATGAGGCCTCTACTCGACGACCAAGAAACAGTATCAAGTATCCCCTACAGACTTAATTCCATTTTAACGCACCTTCTCCGCGTTTCAAATTGATTTAGCATTTTCTATCCCCAGTCAGTGCCACCCGTGGACCTGCATCTGGGTATTGGACCATACCATTCTGCTGATCTCCCCAAAGGATAAGTACTGGTCGTTGTCGCCTCAATCTCTACCTTTGCTTCACCAGTCTCTTTTCATATTCTTTTCATTGCCTAATAGACATTCCTGTCATCAAAACAATAGAAGAGCTGTGCTCATCAAAGTCAACGGATCTTTTAATTTTTCCTTATCCTACTGCAACCAAAAGCGTCAGGAGCACACTCCTTCCTCACCAAAACTTAATACACGTGTCTTGGTGTTCAGAAAACGCATTATCACTAATACTACTAATACTTCTGCGTAAGTCTGGTGTACAACGTGCTCAGGCGTTTATTCTTATTGCTGTGGGCTAACAAACCTTTGAAATATAGCCAGAAAGCAGGAACAATGTCCTTCGACTACCCATACTCATTTGAACCAACTACACCCCCACAATACCCATTCGAGGAGAGTTTCGGCGGCGTTCCATTCAATTACGGACATTCTCGCTCGAGCTCACACGCTTCGATCTATTCTCAAGCTCCATCACCATCAGATTCCATCAGTGTCACCAGTACCCACATGACGACTCCGGCTCGGTCACCCATTAGACAACATGGGCCTCTTTTGCTACCCAAGATCCGTCATCAAGATCAAGAGATTAATGATTCGCCCTCGATTGAGATGGCACAAACCAAATTAATATCGAAGAAGAATGCCGCTGGTCGAGTATTCAAACCTTCCCATAATAGAAGCCACACGACTCCCGAAACAATCGTGTTCAACTCGGATATCTTTCAGCCCACGACTCGTCGCATGTCTACCCTCTGCTCGCCCGTCCAGGTCAACCCCATGGCTATGCAATCTATTGAGGTTCAAAATCGACGAGCTTCCAGTACAAGCCTTGACGGCCAAACCTTGGGAAAATATGGTTTCCCAACCTACCGTCAGATGCCTAGCTACATCCCGTCACCCAACATGCATCTTATGGAAGCTTATGCACCGCGTGAATGCTATCCTACACCTTCGCGTGAGCCATCGCCACTTGCACAGAGTGTTGTTATGGGTGACATGTCGCCCAACCCTCATGATGACGGTACCACGACCACGCTTATGGCCTACTTGACCTCGCCCAACCCAGCACCAGCCTTAGTCCGCCACATTAATATCCATGTCAGAGACAGCAATATCAAGCATTTCTGGTGGGACATCCGTCAGATCAGACCATGGACATCATTCAACGTCAACACAATTGCAGCAGTCCCCGGGTTTCAAGACCTTCTCAACGTCAACCTTCCTACTTACATGTTTCAAACACCCTCCCGTTCATCGTTGCAACCTGAGTCCGAGGCTGAGCTTCAAAATATTTATAATCAGTTCTACGCTACCAAACTCAACGCTGCGCTCCACCTCTCTCTCGGAAATCGCCATCTAATGATGCGCGCATCTGCAGCTTCATCAAAGTCTGGTGACCCATCTTTCATCTCCAACTACACTGATGATACTTCTCGCATCATCTATGGTCGTGGTCTTGGTCGTGTTGTTGGGCTCGTCAAATCTTTTGATCGCTGGAACACTGGTATGCGTGTCGAGGGTAACCACCGTAAGGTTGAATATCTTCGCGGACTTGCACATTTGCATCGCCACATGCGTGAGCATGGCTGCCGATACGGGTTCATCATGACCGAAATTGAACTTGTCGTAGTCCGCAATGGTGGTGATTCTACCCCACATTTTGGATATTTGGAAGTTCAGACTATTCAATTGGCAGCTCATGATACGCAGACCTCTACCTTCGACGAGGTTGAGGGAAGCTTTGTGGACGCCGGTGAAGAGAATGTCGTCAAGAAAGCTCCAAAGATGACCGCTTTGATGGCGTTGTGGTTCTTGCACATGTTGGCAAGAGACGAGCCATTGCCAGGACAGGCAACATGGAAGAGTGAGATTGGTGCACCAGCTGAAGGCACCAGACGTAAGTGCCTGCCAAAAGACGAATGGATTCCAGAGCCACAGCTTGCTGAGAAGAGAGAAGCCAAGAGAGTTCGAGGATGGATTTGGCCAGAGGAGGGAGTTGGACGAAAGGAACTGGGAAAGAGAGGAGTGAGATATAATTGTTAAAGAAGATGCTTATTGTAGTTCTCATCTTCTACATCTATTACATACTGAGGGGATCATGATATCAAAAATAGAAACTGCTGGTCGGTATGCGGGGTTGGGAATGGGGATTTGGGCGCATTTAATGTTGGGCTTTGGAGTAATTGTGGCATTGCTTCTAATTTTGAATACATTGATACCATCAAAATAGATCGGGAGGATTCCCATCACCAACTTAGCTTCTGAAACACGCGTGAACCCCACTTTACTTGAGATCGAGGTCTATTTGTCACTTCTAGAAGGCGCCTACGATGACGGTTTGGGAAAGGAACGAGGGATAGTCACGTGTTTGTGGAAGATGATGTTTGTTCAGTTGTCAAACAGGATGTGGTTGCGCGGGGTGTTGGAGATTGCTCGATTGATCACAGAAGAAATGGCAAGTACAATCAGTAGGCATTTAAATAAGCCCTTTTCATGAAATCTCAGACTACTTTGACTCAACAAAAACCTACCGTCTTCATCACTGTACGAACATTACGATGGGAGAAGTCAGCACCAGTCATCCGTTGGTATGGATAGATTGTGAGGCATGTTTCCGTCTATTCCTCTATCCTACTCGATGACGAGAAATGTGCTAATGAGCAGCACATTTAGATGACAGGGCTCGATATCGACAACGATGTAATTATTGAAGTCTACTGCATAATCACCAATGGTAACCTAGAAGTATTGGACTCGGAAGGCTGGGGCGCAGTCATTCATCAAAGTAAAGAGACTATGGATAAAATGGTACGTTCCTGCGTCTAATACTACCTCAACATCTTTCCCTCCAAGCTGAAAGACCCTTACTGACACTCCAATTTCCTCTTAATAGGACGAATGGTGCACACGAACCCATTCTCAGAGCGGGCTTACTCCTGCCGTTCTCGCGTCAACCACGTCTCCTTCTGATGCTGCCTCTGCTCTCCTTGCCTATATCCAGAAACACGTACCAGAGCGGGGTCGCGCGCTACTTGCTGGGAACTCTGTGCACGCTGACAAGGCTTTCTTGAGGAAAGAACCCTGGAGAAAAGTGCATGATCACTTGAGCTATCGCATATTGGATGTCAGTTCGATCAAGGAGGCAGCGAAGAGGTGGTGTGGATTGGATCTGTTGGTGGATACACCGAAGAAAATCGGCGCTCATAGAGGCAGGGATGATATACTGGAGAGTATTGAAGAAGCTAGGTTTTACAAGGAGAGGATATTTCAGGGGAAATAGGATACGTTAGCGCGGGTGGCGGTACTAGGAAAGTGGCGATAATGGAGGGGTGATGTGGTTGGGAAGATCAGCCTTCGATATCCACCGGACGTAGCTGAGGACAGAGAATGATACGATGATTGATTGTGGAAATTATCAATAGTGTGGGAAGGAAAAGAAAGTCAGGGCCGAGTAGCAAGTAGTGCAGCAATAGCAACGGCAGCTAGCAGAGTAGGTAGGTAGCATTAGAAACTCTAAAACAGTCGATCACCACTAGTTATCCAATGTCAAACTGTCAATATCACCAATTATGCTTCTTCGAGAAGGCCATGGATACGATGCACCAAGAGCCCAAACGGAGCTCGAAAGCTGTCGGACCTATCACAGCTATTCAGATACCGGATTGAAACCCCTCCCGACAGCCACTTCCCCATTTTAAAGTGGCGCTTTCTCAACGAATGCCCCTCCATTACGCACCCACGCACCTTACTCGTACAAAGTAAAAGGAAACGAAAAGCTATTGGTATTGGACGAAGTCTGCAAGTTGCATCACCGCTTCGAGGTAGCTCGACTAGCAAGTAACAAAACAAACAACTCAAAAGCTTGCTGGCAGGAAACCTCTCATTCATCAACTGCCTCGTTTTCTGTACATACCATACAATCCATTTGCCTCATTTTTTGAAAACAACAACTCTCAGACAGCAGCACAGCAATCATGAGCATCAAAACCGTCAGCATCAATCCTTTCACGGACCAGAAGCCCGGAACGTAAGTCCGCCCCGACTATGACAGCACAGAAATTTACCCCACTATCTCGACAGCTTCATTTCCCCCTCACCCCACCATGTCTGAACAATTCAAACCACCTACCAGCTCTTTCGCAACTCAACACGTTGTACTGACTCATTCTTTCTTCTTCCTGCAGCTCCGGACTTCGCAAAAAGGTCACCGTCTTCCAACAGCCTCACTACAGCGAATCCTTCGTCGCATCCATCCTCCTCTCGATTCCAGAAGGTGCCGAGGGTAGCTTCCTTGTCATTGGTGGGGATGGACGATACTGGAACCCAGAAGTTGTGCAGCTCATTGCGAAGATTGGTGCTGCGTATGGTGTGAAGAAGTTGTTGATTGGTCAAAATGGTATCTTGAGTACACCAGCTGCTAGTCATGTTATCAGAAAGAGAAAGGCTACTGGTGGTATTCTGTTGACTGCCAGTCACAATGCTGGAGGTATGTTTTATCTCCTATCGAATCCACTGGTTTCCGCGAGCCAGGGGTGCATAACGAGTGCGATCAAGAGCTTGGCTAATCGACCGGCTGTTTGATAGGTCCAAAGAACGATTTTGGCATCAAGTACAATCTTGCCAACGGTGGACCAGCTCCAGAGTCCGTCACCAACAAGATCTACGCTGCTTCGAAATCCCTCACTGAGTACAAGATTGCCAATATTCCGGAAGTCGACATCGCTACAATTGGCACAAAGACATACGGAGACTTGGAAGTTGAGATCATTGACTCCACTTCCGACTATGTTGAGATGCTGAAGGATATCTTTGATTTCCCCCTTATCAAGAAATTCTTCCAAAATCACACCGACTTCAAGGTTCTCTTTGATGCTCTTTCTGGTGTGACTGGCCCATACGGAAAGGCCATCTTCCACACTGAGCTGGGCCTCCCAAGCTCTAGCACACAAAACTGTGAGCCTTCGCCAGATTTCAATGGCGGTCACCCAGATCCCAACTTGACCTACGCACACTCACTTGTTGAGGCTGTTGACAAGGGAAACATTCATTTTGGTGCTGCAAGTGATGGTGATGGAGACCGAAACATGATCTACGGCGCAAATGCATTTGTTTCACCTGGTGACAGTCTTGCAATCATTGCTCACTACGCTCACTTCATCCCATACTTCAAGAAGCAAGGAGTCTACGGTCTTGCACGTAGTATGCCAACTTCTGGAGCAGTTGATCTCGTTGCCAAGGCTCAAAAGCTTGACTGCTACGAAGTTCCTACTGGATGGAAGTTCTTCTGCGCTCTGTTCGACGCAGACAAACTTTCCATCTGCGGTGAAGAATCTTTCGGTACTGGTTCCAACCACATCCGCGAGAAAGATGGTCTCTGGGCTATTGTTGCCTGGTTGAACATCATTGCTGGTATTGGTGAGGAAGATCCAAACACTACACCAAGTATCTCCAAGATCCAGCACGATTTCTGGACCATCTACGGCCGTACTTTCTTCACTAGATATGATTATGAGAACGTGGACAGCGACGGTGCTGCAAAGGTTGTCAAGGACTTGACTGCTAAGATTGAGGACAAGTCCTTCATTGGCAGCAAGATTGGTGGTAGGTTTTCTCCCTTTTCTAAATTTATCATTAGATTCTCACACACTCCACAGATCGTACAGTCAAAGATGCCGGTGACTTTTCCTACACCGATCTTGACGGTAGCGTGTCCTCCAACCAAGGTCTCTACGTCAAATTCTCTGACGGTTCTCGCATCGTCGTTCGTCTCTCGGGTACTGGATCTAGTGGTGCTACTATCAGATTGTATATCGAGAAGCACACTGATGACAAGAGCACATACCAACTGGATGCGCAAGACTTCTTGAAGGGCGATATTGAGTTGGCGACGAACCTGTTGAACTTCAAGGAGTATATTGGAAGGACTGAACCTGATGTTAAGACTTAAGTTTGGCCATGGAATATGATAGAGATACCAGATATAAGGGAGGAAAAATAAGGAATATAGCTAAATAAGCGAATGCGTGGCAGACGTTATAGCAATGATATGATATGTTGCATATATTGTGCAAAAATAATGTATAGCTGTTACTAGCACCATTTGTGAAGTTCCGGCTGTAATGTTCCTTTTACAGTGCGGTTGGTGTAGCAGCATGCTTTATCAATGGGTATGGTTTACCTCTCCACCCTTCGGAAGACTCTTAAAGACATAACAGTTCATCTATTCGTTATGATATCACATTTATCTTAGACCATGAAGCTTATCGGTCATGTAGAAGGAAATGAGGCTAGGCGAGGAAAGGAGATGGGATAAATTTCATGCCGGAAGAGAGTCGAAAGTCCATGCTATTGTCGTTTTATCATGATGCACACATACATGATAAATTGAATACCATCTCATGTAGCATTTGATTTGTGTGCAATACTACGAAACAGGGCCCAACTTCACTTCAGGCCTGATGAAATCTTCCGGGTTGATGATTCTCTCAAGTGAATGTGTGGTGTAATACTGTATATCTTTTATTATGGAATATTATGTTAAGATCACAGTGATAGTTCTTCTTGGTAATCCTCCCCATGTATGGCTCTCCCGCTCCCTAATTGTTCGCAGGAATTGGCCACAGCGTAATAGATCTTTCATCGTACGAGACAGCGACGATGGCACACCCAACCGCATAGTCGACGGCGGCATTGTACAGAGCCGCCACCCGCAGCCATTGGCGGCATTGTCGGCGGCAGAGTCCACAGCCGCCGTCATCGCCAGGCAATTGCTCGTGCTATTTATTTTATATTCAAATAAATAGGTCCTAAGCTTGCCTCTTCTGCTGTCCCTTGTTTCCCTCGAGGTTACACCGCAACAACACAGGCAGGGCCATCTCGATACTGCGGAGATGCCATCCTCTGGAGAATTTTTGCTGTGTCCTGCTGGAACAGAAACCCAAATACATCTCCAATGTGTTGGGCCCAGGAAACGTTGGCCCTTTTTAAAAGCCAGGACCCCCGACAACATCGATTTGCAGAACCTTCGCCCATCGAAGGTCTGCGCAGGTTTGATGATATATGGTGTGTCCGACAGCTATCTCCATCTCTCCAGTCACATTCCTCTTCACAGTCTTGGTGTATAGCCACTCGATTTTATCAAAATCGTTCTCCATTAAGTATCCCCATCATTCCATCCACATCCTCAGCTTCATCTACCGATCGAAGCCTCACGTATCCTAGCGTTTCCCGCCCAGGCAAACATTTCTCACAATCGTAAACGTAGTATCACACACGGTAATGAGTAGTGATATCTCTCTGCGGTCTTTTCGTCGAAAAGGAAGGCGAGGCGCCCGAAAGATAGAGTCATTATTCGTGCACATTTTACAGTGGTCAAAGGTTTCCAACGAATGACATCAGTCGAAGATATTTTGTCGTTATGCAGGAGAACGAACTAGGAATCGGGGGTCGTCGTAGGTCCCCACGTTAGCAGGTTTCCTTCCAATGAAAGAACGCAAGGGAGAAGAAGCGTCATGATGAGGCTCTTCACAGCTGCGGGGCTCCGCCCAGCACTTTAGAGAGAAAAAGCTACTGGGCATCATCGCCAACGACCGAAAAGTAGACGTAGATGGAGAATAATGCGAATCGATGGAAAATGATGGTGATTAGATGAATGATTAGTTAAATAATGCACAGACGCGCAAGCAGCGTGTACTCATCATTCTCCTACTCACTTGGTGGGCGCACGGACCATCCTCTTGTTCGTTTAACCTGTCGGCGATAACTGAGCTGCCCAGATCCCACAACCTCGATATCGTGATACCTCTGGCGACTATACAGTATGCTAGAACTTGAGATTGTTTCTCAGATTCAGCGGCTTCCGGAGCAATCGATTTTCGAGGAAAATATTATTCTGGCAGCAAGAGAAATTGGCAAGTAGGCAAGTGCTTAACAACATTTCTGGGCGGAGATCGAGATGTTGCTGCGGCGGAGCAGAAGTTAGGTATTCTTGATCGGTGGGAAACAGATTGGCATTTGCTGGACCGGATTATCGGGTTGGCAACGGGAACCGGGTGGAGGGGCCTAGCAGCGCCTAATCTGTTGAAATTTGCAGACTACACTTGAGGCGATATTTCTGGCAATTCAGCGAGACCGACATATACAAGCCCCTCACAACGGGGCAGATATATGTAAACCGAAACCACGATGTTCGAAGCTACAATGGTTAAAGCAGTAACCCGTTGCGTGACCGCCATTATGCTTTGAGGATATCCTGATTGAGCCTGAACTGATCAGATTAACGAGAAAGATATCTGAAGACCTCAAGATGGAGTAGGGAGCAGAAGGGCATAAAGTCAGCCAAGAGAGGGTTAGAAGACCAAGGTCACGGAGTGCACATAGACACCGCCAAGCTACTGGCACTCCCCGTGAGAGGGAGCTAAATGGTGGTTACTTGCATCAACAGAACCGTCATCATCGTTAGCATCAACATCAGCATGAATATCACGAGCATGGGAACAATTATGAAGCATTCTAAGAATATTACTGAGAGTTGTTGCAATTGACAGGTGGTGCTCAAATAACGTAAGCAGTGAGATGAAGTACAACATAATCACTGCCTAGAAAGGGAACTCACAACCCCAAGCTTTGTGCTAGACCTGCTTATCTTGGATGCAGGCTTACGCCCTGTTGATCTACGTTCCTGTTTACTACGTGATTCCCATGGTCGCTCAGCGCTTTGCCATCTCGTATGATTTGGCGATTTACCCTGCTTATCATTTTCAAGTGTCGTCTTCTTCTCTGTTTCTGTATCGTGATTACGCTTTTGAGATCTGGTTTCTGATGTCTCTCTGAGAGGAGCTAGGCTAGCAGCAGATGATGCAGTGGTGGGTTCTCTCTCTCTCTCTCTCTCTCTCTCTCTCTCTCTTTCTCTATGTGGCTTTTAGGCGTCTTTTGGGCGCTCCTGCGGGTGATCCTGCTGCTGGTGCTTTCTTCATGGAGATACCGCGGCCACAATGAGTCTATCTCTTGTTTCTTTTGGTGTGCTTTGCTTCGGGGGTCCGTCCAGCTTTCACCTGCTTAGTAGACGGTTCGGTCCTGTAGGACCTTCTCCTTTATAACGGCTCTTGTCACTCGGAGCTGTGCTTTCTTCCTTGACTTCTTTCCCATCTTGTCTCATCATCTACAGGTGCTCGTGCATTAAATGCGCGCCAGTTACTCAAACCACTTGTCATTTCAGGATTGGCCATGGTATTCACATTTTCATACACATGACCCATCGGCTCATCAGGATCTTCAGCAATATATGCCTCTTGGAGCTAATGATTATTAAATATAAAGATGAAAAGTACAAAGTAAACAAACTATTAAGTCACGAAATTATATAACAGAAAAAGTAAGCAGCCCACAAGAATAAGCAAAGAAGATAATACTGAATATATATACCCTATATTACCTATGATCTAGCTCCAATTTGGATCCAGTTTCATGGGATATAGATAAAATAATGTAATATTGTGAGCTAAGGAAGTACTTCTCCTTTCTCCTCCCATTCCCTCTCCTCTCCTCTTCATCTTTTCTTCCTATTCCCACAAGAGAAACCCCCCCGCCTTCGTGCTCATGTAAGTGTATGCTTGCAAGATATTGTGTTGCGTGTTCGGTAAAAAGACAGGAATAGGGGATAAAACGCCATATCAAATGCACTTCACCCACTCCACCCACTCCACCAAGTCCATCCCATTCCCAATTCGCATTCCCTCCTAAAACAGTCAAAGTCAAGCCCACCCATAGCATAGCATACCTCAAACCCCATAGCAAACCGCACACACATAGACCCCAATTAATTAGGCGAAGATAGCGTCTGACTACTTTCACTCTTCGAGTCCTCCTCCCTCTTTATTCCGTTCCCGTTACTACTCCCATGTCCATGTCCACTCCCATTCTTCTTCCTCTCCCTCTCTCTCTCCCTCTCCCTCCCATCCGGCGGTTCATTCCCTGGTTTCAATATCGGTGCCGAATTTAAATTCTTCCCCAACAACAACTTCTTCTTTTTCTTCTCCCCATTCATCAGCAGACCCTCCTTTGATTTCTTAATCTGCCCTTTATTGACCAGCATCTTCTTCTTCGGCTCTACGCTCGCTCTGTGTCTATATTGTCCATCTCGATCATCATCCCCGTCATCTTCTTCTTCGTCGCTATTTATCTTTTGTTCGAAACTTAAATTCGAGGAGATTTGGGAGGCAGATTTCATCATTTTCGGAGCTTTTAGTTTGTTCTTGGAAACGAGGGTATGTGGTTTCTTGAGGAATTTCTTTTTCTTTTGGGGTGAATCGGATTCGAAATCGGGATCGTCGCCTGCTTCGCGTTTGCTCGGACTGCTTCGTTTCAATCCATTTGGTATAGGCGTTGAATGTCGACTTGCTGGTGGTGTGCCATTTTGACTATTACTTCCCGTCCCATTTCCATTTGCATTTCCATTTGCATTTCCATTTCCATTGCCATTTCCATTGCCATTTCCGTTTCCATTTCCACTGCCATTTCCATTTGTAATCTTCCATAAAGCTGTCCTCGAGGAATCGCGTCCTCCACCTCCAATGCATTTCACCATGTGATTATTCATTCGTTTGATCGGTAGGAAAGTATTGCAGTTGTGGCATTTGGCGTGTGGGAAAGCAATTGGCTTTGCAGGTCCTGCTCCATCTTCTCCATCCAAGCTTCCTGGTGTTCCTTCTTTGGCTTGTTGTTCGAGTAATGGGTTGATCATATCCTTCTTCTTCTTCCCTCGGCCCGGTCCTTCTGGCACATACGTTTGTCCGTAGACATCATGATATGCCTTTTCAATGAAAGGTTTCTTCTTGCAATATTCCTTCCCAGGCTCGGGTCTCTTGGCACCAATTCCATCTGTCGGCTGTAAAAGTCGAGGTAAACGACATTTAGCACAACGTATTTCCTTAACCAATTCAAGAGGATTTCCTTTTAGGAAGACTTCTTTGTTCTCCCACTTCGCAGCATCGGTTTCAACAACCTGATGTGAAATAGTGGAATGTGTACCATCGTCAGGTGAAGGAGGGTTGGTTTCGGCGACTTTTTGTTCGACGATAATAGCCGCAGAACAGGCTTTCGCCATTTTCTCTTCTCGATGAGTTTGTAACACAATATCATGAACTATATTATAGAAAATGTCATCGAGTACAGCATGCGCCTATATTGCCAAATAAAAAAAAGTTGTTAGCCAAAACATTGTTCCCCATATTGCCATAAAATGTAAGCAAGGCGGCAAAAAGCCAAGGAGAGTTAAGGGACAGAGAATAAGTTACCAATTTCCCCATATTATCAGTTGGGCTATCGTTTGGTAACAAGAGACCAGAGTCCGGGAACTTGTCGCTGGCAGACATGGCGAACAGGATTGTGCGAATTATGTTTGGTGGTGATAATGTTTAGGGACGGTTCTTGAAATTATCCCCAATTTCAATGGCCTACCCTACCCCCGAGGCTGACGGAATTGTTTAGGTGCAGTGGTTGTGCAGTGCAGTGGGCGCGTGGGTGGAGTGGAGTGGGAGAGGAGCGAGGAGCGAGGAGGAGCCTGGTCGGTCTTTGATGCAGCGCAGGCTCGAGGCAAGATTTTAGTAGATCTTTCTTTCGGTCTTTGCTGTTGCGCCGCTTGAAAAGACGGCGTAAAGATTAAAGGTATGAATATCTTCTCAGAGATGTGAGCATGCTGTGAAGGACATGTACCAACAAAGAGCTCTTCTGCTGTCGCTATTCCTCTTTTCCGACTCTTTTGGTGCGCTTTCTTATTGTCGTCTGCCCAGGACCAAGGTTGCTGGTTGCTCCTAAATTCATCTTTCGGGAGTTTCACCAGTAGCTGTAATTTACGGGTGGTATTGCCGTGGCTAGTCCTAATCAGGGAGGGCAAAGGCGGTGAAAGCGAAGTGGGCATGTGGCTGATCGGTGAAGCTCTGATGAAAATGTGCGAATAACTGTGGCTAAATGTGGCTAATGAGGTGGGAAATGTGGCTAATGCACCCTTGAAATACTTCGTAGAATGTTAACCCTGCATGAAATCAAGGGGAAATGGGAAAATGGGAAATGTAAATCTGGACTATCATTTCATTCCATCGAATCGCATTGTATAAAATATACAACTTAAGTTACCTTCCGCACCACATTCTAAGGACGGCGACTCTTAACAGAAGACAGAAATGACTTCTTGCTAATAATATATTTCCTTTCTTTCTTTCCTCCGCCGGTTTATTCTATCATCCGGTATTGTCGCATCAGTTATTCCGTATTCCACACTCATCCACCATGAGTCCTACCCAGAATACCCCTCCGCCGCCGCGTGCGCAACAACCTTCCATTCGATCATTTTTTCAACCAAAACAACCTATATATGCAGCTCCACCAAGAATACCAAGCATGACTACCAATTCGAACGAAAATATACCACCACAGAACTTCGATGCAGGATATAGCAGAGATGTCCTATCCAAAGGCGCATCTGCGAATGGGAGCGCAGGCGCAGATAATCTGTCGGACGGTCTACCTGTAAATGGAAGCGCAAGTCCTCTACAGCCACTAAATTCGACTTCAACATCACCGTCTAAACAATCGTCCTATCTGCCACCAGACTACTCTATTGAAATCCCCCAGCCTCAGCATATCCAACCCCTCCGCCGAATCAACTCTCTCCTCCTCCCTGTCCCTTATCCCGACGCTTTCTACAACGCTATTCTCTCCCCTCCCCCCGGCAGCACCCCAGTCTCGTTCTCCTTCTCCCGCGTTCTCCTCCACCACTCCCAATCGTCTCCTTCCGAACCTAAAGTAATCGGCTCTCTAATCTGCCGTCTCGATCCCTCCCCTCCCCCCTCCCCCCCAAACCAATATTCCATTTACCTACAATCGTTATCTCTCCTTTCACCCCACAGGCATCTAGGCCTCGCCACGCATCTTTTAGACGCAATAATCAGTCTAGCAACCAGCACACAGGTGCCATTGGGAGTGAAGATAGAGGGTTTATACGCTCATGTCTGGATCGAGAACACAGACGCGTTGGAATGGTATCTCAAGCGGGGATTTGAGAAGGGAGAGTTAGTCGAGGGGTATTATAGACGATTGCGGCCACAGGAGGCATGGCTATTGCGTCGTCGTATCACGGTTAAAGACCACATGTCATCGCCACAAACACAGCTATCAGCAACAGATCCCCACTCCCAACCCGTGCCATCTCCAGCAACCATGGATACAAAGCCGAACCCAGCCCGTCCACCTCCAGTGAAACACACCGCCTCGTTCCAAGATAGGAGACCAGAGCGGGAATGGAATGATTTACCAGAAGACGTTCTATTGCGCGTGGGACGGGGAGCAGGAGATGAACAGAGCAAGGAGAGTTCAAGGAGTAGTAGTCGGAGTGGGGTTTCGGAGGGTGGAACGGTGAAGGGGAAGAAGAAGAGAAGTTACCCTGCTGCTGCGTTTGGGGGTGGGGTTTGAGATGTATGAATGGATGACGGGAGTGGAAGATGAGGGATGGAGGATTAGGGTAGTGGGGGGGTGGATGAGATGTAGGGTGTGAAAGCGAGGATGGCATGAAGCTAGATGGGAGCGTGGGGAGGAAGGAGGTTTAGATAGGAGACGGATAGGATGGTTTTATGAAGATAAAACCAAGTATCTACAGCTTCGAACAGAACTAGAATAGAGAAGAGCCAGACGCAGAAAGCAGTAGAAAGAAGAAAGGAGCGGGAATCACAGCATAACAGATGGATCAAAGAGACACGGCGGGATAGACCCAGGAGTCGAGAATAAAATATAATAAAAACTAACTAGACCCAAGATTTTGCATCTTTCTTATATATGCATTTAAACCATTCTGGTCCTGAGTTGCAGCACTCATTCCACCAAACTTCATATTCCTAAGCTCATACGCTGACTGTAGTCACGTCGTAGATGTAGTTTGTAGTTTTAATTCGACACCCGCCATACGAATAGCATACATACCTACTCCACGACGCGCAACATCGCCCGTGGAGTGCAAATGCTTCCCAGAAGAGCAAACCCAACTGCTACCTACGACTAGATTTTATGGAACACGCCAAGTTAATCTCTTTGGTGGAGGGCCATTCATTGCACGAGTGGTAATATCCGCAACTCAATAATTGAAGGGTATATGCCCTCCCTAGAGACTACTTTGCAACCCAACTTTGTGGACATTTCTTGGATAGCAGACAGAGACTTCTTGCAATGTACGGGCAAAGTCTAAAGGCACCGGAACTATCGGTAGAGCATGAAGTCGCCACGATACAGAATGAAGTAGATTCTGCAAACAGTGCTGATGAGAGGAGGAGTTGAGCGAAATACGAGGAAGTTGCATTCCCCACCATCCACCATCACCCGCTGTTTGCGCCAAACGCCCAACGCCCAACTCCCAACTCGCACCAAAACCGCAATTCCGACCATACAAAGCGAACATTTCGATGCATCGATACGGCGAAAACAACAAGCGGTACGAAAGCGACATTGAAACTATACCCCAAAATTGAAGCTGCAGTTGCCGGACTTTCCCAATGCGGTAAATCGCAAAGTCCCAAAATCCAATGACATATTCTAGACCCAGCATCCTAGCATGGCGCGGTAACATCACTCTGTTGGTCAGCTAAGCTATCGTATGAATTCGTGTTGTTTCCCCAACCGAATTCGTCAGCAATACAGAAGGAGCTAATGCCCTAATTACCACTTTGTAATTAAATCCGATGATGTTATATGTGTGATAGGGCAGACGCCGATATCTGCTAATGTAGGAGAGGGGGCAACAGTTGTCAAGAAAGTATATCTTCATTTTCTTCCATTTATATAGAAACGGACCGACAACACCACGACAAAGACGTTGTGCTTCAGTCTTTCCAAGAACTGCATGAGCATGAGCACGAGCACGAGCATGAGCACGATGAGCATAGACCCAATTCAAATTCACCATGGCCCAAACACTGCGTCATTCCCCAAACACCCTTAATCTTATTTTCTCCAAATACCCTGGAGATCAAAACACCGTCAAGCTGCGAAGTAGCAGTAAAGCGCCATTAGTGAAATTCTCCCTCATCAACTACCATAACCATAACCATTCCCATCACCACCATCCTTTTGCGCGACTTGCTTTCTCGCCAGATCGAATGAGTATGAATGTATTGGGTAAGTGCTGGTTTGTTTCTTTACTTCTTTCTTTCTCAATGCATCCCCTTGACTAGAAGATGACCAAACTGACCGCGCTCTCAATTCCGCGTTTAGTATCGAAGGCTAGAAAGGTATGTGGCAGCAACGTTATATCCTTCTCAATGCGCTTGGGCTTCTCAGTCTCTGCGCAGAGGATTGAATAGGATTGGAAGCACGTAAACTAACAATATCCTCAGCCAAAATTCGATCTAATACTCAAAGTAAGTACCCCTTATAGGTTGGCGTACTCTATTCCACCCCGTCATGAAAGCTAATCCCCCTTCCAGCTCATAGATCTTAACAATGTCCCCCTCACAACCGGTACATCCTACATAAAATGGCAACTCCCAGCCAGCACCTCGACCACCTCTGATTACCGCGGGCGTACGCCATCCTCCCCAATCAAAGACCATAAAGTCCTCTGGGACTACACGCATATAATTCCCATTCGACTAACCATTGATAAAAACAACCATCTGACCGAATGTCCCATCCATTTCGAAGTAACCCAGGAGTACAATTCCGGCGTCGCAGGCAAAGTCGAGCGCGTTACTTTGGGACATATCACCTTGAATCTAGCAGAGTATGTCGAGGAGAGCGAGGTGCAGAGCGAGGAGGAAGAAGGGGTGGTGAGGAGATATCTGTTGCAGGATAGTAAGATCAACAGTACGGTGAAGATAGGTATTGGGATGAGACAGGTAGAAGGGGAGAGGAATTTCGTAGCACCTGCTTTAAAAAGTGCGCCAGTCTTTGGAGGCATTGCGGGAATCATGAAGGGTGATAATGGAGGAGAGCCAATGGAAGGTGATGCAGGCCGTGAGTTTTCCATTCCCCCCTATTCAATTCCAGCAGCCAAAAAACTTACAACCATCCCGCAGACCTCCCACAAACCTCCAATTCCGAAGAGAAATCCGAACTTCAAGACATGTACCGCCGCGCACTTGCCGCCTCCTGGCAAGCAGGAATCGGAGAAATGTCCGCAGATGAATGCATAGAAGATATCTTCGCCGGCGGCGATGGGTGGAGACATGATGGCGATCGAACTTCTGGAATGCCAGTTACACCGGTCCGCATCATTCACGGAGATATTCTTGGCACGAACGCAAGTGGCGAAGATCTACAAAGATTTGGACGCGGGCATCGAAGAACAGGTAGTGAGGTCAGTGCAATGAGCGCGACAACGGTAGGAGGTAAAGTGAGAGGGACGGAGCATCGTCATAAGAAGAGTAGTGAGACGGGAGGGAGAGGTGGTGGTGGATGGGATAGAGGGTCGGTGGGAGCAGGCTCGGGTATCGGGAGTCCACCGATGGGAGATGATGATGATTTGGAGAGGGAGAGAGGGAGACCCGGGTACAAGAATGCGAGAGAGGTGGATGAGTTTGATATTAGGGATGACTTGGTTGCTTGGAGCTTGCCGAGGTATGTTTCATAAGGGTTTGGTTTGTGGTCTGTTTACAGGTGCGTTCGGGCAGACTTGAGGGTGTAGGTATGCTTGGGCAAGGGAAAAGGCGAAGGAAAATGTGGTTTGAACTGCATAGCATGTCATGGCCGCATGGCGTTAAGAAACGGAAAACATAAGAGCTTTTGTTTGAGGTCTGATCACTAGAATACTTTTACTTTAATATTTTCTATGAATATATTTATATTTGCCTTTCCCGCAATTGGGTCGCTAAGTTTTTGGATATACCTGATGTTGTGACTCCAAACTCCCATTCAAAATGCCCATCACCATACATTTCAAGAGCCAGAATAGCTTCCTCATCCTACCTATTTACCCATTATATATCGCGAAAACACCTCAATCCCCGATTCACAACTGTCTCCTTGATTTCTCTTCCCCATTTCCAGATCTCCCATCCCCTCTCACCCCACCACCTCCTCATCCCCCTCCCCCTCTTCTACCACTCTGCCCCTCAGAATCCTCACATCCTCTACCGGCCTATCCCCCTCCCCGGTCCTCACCAACCCCAACCTTTTCACCACTCCCATCCCGCTCTTCACCCGCCCAAAAATCGTATGTTTCCCATCCAGCCACGGCGTCGGCGCCAGCGTGATAAAAAACTGACTGCCGTTCGTATCCGGCCCCGAATTCGCCATCGACACAATCCCTGCCCCGGTATGCTTCAGCTCGGGGTGGATCTCGTCTGCGAACTTCTCCCCGTAGATGGACGTCCCGCCGCGGCCAGTTCCCGTCGGGTCGCCCGTTTGGATCATGAAGTTCGGGATTATGCGGTGCATGGGGCAGTTGTTGTAGTAGCCGCGTTGGGTGAGGGTGCTGAAGTTGCGGCAAGTCCGAGGCGCATGTTGCGGGTAGAGCTCGATTATTATGGTGCCCTGGGCTGGGTTAGTAGAGGATGGGGAGAGGGGAATGGGGGTTTGGAGGAGCTTTACCATGGTGGTTTCGAGGGCGATTGGTTTGTCCATGTTGATGGTTTTGGGAAGAGGAATTTGGAGGAGTATTCTCGGGTTCCGGATTGACCACAGGCTGTAGACACGAATTGATTTGCGTTTACAGAATTTGATATGCTGTAATACCAAATGTGATTTCTTTGTATCTTCTCAACGCTGCACTGTCGTTGTTGCCTTTTTCGCAAGGCTGAACATTGGTCAAGAAAGAAGGTTAGACGCCCTGTCAGATCCTTGTCGTTTGGACTTCGAGAGAACAACATGTATCCACAGCTGGTGTAGGTACTGTGTAACTTACTATATCTTTCCTCATCCACTGCTCAAATAAAAATGGCACTGTTTTGACTATGGACGATGCTTTTCAAATCCAATCTTCAACAATGACTATCTCTCAATTATAGAACTTCGGAATTCCCTCTTTCCAACTCAACACTGGAATACTGTTAATACATCATTCTTGCCACCAAAACCGTTTGAAATCATCAAGATGGACCAAATCAAGGGCTTCTTCGGTGGAGATGTTAGTATTCCAGAATTAATAGCTACCTATAGTCAATGGATCTATGACAATAAGGAGATGATCCAACTGGAGATTCACATTATCCTCTCTGCTCTCTTCCCCATCTACATCGGATCACATGCCTCATTACAACGTCCACCGTCCGCGGCACCACCTCCGAAAAAGTCTCGCACATCTTCATCTGATGACGATGAAGTACAGCCCGAGACCCATACACCAATGGAAGGTCTCACTCCATCTGATGCCATCCTGTTCCCCGTTCTCGCAAGTGTGGCTCTGGGATCACTATACCTCATTATTAAATGGCTTGAGGACCCAGCCATCTTGAACAAAATCCTCGGATGGTATTTCTCTGTTCTGGGCGTTGTTGGAGTGGGCAAATTGGCCGGTGATGCATTGCATGTTGTAACTGGATTTATTTTCCCTTCAGTATGGTCGGATGGAAAGGAAGTATATACCCTAGATCCACTCCTCCGTGTTCAGGTTCCTCAACCCAAAGCGCAATTTCGTCTCGTCCAGCCATCATCCAAGAGCAATCCGCTTCCGGGCCTCCTTTCCTCAGTCAACTTCCCCAAAACTCTCACCAACTTTCTCTGGACGACTCGTTCCCTTCTCAAATCCAGCTGGGTCCTCCGCCTGCATATTAAAAATGTCATCATGCACAAATCTATCCTAACACTCTCATCAATCCTCGGTTTTCTTATTGGTCTTACCACTATAATTTCCTACAACGTTTTCTCTCAACCTTGGTTCCTAACCAATCTAATGGGTTTTGGTTTCTGTTACGGAACACTGCAACTCATGTCCCCTACCACATTCGCAACCGGATCACTAGTCCTTCTCGGTTTGTTTTTCTACGATATCACTATGGTATTCTACACACCTCTTATGGTTACCGTTGCGACAAGCCTGGATGTGCCGATCAAATTGGTGTTCCCTACTGCGACTGGCTCGAGTATGTTGGGTCTAGGGGATATTGTGTTGCCCGGAATATTGGTGGCTTTGGCGTTAAGATTTGATTTGTATTTGCATTATTTGCGGATTTCACAAGCTGCATCCTCTACTGCGTTATCATCACCGAAATCAGCTTCACCAGCCAAACGACCCTCATACAAACCTGCAACTGGGCTCTGGGGAGAGCGCTTCTGGACTTCCTCTTCCCCGCCACCAACAATGCCATCACATTCATCCTTCGAAACAGCAACAGGCACCCGGTTCAAGAAAGTCTATTTCAAGACTGCACTCATGGGTTATATCATGGGTATGATTACGACATTGGTGGTATTAAATGTTTTCCATCATGCGCAACCGGCATTGCTTTATTTAGTACCGGGAGTGGTGGGAAGCTTATGGGGGGTTGCGTGGATGAGGGGTGAAGTTGGTTTGATGTGGGGATTTACAGAGGATGGAAGTTTGGATGTTGGGGAAGGGGAAGAGAATGGTGACAAGAAGCAAGATATAGATCAGGATCAGAAAGGGCAGAAAAATGAGAGGAAGACAGTAGATGCGGGGGAGAAGGTGACAGGCGATAAGTCCAACGAAAATGTCCAAGAACTCAGTCCTTGGGAAGAATCCGACGAGGAAGAAGACGCAACTTTGGATGACGAAATGCCAGCATCGAAGAAACCTTCTACACTGGCACCTCGCCGTTTCAGTGGAAATGCTTTTACCGGCACCGTTGATGCTAAAGATGGAAACGATGCTGATGATGAGGGAGCGGGTGGGCTGGTTGGTACCGGGTCTGCGGGTTTGGCTGCGGCAAAAGGATTCACGGGAGGCGCAAATGAAGTTTCCAACACATCGCAGAAAGCAGATGGTGCAGCAGAGATAGAAGAGACGGGGAAGGGAAAACGTAAGAGTATTACAGATGACGATCTTCCTATATTCAGCCTCACTATTACGAACGCGAGAACGGCTAAGCGGATAGAAGATAACATGGATGTTGGCGTGGCTGCTGAGATGGTTGCGAAGAAGAAGGAGGTTGAGAAGTTGAAGGCTCGGGTGGTGGAGCTTGAGAAAAGGCTTACTTAGTTTATGTAGTTGGAGAGTAAGTGTGAGGTGGAGTGAGGTGAGGTAGTAGAAGTAACTTAGGAATTTCGAGGGAGGATAGAAACGGTTATGTGTATTGCAATGCTTTGCATCGGTTGAAGCACCTTGATGGAATGTGCATGCGGGAAAGAGAAAGGAAATGAAAGGGAAGGGAAGGTGACAGAAACATGTAAACTAGTTTTTCAGACTCGGGAGCGTCTTAGGAAAAACTTCAAAGTTTAACAGAGCACAGCGAAGTATAAAGGCTCAGTGAAAATCAGAAAATACTGGCTGTTATGACCACGGGAGGGATTCGAAGTAACTTTGAATATTCAACAACTTAGAAAGTTATCATTATTATATTGTGCTTCCAATTATCTTACAAACTGAAACAAACATCTTCTTCCATGTAGTACTCATAACTGAGAAACCAATAAGTTATCTAGAACCGAATAATGTCATTGTAAAAATGCCTAGCGAACTCGGGACTCGGGTAACCTTACAATACCCCTTACCTTACAGTACGTACCTTAACTTACCCGTTTCCGCATTCCGTAGTTATCCCGCGTCGGCAAAGTCTTTATCCTCTGCCCCTCCATTCCCCGCACTCAACCTCCACAAAAGTTCTCCCCTGTGGGGGTTTTACGGCAGATTGACTGACTGACATCGCTTTACGCAATACATCTAAGATTTACTTACAATGATGGATGGATGAAGAAAAGTCCGGTTTTATATAGTGTATAGTAATAGGTAGGTAGGTGTATGGCAGCGTGAGTATATTCTTCTTTCATTCAATTCCTCTTGGCTCTTTTCTTTTCCGCTCCATCAATCAATTTGCTTTTTTTCCTCCTGCTCGCAACATTGTCTCGCGAGAAACAAAATCACAACCCATTCCCCCCCGCCCAAGCAACGAACCATGCCCGTCTCCAAAATCCTCCTTCTCAACGGCCCCAACCTTAACCTCCTCGGCACCCGCGAACCCCATATCTACGGCAGCACCACCCTCTCCGCCGTCGAATCCAGCCTCGCCAGCTACCTCTCGTCGCTCTCTCCCCCCGTCACCCTCCTCGCGTACCAGTCCAACCACGAGGGCGCCCTCATCGACCGCATCCACGCCGCGCGCGACGAGAAAGTCGATGCCATTGTGATCAATCCCGGCGCGCTGACGCATACGAGTGTGGCGCTGAGAGATGCCCTCGCGGGAGTGGATATCCGTTTCGTGGAGGTGCATATCAGTAATGTGCATCGCAGGGAGGAGTTTAGACATAAGAGTTACTTGAGTGATAAGGCGGAGGCGGTGATTTGTGGGCTGGGGACTTGGGGGTATAGGGCGGCGGTGGAGTGGGTGGTGGGGGAGATGGGGGAGAGGGCGAAGTTGTGAAAAGAAGGGCGAGCGGTCATGGCTGGAGGAGATATATCTTGTCTGGGATTGGAAATGCATATTTATGGCTTTTGGGATGGAGTGTTCTTGTTTATGGGTTGACTTGGATGTTGAGGTCTATGTTCTGTTGAGGGGGGTGGATGGTGGGTGTTGTATATCAAATTATTAGGGCAGGAATAAGACTAAATAACAAGATCCAGACATCTAGACATGGATACGCGAATCGTAAGCACTATTAGTGATTCGTGCGTATCTTTTGCGACTTCCACCAGGCCGGGTCCCCTCCCTGATATGTACTTTCATAGATGGAATGTAACTCAATGGATACTGCGAGATCTTAGACCGCGCTTCGAGACAATCATCCACTGACCTTACGCAGTCCTTCACAACACTTCGCAAGATGCATTTCAGAATATTTCCCGCTCAGCACGGGGGTGTATAGAAAGCCCGTGTTGACTCGACAACAACCCGAATAGGACATTAATGGAGCAATCACGGATCAGACTTCATGTTGTGAATAGGTGCCTGATGGGCATCCATTGAATTCCCCTGTTGAAATAGGTTGCCAGAGCTTGATCCTCATAGCAAATGGTTTGCGGTTTGGCAGTGGTATCGAGTCGATCGGTCGAAGTATAGTGTGTATGCTCTGGTGTTCCCAGTGATATAGGTAGATAGATGCGTTTGTATACGTTCTCTGAGTTGTGTGTTGCTTCAAATGAGCGTTAAGCTGGTTGCAATAGCAGCTTTTCCCATTTGTTAGTCGTAGTTATTGTCATTTGGAATGCGTGGTATGCACTCCAAGAGTGGACAATTCGTACTCAATGGAGACATTGATATGAGGAAGAATTCCGGGACGTCAACATGTAGAGTTTTGTATACTGAGGTTTCAGAGCTGTAAGTATAGAGAACTTTTCTCATGATTGCAGTTGGTGAAAATACTTTGAGCAGTGCCGATTTTGTTCCAACGTCACATGTGCCCATTTCCAGAGCCCCCTGTCACCTCTGCGCGAGATGTGATATCTCAGATCTTGGAGGGAGATGGATGATCTCTCAGGCAGCGAAGCACTGTACTCTCGGAGTAATTGATAGTTCAAGGGCCATGCATCGACGGCTGTCCAGTCTAAACTTCGTACGTAACGGATGTAGTCTCTACTGCTCATGTTTTGCGGCAGGTCAGACTCCATGCACGTTGGTTGAAATTTTGCACCGTTATTATCGAAGAGTATAATCAGATCGTAAGGAATTTCCAAAATTTCGGGTATATTATGTATATCCCCAGAATTATGCCTTTGGAGTAATATGAGAAACAGTTCGAATGGCGAAGATTCGTAATTGGGGAGAATGTCCCAAGTTGATGTCGAGCCGTTCTTCATCTTTTGCCGTGTCCCTTTGCCTTTAAAATTCACCTCCCCATATTCGTCGACGAAGGGCCCAGATGGTATATCCCGGGTAGACGAGATCCCCAACAGGCTGTAGATTCTATCTCTTGGGTCCATACATTGTCGTCTATGCAAGTAAGAATAATTGCATATGAGGTCTGATAGGTCCTCAAAGGGGCGGACGAGGAAGATTTCTGCGTAGAAATGCCTAAAAGTCGACGGCATGAGCTTTATGAATTTACTGATCACTATCCCTTCAATGGTGTCGGTTCCACACATTACAATTGACCGTTTTGCTAGGACAAGCTCCTGAACAACCCACATTCGCATAAAATAATTGCATTCGAAAAAATATAACAGCGCGTAAAATGTAGAGATAGAAAAGAGATACTTTGTAAGGCTGAGAAGTAAGCGTGCTCTGTGGTAGAGCCACCTTGGTGCAGCAAATCCATGCCTGTCGCGGTACTTTCGAAATATTCTCATAGCTCGAATCGTTTCCTCGGATGCGTACCCCAGCCACGCGATGACGAAGTGGGCATTGGAGAAGATGTCCTTCATGAGATTCACTTGGTGATTCTTTTCCTCGACGTCATCTTGATCGATACATATCGAATCTATCCAAATATACCGGAGTGTGATTCTATTGAGTCCATTGCTTGTCGAATGTGCAGCGGTCCCCGCGGCGTACGCTCTTGCTCTAATATTGGCTTTTTCCATTTCTTTAAGTACTTTCTGAAGCGTGTCGTCATCATCGGCCCTTCTTCTGTGTGGTTTGCTCATGTAATTGAATATTGAGTTGATACCATTGAACAGATTCTCTCGTATGGGATGTTGAGATCCATCGATCTCGATATGACGCACAGGCAAAGGATCACCCCAAACGTAGGAGAGGGCTACATATGAAGGGCAACTAGCGACCTCAAATGCTTGAAGGTGACCCTTAATCTTTCCTGACGAGTCTCTTTCAAGTGAAAGCAGTCTAATTGATGTCGAGCCCAAGTTTAGCGGGGTATTTTGATAGATCGTTGGCGGAACGTCGAGCTCGAGGTTATGTGACCGAGACATTTTGATTTTGGTTTCTAACGACGCCTCACAAGATAGTCGTTGGTTGTCTTGCGACACGGTTCGATAATTTCAGATGGCTGCAGGAGCATCTGGAGTTCCAGTTTATAAATCGTAACTGTGCAAACATCAACATGCATGAGCATAGCGTTACATGAGGCTTGGCTGTGGCGATGGCATGGAAAACTGGGCGAAGCAGCCTGAAGGATTATGCGTTCCGTTTGAGGGCACTGGACCGTCCATCAATCGTGATCACATCTTCTCAGTGCTTTCTAGTTATTTAAAAAGAACGTAGCCATAATTGCAATTTATTCTGAAATCGAGTTCTACGATTGTCGTATATGTAGGTAGGTGTTTATTCTTGAGATTCCCTCTATTGTACTAACATCAACGTTATAGGAGCTTATACTTCTACATTACGAAACATTCGGAGGCCATACCACTCAACATATTCTCCCTCAAAAGATGATAAGGGTACCTTGTACGCCCACGCATTCTGCATCTCAATTCCAATGAACAACCGCGAGACTAATTGGGACACCGATGCGGAGCCAAAGTATTGCGGCTAAGAAAGGTAGGTGATTTGTAGTTTTAGATGCTGGGCTTTCAATAATTCCCCAGTCGGTGTTGTTGGGGGCCATACTGTGCTGGCGCCGTGGTTATCATGTAGGGTGTCACAACAGTTTGGGAGCCTATCACCTTGTGTTTTTTCGTCGCATCATCAGTTTCAGTAAGCAAAAGCGACAATCATAGACCAGTGTGATGGTGTAGACGGCTAAATAATGGCCGGAAGAAAGAGAGGAAGCTCGAAGCAATATACATAAAATGGACTTCTCCTCATCTTGGCTGAATACATATGGCATGTAGCTTGAGTAGGCTAAACGCTATCAATCCAACTTTGACACCCGTTTCTTTGGAATTTTCATCTGAGATAAAATTAGTAGCACCCGTTTGGCTTTTTGATAGAACAATCATGCTAGGAAGTGTTAATCTTGGCTCTGGACGCCGTAATAACCCCTATATTCAGTTCCTTCGTCCATTTAGGAGCGAAGGGCAACCAAATGGTGTGGCACAATGGAGCAGCAACCAGTCTGAACATCTACACCCTAGTAGTCAGAGGTCTACAGTATGAGGTATAATACATTCATCAAAAGACCAGTCAGGATCTTGACAGCGTTGTGTTTAGGATGAATTTTTAGACTATAAGTGTTCTTCCGAGTACTGACTTCGCAGTAGAAGCAGGACCATTCCAAACCTTGGTCTCATCTTTCATCCTACTCATCTCCTGCATCACCTCCTGCATCATCTCTTCTAACACCATTGCGTAATGATCCCAGGAACCTTCTTCACTGTTTTCAACATCCTTTTCCACGGCCTTGAACTTTCCGCTTCCATGTCTCTCCCTATCATCAGCGGCCTCATACGCCCGATATCTGTTTCAATCCGTCACCAATTTATCTGTTTCCTCGATACACTCTCTACAGAATTCTGCTCATCTTGCCAGAGCAGCTCCACTTTGTGCCAGGCCACGGAAAAGCAGAGGGAAAATATGCAGCAACGCGTTGTATTGGTGGAATTTTACAATAGAGCCCGCCTGCAAAGAATACTGGCAAGTTTGATAGCCATGACCTCGGAGCAACAGAACTGATCAGCGGGTGTGTGAGGAACGATGTTGTGCTGTAGATGCTAGAATGAGGTGGTGTGCTTGGCCATAGGGGGCAGGCAGGGAAGTTTTCGCTAGGATTAGTTGAACATCGACTAGAATGTCGAATCTTCTTTTCAATTGGTTAAAGTGGGACAGTTTTGGTATAATTTTAATATTCGTCCTAGAATTAGAAGGCGATGAGGGCTAAAAACACTCACAGCGATTACATGGCGTCACCATGAGTCCCCTCAGAATTACTACCTCTGCTGGGTACGAAGCCTCGACCTCATCTTCGTGAAATATCACTTTCGAACCCATTGTATCCTTCAAATATTGCAGCACCAGCGAAAAAGCTAAACACAAGTTCCCATCCGAGCTATCGTCCGCTGACACAATCTCCTCGAGCTTGGTGGCCTCATGAAACACTCTTAGCCCTGGATAGACCAGAGATAGATATGTAATCAACAGATTGATTAGGGCAGCTGGGAGGGTGTGTTTTGAGCAGATTCATTGATCAAGATGCAGGCACCTTCCCGCACTCAGATGTCCTAAGGTTGATGTTACGGGCCGGGACATGGCGGAACCTCCGGTGCTGGTATTGTCCACGGCATCCTGATACTTGGGGATGGCGAGTGGGTTAAACAAGACCTACTAATAAAACCAACCATGCATATAAACAATAGTAGTTCTTCCCTTGACGTTTCTCATCGGTCCTTCATACTTTTTCTTTTCGATGATATCTGGCTCTTCCCAATTGCTACCGTTTTTTCGTTTATTCCCGACCCCAGAGCGGTATCCAAACCATTGTAGTTGGAGGTTACAAGTGACAGCTGGGAAAATATTGAGCCGACGAGCTCGGACCACCAAGATCAAGGGAACTTCACCTCATCACAAACTGGAAGTTCTCCGCACTGTCAACGATCTATAACGCGGGATTGCCGATATAATCATGACTCGAACTCGTCATGTTGTTGGTACACCCATTAGGATTCCAAAATGGATCTTACCGTAGTAACTTAGCAGAGCCAAGCCTTACTCCTGGTTGAAGTCGTAAGTGGGCATGTAGTACCCCGCATCAGAGCAAAGCTAAAAGAGCACGATTTCCCCTCTACAGAGTTTCGAGAAGTACAGAGTATGTTTTCATTTCTTTGCTTATAATTCTGTGTACATTTGGCACTGATATATCGCCGCAATGTCCGACTTCAAAACGGCCATCTCCTCAATGTCCCTCGGTCGAGCATGGGTTCACGACATGACCCCCAAGCTAGACGCAGCGGCAAATCATGGACTCAACGGCATCGAGTTGTTCTACGAAGACCTAGAATATCTCGCGAAAGCCGAATCGAAATCTAATAGTCCTTCTACTGATGATTTACTGCATGCAGCTTCAACGATACGAACGCTGTGTGACGAGCGCGGCCTGACAATCATTGGTTTACAGCCTTTCTTCCACTATGAGGGGCTGAAGGATCGAGATGAACATGCAAGGAGAATTGAAAAGATGAGGCTGTGGTTTAGAATTGCAAAGATATTGGGAACGGATACCATACAGATACCATCAAGTTTTCTTCCCAAGGAGGAAATCACAGACGATATCAACGTTGTGGTGAAAGATTTGCAAGAAGTCGCGGATATGGGAGCAAAGGAGAAACCAATTATAAGATTTTCATACGAAAATCTATCTTGGGGTACCTACTTCGATGTTTGGGAAGCTGGCTGGGATATTGTGAAGAGGGTTGATCGTACCAATTTCGGCGTTTGCTTGGATACATTTCATATTGGCGGAAGAGTGTATGCCGATCCTTCGTCAAATGATGGGAAGACGCCAAATGCAGAGAAAGATATCGAAGAGAGTATAAAGAGACTAGTTGAAAGAATGGATGTCAATAAAGTGTTTTATATCCAGGTTGGTGACGCAGAGAAAATGAGAGACCCTTTAATTGAAGGTCATGCATTTTGGGCGGATGGACAACCAGCGAGAATGAGTTGGAGTAGAAATGCGCGGTTATTTGCTGGTGAGGATGGCGGATATCTACCTGTGGAAGCAATCACCAAGGCAATCATTGATGGACTGGGATACAAGGGCTGGGTTAGTATGGAGCTGTTTAACAGATCGATGAATGAGGCGGGACCTCAGGTACCAGATCAACATGCACGGAGAGCTGCTGCATCTTGGGAAGTGATTAAGGGGTGGATAAATTCATGGGAAAAGGCCAGGCTATAGTACTTGGACATCGTGTACATGATATATTACTTGGTCCTTGGAACCGGTCACGCTTGAACTTTCACTCCCTAAAATCATACTCAAAATCCTTTCAAACATGCCCAAAAGAACAGCTTTCACACAACCAATCTCTCAATATTCTTCACCACTCAAAAGAACTAAACCAACTTGTAGGTGCCCCTCCCTTCTCCGTCCCTCCACCCGGAATATACACCTTCCCGCCCACCGCCACCCCTGCCGTCCCATGTCTCGGTAAATCCATATCTCTCAAGCTCACCCACCTCTCGCTCCTCGTATCGAACGCCTGATTCTCCTTAAACACGCCCAAACTCCCATTTGCCGGGTTTCCCTCCCCACCCACCGTCAATATCCAATCCCCGAGAATCCCCGACGCCACGCCCCCCCTTGGAGTCGGCATCACGGGCAAATCATCCCTCCATACCCCTCGTTTCAAGTCATACGAAAACACCGTGTCGACTACATTATCATGTCCGAATGCCCGCCCACCGAGAACATACAATTTCCCCCCCACCAGGCCCGTCCCCGCATGATCGCGTGGGGCTGGCATGGATGGATGGATTGTCCATTTGCGGGAATAGATGTTATACGATGTGAACAGATCAACCGTATCCTCCTGATCGTTCGTTAGATTCGTGGAGCGCAGTCCCCCTGCTAGATAGATTTCGCCAGTCTGGTGATCGGCTCCTACAGCTGCGGCGCCGATCTCTCTCCCAGAGGGGAACAGGCCGATGGCGCTCCAAGTATCGGTGCTAGGGTCGTAGGCAAAACACGCGCGAGAGGCGTTCCAGATGCCGTTTTGCGGGGTGAGACCGCCGAGGATGTAGATGGTGTTGTTGAGGACGGCGGCGTTGGCGTGGTTGAGAGGCAGAGGGAGTGGTGAGGCGGTGTGCCAGGTTTGGTTGCTGGTGGAGTAGCGTTGAACTAGGGAGACGGTGGGGTAGGTTTCGTTGATGAGGAGGATGCCGCCGAGGATGTAGATTGAGGAGTCGATGGCGACGGTGGCGTGTTCTTGGCGGGGATAGAGAGCGATGGGGGGGAGGGTGGTCCATTTTCCTTGTTGGGATGCGGGGGAGGGATGTGCGGGGATATTTGGGGCGGCTGCACACCAGGTCATAAAAAGGGGGATAAGGACGGTTCTGAGTATCATTGTGATGGGAGTCTGGGGAAGGAATTTTGGCCCCGAGAAGAAATCTCAAAGGGTATTGTAAGGCGGAAAGCGGCATACGGAGAAAGAAATAAGCATCAAGTAGCTCGAATAGTCTGTGCTTGCCTACATGTTGTGTATCATTGGCTGGGACACTCCACATCCATATCATGGAACCTATCAGAACTTCTCGTTCTTCTCCTCATATCGTGTAACCACACTTGCGGAGTAAGCACGGCTTGACTGCAGCTACTCAAGATCCCTCTTCAAGATATCCAAGTTCTTTGAAAGGCTAAAACAGTATTTCTGTGTTGACGTGAAAAATAAATTATATATACCTAAGAAATAAAGAGAAATAACAAAAGGATTCTTCATCTGTGAAATTATCCTCGACGTTCAAAGCGCTTTCCCAATCGAAAACCTAAGTTTGCCCACGCCAGGTCCTTTTTCTTTTCCCTTATCCCTGCTCTTTGCGCTCTGTTGTCCCGATTTATTACTGCTACTTCTACTCTCTGGTCTTGAATACACACTCGGACTAAGCGTGAATTGTAAAACTGCATTTTTCTCCTCTTCTTCCTTGTGTTTCGTATCAAACGTCTTGGCATGTGGATTCGCTTCTCCATTGTCAATAGCAAACACCACTTCCAATCCCTCGTCATCATTGTTCTCTTCAATGGCTCTTGCTCTCATTTCCAGCATCTTTGATTTTCTATCTTCGAAGAGTTTGATCGGTACACCCCTCGGCGCAAAAAGAGCGCTGATACTCTTACTACTCCTGCTGAGATCCGATACCCTTCGTCCTTCTTCCTTTCCTCTCCTGCTTTCCATTTTGCGATGATCCCAGCTGGCTTGATGTATCTCGGTCATATCTCTCTCGATGTCGATGGAATATCGTGAATCAGCTTCTTCCAGGGAATCAACTTCTTTTGTTGTAAACTCCACTGATCCTTTCTCCAGCCCCGTCTTCATTCCCGCCGTTGCATGATAGCTTGAAGTGCTCACATCCGCACTCTGTCCTTGATCCTGGCCTGCTCCATAAAATGACGATGTTGCGGGAGCAGAATTCGAAGTCGATGTTGCAGCTGCGCCCCCTGGATACTTCTCTATTACCTCTCCGGTTCCTTTCTGGCCCATCCTTCCTGCAAGTTTTCTCCTGGACACAAAGCGATAGGCGAGTACGGAGAGAAGAGAAGAGACGAATGAGATGCCGATAATGAGGATCACGGCGATGGTAAGCGGCAGCGTGGTAGCTTTGGATACATAGACAGCTTTGCGAGCGTCGGCTACTTGGGAGTAGGCGGATTCAGAAGCTTCGGCCTGAAGGCAGACATTTAGTATTTGTACAGAATCTCAACAGGACAAGTGAGAAATAGGTTGGAAAGGAATAAAGGGGAAAGACAAGGATAAGCGAAAAAGGCTTACCCCGAGCGCTAAGGCTGCAGCTTGCGCGCTATATGTTGCAATTGCGGCAGCGGAAGTTAAGGACGCAGAGATTGAAGACAGCTCTGCACTGGCAGAAGAAATTTGTACGCTGGCTGAAGACTAAGGTTAGGTAGGTTAGCCGAGAGGCTCATTTTAGCATAGAGGTGACATACAGAAATAAACGCCAAAGAAGAAGAAGCCGCATCCAATGCAGCGGCTGCAGAAGCCCGAATAGAAGCCGCATCTGCCGAGGCAGAAGCTATAGCCGACGAAGCCGAAACCTGAATAGCTGAAATCGATCCCGCGGCTGCTGTACTAACCGATAAGATCTGGGCAGAGGCGTTTGCGGCAGCCACTGAAGTGTCGCTGGCAGCAGATGATGAGGAGCCAGTAAGTAGATCGCCGACGAAATCGGGTACTAAAGCACGAGGATTGATGGAAGGTGAAGGAGTGAGGTGCTCTGGGGCGGGCGAAGATGTACTAGTAACGAGTGGTGTTGAAGTGCTGGATATTTGGCTGGGGTCTGCCCTCTGCCGAATAACGGCTGATATTAGACTGGCATGGCAAAGGCCAGTCGCGGCGACAATGAGAGGAAGTGAATTGAGGATCATGGCTCCCTCGAAGTGATTACTGATAGTTCATTAGCAAGGTCATTCTCGTCTGTAATGTAAAATACGTGGGTAGAGATACCTGAGAGGGCAAATTTTTCTTCAACCATAAATACACGCGAGTGTTTGTCGTTCCATCTGGTCGCAAAATAAACCAAGAAACTGCCCTGCAGGAACCGTCAAGAGAGTTTTTTTTCCTTCTTTTCTATTTCCCCCTCAAATCTGGGGGATCGACATAATTGACAGAATGACATGTGCAGTAGTTGTGTGCTGAGACATGTTATTTGATACCGGACTGTACATGCATAAGCACACGGAGAGAAGAATCCGTGACACTAATTCTTGGAGTGAACACCGACTGTTTCATTTCATGCTGCTTGATTTCATGTCACAAGCTTTAAAGTTTATGTGCATATACTTCGTTTCCGGCACGATGCAGAGACGGGCTAGTCTGTGCGTGGAGTGTTTGGGGTCCAATCGGGACATGTGCTTCAATAAGGAAGAACACAATTGGAATATATCGCAACAATCAAGTTGCTTCTCCATGCTAGAAAGGTCGATGGATTTGTAGTATGAGGCAATTCGTTTTGTTTGCTTGCGTTGGGTAGATGTACTTCACTCGAAGTAGTTGTGTATCCCGAGACTGGATAGTAGTAGTGTGAAGGCCGCAAGTGGCCAAACCTTTAACTTTAAGCTTATCTATGCTTGCATTAGAACTATGCATTACGGAATACCTTAATAGAACCTTGTTCCGTGGTATAAAATCGAACAATTGAGGCGAAAAGTTCTGTAGGCAAAAGCAAGGTATATCGAAGAAGGAGAAACGCGCACGGTACCAGTGAGACGAAGCGCATCGTCAAGTGCCATCCTGTGAACCTCGTCCCGTCTCCGCACACATGGACTGCGGCCAGCGGGTCTTTGAGGGGCCTCGCAAGGACAGTCTCAGTATGCGAAGATGAGACCAGGAATGGCTCGGTGTTGAAGTTGCCTGTATGTTACAGTAGATAGAATATGATCCGAGAGGTGCTGAGCCAGATAAGTAAATGGCTTTCTATATGGTGGAAGCATCAGCAGAATGTATGCTTCGAGTCTGAGCAATCTGTTAATCATATTCTAACTTCTATTTGAGAGAAGACCGATAGTCCGGACTGATAAAATACTTCACTGTAATAGGCTCTAGATTCACGCTATATAGCTGATATAAGCCTTGCAATCGTGCTGAATGACTCAAACTCAATACATTGGCAGTAACGGTATGAAGTAGAAATCCGACTGATCATTCCATCATCACGGTGGTGCATAGTAGTTAAATATATCGGAAATCGGACGACAGGTAAGTTTTTAAGACAATGCATTGTCTGAAAGCAGGATAAACCTCAGTTCGATGGATGCTAAAGCATTCCATGTCCGGCAGAACTGTTGAAGGGAGTAGTCACCTATGCGGATGTTAGCTAGGAACGCAGATCCTTCGTCTGGAGAAATTGTACTCGCAATATACTGCGTTATCAGCATCCTTCTAGAGTTTCATGCCACCTTCAGGATTTCGGGCATCGAATTCCTCGCATGCTAGACCTTCATGCAATGGTAGCTTGTGCATGAAGCAGGTCTTGAAGTGGCAAATAGCGTATATCATCACTGGTTGTTCTATTCCAGGATGAACCTGGCCTCCTCGCAACCTAAGGTGAAACCAAAACGTGAGGTCCGAAGGTGTTAGATCGAGATAAAAAAAGAGTTCCGGATATTTCTGTCAGAAAAATGAATGAGACTTGCTTGTACATATGGACGCTAAGTGCTTACCTCTCAACAATCGCTGGAGACGCATGCATCTTGATTTCCCCATCGGAAAGCTTTGTCGAACATCCTGGATATATAATTCGGTCTCATGCGCCTGCCTGACTCTGGAGATCTACATATGCAATGAGGCACCGGTTGCGAGTCGTCGGCCGATGTTTGAATTCGCTGGATATGCGATTGTTTGGCATACAAGCAAGAGCAACGGCAACGGCAACGACAATGAAAACGAGGAACTCACCAATAAACGATCATTTCCATCTGACCAAAAGCTCTACAGTAATACCTGCATATTCAAATCCTCCACCAACCCCAAAAGACCAGCCATCGTCCCGTCTCAAGGACCATGTATGGGCAAAAAAGTCACAGTAGAAAGAAATGTAGGTTGATAGATGGGGAGGTTGATCAAGCGATCCATACTCTAGAATTTCAAATTCATCATATCAATTTATGCAATAGAAGAGAAGAGAAGTCAGATAGATAACCCCCCCTTGTAGTGGATGTCATCATTAACATCGACCTTGATCCTCACTCGCTCACTTCATCTCCGAAGCCCTTAGCAGATCATAACTACTCTCACTCCCACTTTCCCTATCATCCGTACCCGCAAAACCCACAACCCCCTCCACCCTCACCCCACCACTTCTCAACTTCCTCCTCGCAACTTCCGTCTCCTCTAACGCGAGCTTTGGTCCGTCTCCCAAAACATGTCTCCGATGCCATTCACCGACAAACATGCCTTCTGGATCGACTTCATTTCTGATGTGTCGCCATTCCCCCAAAGTGTCACGATACATATCTTCGATATCGACGCCGCTCGTCTCGAAGTTCTTCGCCCAGTGCGGTTTCCCGCCATACTGGCGCATCAGGTACTCGAAGGCTTCATAGTAGCGGGCACGGCAAGGGGGATCAGCGTCATAGGGACGGTAGAGTGTGGCATTGAGGTAGAGAGTTGGCTCTTCGGTGCAAGTAGGGTCGAGATGCGGGCGGGGTGTTGTTCCGTTGCTGGTGTCTGTGACACGGACTTCGACGGGAGCGTGGACGTAGAGACCTTTGGCGGAAAAGGGGATGTCGTGAGGAACATAGTCGGGGTCGGAGGGAGGGAGTTGGTTTAACCAAGAACTGAGACGGCGAAGGGCTTCTGGGCCTTTCGAGAGTGGAATTGCCCATTCATTGACGAACTGCGAGTATAAACAATCCATGAGAAGTGCTTGTCGTGATGGTTGAATAGCGGAACTTTTGGTGCCGTTCTTGAAGCCGTACTGCATGCCAAAGACGAACCATTCTACGAATGGCAGTATGCTTGGGATGTATTGGCCAAGCGCAAGCAGATTGTGGTAGATGTGATATCCTAATTTACCACCATAGTATGACTTTGGAGGATCGATTGGCGCAAGATCTGTCTTTTCTGCGGTCCATACAACGGCTCTTCTAGTGTAAGGAAACCACCAAACTCGAACGAATTCGGTTTGTTTCCACAGCGTCGTCTCCCATTTATTGAACATGCTTATATCGGTATCGACGGTTTGTTCCCAACTCAATGTAAACTCAGGAACGGCTTGGAAGGTGACTTCTGTGATGATACCAATTGCGCCGAGAGAGATGAGAGATGCGCGGAAAAGTTCGACGTTTTGTGTGGGCGAACAAGTTTCAGTCTTACCGTTGGAGAGGGTTATCTTCAACGACAAAATCGAAGCAGAAAGAATTCCATGACGAAGAGTACTTCCATGGGTACCAGTAGAGATCGCGCCTGCTATCGATTGATGATTGATACTGCCCAGATTTGGCATCGCCAATCCAACAGCATCCAATTGTTCACCTATAGAGTATAACCGTATACCACTTTGCATCACCACCACTCCCGTCTCTGTATCTGCAGATAGTATTTTGTTGAAATTATCTAAATTAATGAGCCAGCTGGAAGTGCACGTTATAGTTGATGGCGAATGTCCACATCCGACGGTCGTAATTCTCCGTCGACATCTTCGCGCAAGATTTATCGCTTTCTCAACTTCTTCGATAGATTGTGGTTGGATGAACAATTCGGGGGAATAATGAAAAGTTCTCGCCCATGTTGATTGAGTATGATTTGTCACTGCGCGGAAGGGTACATCGTCGCCATATCTCTCCAGCTCCGCTTGAATTGCGGGGTCCATCTTTTGCACCGAAATCCTTTCAGGGTTGTAAGTACGAGGGGTGAGTTTGCCATAAGAAAGTTGTTCTCAGTACTTACGATATGGAGTGATGGCCGTACTAAACGAGGCTCATTCGTTCACTCAATGAATGGCAGACGGAGGAAGTGACAATGACCATAAAAGAATCACCTTCTCGGGACGAAAGGAAGGACTCTCACATTTTGTAGGGTAAAACATTTACATAGGCGGGGTCTTTTCCGGTGTGGTGTGAGATCTCGGGTCTTGTCGTGCAGATGCAGATGAAACTAAAAAGTGGCCGAGAGAATGTGAGATGCAGGAAGGTGGCAGGGGTGTGTGGGAGAGGGGACACAAGTCGCAATCCATGAAACTTGAAGATCTCTACAGTACTGCAACCACACCAGATCTGTAGGACTCTCCACCACTACTACCAGCAACAGCCAGCAATAGAACTTGAACGATTATGAGCCGGCACAACGTTTTTCCTGTCTAGTTGTCGATTCTACCGAAAAGGGACTTTAGTTCTATGGAGTGAGCAGATTTCGACCGCAAGGATATACTTGCTTTACATCGTCTTCATCGTCCACTTTGTAGCGGTTTGAGTGGTCGGTTGAGCTCTTGGTGGGTCTCGACTCCGAAAACCTAGCTTCATCTAGGTTCTTCTTGCAGGAAATCCAATTCCATGTCATGGATTCCATCTCCTGTCTCTCGCCATGGACATCAACGCCTCATGGGTATTCGCTGGCAAGCTCTCGCCTTGATGGGGCCTCTCGAGGAATAAGAACACACAGTATGATTGCCCTCTGCGGTTGTATCTTGGCATAGTGCTCCAATGTTACTATTGAAAGGGAAGTCCTTTCCTCTTCATTGCGAGGATTACGAGCAATACATAAGTACGAGGATGGAGGCTAGCACGCCCCTTTGAACTTAACCCTTCCATACAAAAGTCTTGCATGAACTTCATCTGAACATTTGACCACTGGCCACTTTCGAGCAAAGAGACCCCGACATCCCATCGTGAACCGTCTTCTAGGCCAAACCGGGTCCTCGTTGAAAAGAGTTATATTGCGTCTGTAATAAACGAATGGGGCAGCCGGGGAAATTCTTCTCACTTCCTTAATTCTACTACTTACCTTACTGCTTCACCCACAGACAAAAGACAGCCGAGTCGACAATGTTCTGAAATAATGGCCAATGTCGTCTTCTTGTGGTCTTCCTCGTCCTTCCTCCAAATCGTCCTTCAAATCCACAACGTCCACCCCACCAACACCATCCAGCGGTAGCTCCAAAAGAGGAAAACGGCCGACTCGCGATGACGTTAAAGCCGAGAACGCCAAACAACGAAGTCGGAACCACAGCTTCTCCTCAGAATCTTCATCCAGCTTAAAATACGAAAGAAGTTCGGAGAAAATCAGCCAATTGCAATTGCCAACAAATAACAACAATCCCCGAAGGAGATCCGCCGACTTGCAATGGGCGAGAGAAGATCAATTATCCGTCATTCTCGAGAATCTAGAGAGCGAAAATAGAAGTACTCCGATTTGGGAACAGCAAGATCCATTCAGACAACACACAACCCATTCCGCCGTACAAAAACCCAGCACTTCTCTGATTCCAGAGACTTTGGGTCAACCGCATCCACAAACCCCTCCAAGAACTCTCAAATATAATAAAATCGGTGCCAAAGAAAGGGCATACAGAATCCCTGCTTATAACCACAATAGACCGAGCACGAAACAATCACAACAGTCTCTACTTTCACTAAACGAAATGTCGATCAGTGAGAACAAAGGAGGGGAGACACCCGAAACTCCCAGACCGATTCCACATCCTCCAAAAGATGTAAGAGATTCCCCCAGTCCTACGTACTTCTATTCACTTGTCTGTTTCATGTTTTCATCCCACCAGGGACAAAATGATCTGATCTCGAAGTCGAGACGATTCAAACGATTACACCACACCCACATCAGACTCCCCCCAAACACACCCAGCCTAGTCAAGTAAAATCCCACTAACACCAAGCAAAGCTTGAATCCATCGCCCGCATCGACGCCTCCCTAGTATTCGAGCACTTCACCACCCACGATGCCTGGGTCCTCGGCTCCGCCCTCCGCGAGCGTCTCCTCCCAATCCCCACCCCCGTCGTAATTGACATATCCCTCGCCAACGCCAACCAGGTACTCTTCCACTGCTGCACGCACTCGGGGACGATGCCCGACAACGATTCGTGGGTGAGTCGCAAGCGCAAAACGGTGTTGCGTTGGGGCGTCAGCACGTGGTATATGTCATGCAAGTTCGACGGCGATGAGGCCGCGTTTAGGGATAAGTACGGGCTGGGGAACTCGGTGGGCGAGTATGCGATTCATGGCGGCGGGGTGCCGATTAGGGTTACTGGGGTAGAGGGCGTGGTGGCGGTAGTGGTTGTTAGTGGGTTGAAGCAGAATGAGGATCATGGGGTTATTGTGGAGGTTATTAAGGATTTGTATTATTGAGCGTATTATTGAGCGAATTGGAGGGGCGCTATTCATAGTTGAATTTGCCTTGTATATATGGGTATCTCAGGATTTTTAACGAAGGAAGATGAAAATTGGTGTCCACACATGATGCTGTGAATTTTAGAAGCAAAAAATTGGTCTTGCCGATCACAGTCGACTTGCTAGATATAATCCCAGAAGATTTACAAGGCTTTTGGACTTTTGACGTCGTAATTTATAAAGGACCAATAGTTTAATACAGAAAATAATTATATGCCTGTTATCCTCATGTGTCTGTCTATCGATCTATCTACCCAACCAATCGATGCACATAGCTCACTCCATCCTACTTGTATCACCTCTACTTCCTCTCCTTCTCCCTCCTCTCCATCTCTTCCCTCGCCTTCTCATCCCTCGCTGAGTTCTCCACCACGTCAACCATAAACGAACCCCCAAGTAATATCGCTGGCTCCTCGATCCTCTTATGCTCATAACTCAACGTGCCCACACCCCCCGCCTCAAGCAAAAACGTCGGTCCATCCCTCAATGTCTTCCCCACCCACCTCATCGCAAACGCGCGCAAAATATGTCCATGCGCCACCAGCAGCACATCACCCTTCCCCTTCCCCTCCTTCTCCCCTCCCTTCCCCATAAACGGCCCCTGCCACTTTCCCCTAATCTCCGCAATCAAGCGATCCAGCCGTTCAGTCACCTGCTCGGGGCTCTCCCCACCGGGACACCCGTCCCGCCAGATGTCCCATTCGGGAAGGTTTTGCTCGTGGCGCAAGGTGCGGATCTCGGCGGAGGTTATCCCTTCGTAATCCCCGTAGTCCCATTCTCGGATGTCCGGGGTGATTTCGACGTTTGCGGAGGTGCGGAGGGGGACATGGGAGGCGCGCTCGCTCTGCCAGGGGAGGGCGGAGGCGCAGCCGAGCTCAAGAAGCTCGAGGGTGCGTTGGGCGCGGGTGCGCGGGGATACGTAACTAGTGAGTGGGATACAGTGTTAGTAGTGGTGCGGTTCGAAGTGCTTGAATGGAATGGAAGAGATCATTGCAGTTGGGAAGGTGACTCACATATGAGCGAGATTGCGCGGGACAATCAATCGATCGTCACCAACTAGAGCGCGACCAGTAGCTCGAATACGTTTCTCTCCGTTTTCGGTCAAGGGAATGTCGGATACACCGGTGTGACGACCATTGAGCGACCATTCTGTTTCGCCGTGTCGGATGATGAAAACACGCGGAGAAGTCATGATTGGGCTTTCTATTATTTGTTTGGTGGCTGGGTGAAAGGGTCGCAAGGTGGTTTGGACAGTGATGTTACTGTTGTCGTGGGATTGGGAGCAACTTGAACCAACTGGGAACACTCCGGAGGTGCCGACAATGCAATCAATTGGTTCAAGCAAATGAGTGAACGGTAGAAGATATTTTGCAATTTCAAGTATACCTAAAGCTGTGAAAAGTCAGTAAAACATGTCAAAAGAAAGCAGTCAAACTACCCCGCCATCCGCTCCCTAATTCCTTCGGTCCCTCATCTCCTCCCGCCTTGGTGACCTCAAACTTACGGTTCGAAGGCGGTGCAACCAACTAGTTAGTGACTGTGCCTTTCCACTCTCAAAACTTTTTAATCCTTCAAAAAGTATTGCAACATTCAATAACTATATAGCTAGATCTTCCCAATTTCTTTTCGAAGCCAGATGACTTTTTTTCCAAAATATACTATCACAATAAACCACTCCGGAAAAATGAACAAATCTGCAGCCCGCTTACTGCACCTCTGCCCCTCATCCACATCCAGTGACGTCGTTGCGCGCGCACATCCTATTGGTCGCCATACACGCGGTATGGAGATGGAACTACAGATTCTTGATGTGTGCGAAAAAGAAGACAGGCATGAAAACAAAACCAGGAGGGCGAAAGAGAGCAGGACAGAGTCGCATATGACTGAGAAAGAGAAAGTCGCACAGGCGGTTTGGACAAGCGTTTGGAATTGAAACGCGTTCGTTTGTTGGTGGGCGTCGGGGAATCTGAGATTCGGGACCGATAAGGATTGATCGCATTTTCTTTACGACAACAACGACGCTATCTGATCTCTGGTATTTGCGTATGAACGGGGAAGGGACATTCATACGGTCTAAAATCAAGAACCATGTCAACGGCGCAACAAATCAAGATCAGGCGCATTGTCTGGACTGGCGGAATCACAGCTATTACAGTCGTGGGTTCAATCTATGGAGCGGGATTGAAAACTACTCAGGAGCGCAAACAGGTTAGTAAGAGTTTATCTCTTCCTCCATTGTTCTGCGCAAGTAATATATCTGATAAGTGTGTGTGATAGGAAATCCAAAAAGCTCGTGAAGCTACTGTCGAGGAAAGAATAAAACACCTAGAAGAACAGAGAGGAGCGTTAATGGCGAAGAAAATTGGATTGGAGAGGAAGATTCAGGAGGTGGAGATGAGAGCCCGAGGCGCAACGTGGGAGCAAAGTAGACAGGGAATGGAGAGGAAGAGGGATTGAGGGGTGTGAAAGAGTGGAAGGATGGATATTCGTTATATCGAGGATGATGCACGCTGGATGGGGTGTAATGCGGCAATTGAACGACTGCGTATCGAGTCACCAGTCGAGGATGAAATAGTCTCTGGCGCTACCCGAGAACGGGTGGAGTTATGATGAGACGCAACAAGTGGTTGTTGCGAGGAACACTACAAGGGTTTATCGAGGCAAACTCTTGGTGGCCACCAGCACAGACGGCGTAGGGATGGGGAATCTATCCACGAGACTTTGATAGAATGGCCAACAGCTCATTGTCGCGCAAATTGGTGCCAGTATCATTCCCAATTATTCGCACTTTCGTGCTCGAGCTGAGTTGGATGAGGTGCTAGAGGCTAAGGCTTTCAATGTCCCACCATCAGATCATTGCGAGAATTAGAACTGGTTTCGATATGGCTTTACTTGGAGAAAGTAGTTGCATACTAAATCATGGACGTAACGGTCTTCACAAGCTGCTTTGATGTGTCTGTTACTCGTCAGGATCTTCACTGTCTCTACTCTTGTAAGACAACGATACATGCCATGCCAAGAGCTGTGTATTAAATGTAAGTGTATCCATACCAATATGTCTTTCCACTGAGCTCGGTTTTTATCCTTAACAATATCTACCCCTCCACAAAATTCTACCCACTCTCCGAAATCAAAATCGCCTCAGCCTCACTTCCCCCATGCACCCATCAATCACACACCTGTCCCCTCCCTCGTTCCCAAATACCCAAATGCGGGGAACCCCAGCCCATCCATCCCGCACCTTTCCGTCCTCGTGTAACCCTCAACTCATTCCACCTTCCTCTCCACACCCACAAAATCACATCAGCAGGCAAGTGCCACAACATTATCGCATACACATAATCACCACCGAAGAGTCGCTCCTGCAGCCTCATCTCGTAATGCGATGCCTGTCCGGGGACTTGGCTAGGAACATGCGATCAGGCGTGGGAAGAGTTGTGGGCTGAGAGAATGGGAATATTTATGAGCTGGCGTATCGTTTGGTGGTGAGAGATGAGGAGTGGAATGTTTTTTTGTTTTCCTTACTTACTAGTTTGCCCCTCATCTCATTTCGGCTTCTCATATGATGGTTTCTTGGGACAGGGAAGGTCAAAGAATGAAATGCAGGCGGGGAAGAACACGAGGAGTTGGAGGGGTATAAAGTTTTGAGGTTTCCCCTCTAGTTGCAATATTCATTCCGGTAGTCCTCTTAGATGTTCATACTCTTTCCTCCTTCTGCCTTCCAGCACAAGCCCAATCAAGTGAGAAACCAAGCTTGCAAATCTTGCAATCACATCAGCCTCTCCCAACCAAACTCCAAGCAAAGCAAGGCAAAGAAAGCAAAGCAAAACCCAACATGCTTACTCGTCTTCCAATCCTCACAATCCTTTCCCTCTTCCTCCTCCTCGTCCCCCAAACCCTCTCATCACCCCTCTCTCCCCCATCCTCCCTATCCCCGCTCTCACCCTTCCTTGAACTTCACAAACGACAAGCAACAGGCTCGTGCGCCCTGGCGCCCTGTGCCAAAGGCCTTTGCTGCAGCATCTATAAGTACTGCGGCACGGGCACTGGTTACTGCCAAGCGGGCTCTTGCGTTGGGGGTGTGGGGGGCACGTGTGCTGCAGGGCAATGCTGTAGTTCGTGGGGGTATTGCGGGACGGGGGTGGAGTTTTGTGGTGAGTTGTTTGCTTTCTTTTTTTTTCCGTGTGTGTTCTTGTAGATGGAGAAACAGGGAGGAAGGGGTGGATGATAGGGATGAGGAAAGGGGAGAAGGTTAGAAAGATGGGCGGATAAGGAACAGAGAATAAAAGAGACAAAGAAGCTGATATAAAGAGTAGGCACACCAACTCCCACGCCAACTCCAACTCCAACCCCAACCCCAACACCTACGCCTACTCCAACACCAACACCAACAGGAACAGTTCCGCAATGGGGTCAGTGTGGCGGGAGTGGATACACGGGACCTACAGTCTGCGCCGCGCCGTATAAATGCGTGGTGTATAGCGTCTGGTGGTCTAGTTGTCAATGAGAATTGAGACGGAAAGATGAGATTGGGAGGGCAGCAAAATGGGGTCCAAATGACAGGGAAGAGATGCCATAGGAATGCGAGGGCGGATATATAATAATGGTAGTGAGAAGGAACGAACGCTTGACGGAAAAATAAAACAGGCCGAAAAGTTACTTTATATGCTGTATTTTCCTAATCCATGAATTGAAGTGCAACTAACTACTAGTCATAAATGCAAAATATCATGATCAAACCAAAATTCAAAGATCAGGATACTGTAGCTTCACCACATGTCTGTCTGTCTGTCCGTCTGTCTGCACTGTACCTATATTCATAAGAAATCAACTGTTCAGAGTGTTTCGAGTTCCCACAAACTCATCCCATCTTCCGGGTGTGTTGACAAAGTCTCCTCTTGCATACATACATAGCTGATACTTGATGCTTGTGTCCACTTTTGTATAGTTGTGCTATACATATCACCCAGACATCTAGCATAACACCAGACCAGCACAGCAAGAGAGCAAGTACGGTGCTGAGCTGTGATTGCTGTATCACCGATTCTGGATGGTGTATTATACTAAGAAAACGGAAGAGCATAGGAAAACGGGGATAGCATATATATATTCACTGTACCCATAGAGATAAATACATTAGGATTTCATAGGCCAGGAACTATCACATCACATCACATCATATCATATTACGAAAAGATCAACGAAGTCACTCCCCAATCTGCGCTCATACGAACAGTGCAATTCGAACCTCCAAAAAGCTTGCGTGCTATTCAAAAGTACCACTCTATCATTGAATGCAAGTTCGCTAGCACTATATAGACAAAACGCAGCTAGACAAGAAAACTGTAGATAGTTCGCGGCGAGTTTCAGAGATACAGACTGAAGGAGAATAGCAATAGGAATACTCTAGACCCCCTATCCGCGTCCGCATCCGCATCCGCATCCGCATCCACATCTAAGTTCAACAACAACACAATACAATCTCATTCACTGTGCATTCGCACTTGCAGCCTCGTGATATTCACTTATTCCACATCTTTGATTAGCTAATTAAATCGTAGAATTTGGATGAGAAAACCATCCTGGTGCCTGCGTTATCTTGTGATAGAACAACGATCTGAATAACTTCAAAGACCGTACATATCGCTGTATTTCTCGATCTTGCATGAACTTCTTTTCGCTCTGTCAATTGCTCAACCTCGGTCCTAGCCGAGCGTATACGACTTTTCTCATTGATATCTGATCTTTTCTTCCCGCTTTTCTTTCCATCCCTCGTATAACCTCATCTCCCAGCTGAATCGCGCTGTTTTACAACAACCTCACCCAAATCTCCCTTCTCCTCTCTTGATTCTTTCCCTCTACCACTCCCGCAAGATGTCTCCGATCCACAGTCCTCATCCCTCACCATCGTCATCGAGCAGCACTAGCAAAAAGCAGCAGTCACCCAGTCTAAATTCACTAGTCATGTATGGTCCATCTCCCCAACGAGAAATCTCGCTTCTGAGAAACGCCAGAAAATTGCTTTCACCAGAGCCGGAGCCCAAGTCCACCAACAATACCAGCGCTGACAATGCTCACAGCAGCAAGGTTTCGTCAGGGCTAGTTTGCACTTCAGCTTCGGCTTCAACTCTGCAGTTGCAAATTCCCAAGCCACAAAAGAATCGTTCGATCTTGCAACCGCACCACTACCACCACGAACCTCCCCCTCTCCCTCCTCAACTTCCACACTCACAATACCAAAGCATGGCACCTCAGTTTTCTCTCCCAACAGGCGGTCCCATCCCAAACTTCGTTCCACAGTTCAACATATCTCAATTCCACAACCAGCTCGAATCCCACCAAAGCTTCACCAGCGTTGAGAGCGGCGACTCGCAAGACTCCTTCCGAACACAAGTGCCACTACCCTACTACTTACCATCGGAGTACGAAAGCCACAATCACCATCCCAACCTTCCCACTCCTATCGAGCCCCCACCATACGCCACTCCTGAATTTCTTTTGCAGGACCATCAGCGTGCGCAGTTTCCCAAATTTGAGAACCCGAATTTGAATGTAAATCCCACAATGATGAACCCCAATGCGACTGTGTGGACAAACAACCATCAAGTTGGAGGAGGAACTGAGATGGCGATGGGCTACAGCATGCAGCAGCAGCACCAAGGAAATTTGGGAATGGGCATGAATGGTAATTTCAACGGCATGAATCCTGGATATGTGCAGCCACCTCACCATAGCCATATGGGTGCACAATATCAAAACGGTACTCAGATCGGGGTTCCTCATCCGGGATCCACGAGCTACCAGACCGTGCAACAACAACGTATGCCTCCACAAATGAACATGACTCCTCCGACCCCATTCCAAGAGCAGCAGGTGTACACTGGTAACGTAAATCAATACCCACCACAGTATCAAACTCCACAAGCTGGTCTGCAACCGCATCAATTTTACAACGGAGGGAATTATCGCGGCGGTGGACCTCCAACTTCAGCTTCGAACGTGAGTTACGCGAACGGTGGACAATATGGTGCTATGAACGGACCGTTGGATGGTGAATACAGCAATGGCAATATGATGTCGAGCTCGCAAACCGGTGTGTTTCGTCCTGAATTCAACAACCAAAATGCGGCAATGATTGGAAAGTCTTCGTGTGCGCCTTCTCCAACCGAACCCAGCCAACAAAATCACTCGCAAAACACCCATCCGCAAAAGCCCCAACAACAGCCACAAGCGACCCCCCAAACCAGCACTCAATACTATCCTGCAATCAATGCCAGCTCAGCTTCCCACACTGGACCCGACCAAACCGCAAGTGTACCCAGCGACGCAGGCAGTGTAGACAACACGCCAATTACTGACCGTCGGAAATCCTTCAGTTCTGAACCGAGACCCAATTCCACTCCAATGCTGAGATCACGACGCGGTCAGTCGGTTACTGCAGCATCTGCAGATAGATTGCAAAGTGTCGCCGATTGGGTAAACGAGACGCCAACACGCACCACACGCTCATCCAATGGCAGTAGTACGATGGTAGACATGGCGAGGACACCGGCACCGAAAGTGATGGAGCAGATTGTTGAGAATGGAGGTGAATCTAAGGAGAATACACCTGATGATCGTAGCAAGCCTCTTGCCGTAGAGACAACTAACAGTAATGCTTTGGTCCCAGCTCCGCGTCCTCTGGCAGTTAATCCATTCAACACGGTCAACACACTCACTCCATACGCTGGTACTCGATTTACTACTGCTGTGGGAATGAGTTCTCTGCTTCGATCATTGACCAGGAATGGTACTCGTGTTCCAACCGCAGATGAGGCGCTCGATAGCCACTACTTGCCTTTCGTTGAATATTGTCGACAAGCTAAGCCTGCACGGTGGGGTGTGATCAGGATCAAGAATGTAAGTGCTGATGGAACAAGTTGAATGAATATCGCTAACTTTTCGTAGATTCCTTACGGTGTCACTCGACAGGAGATTCTTGCTTTCCTCGGTCGAAATGCTAAGATCGTCGCAGAAAATGATTATGAGCCCGTCCATGTCATCATGGAACGTGTAACAAGCAAGACTTTAGATGCATACGTTGAGTTTATTAGCTTCAACGAGGCTTCCAATGCCGTGCAGCGCTTCGAAATGAACCGTATTGGTGGTAGAGGTGGTCGTCTTGGTCAGCGCCATGTCGAGGTGGAATTGTCTTCGCAGGAGCAGTTAATGAAAGAGCTCTTCCCAAAGGCAAAGAATGTGAAGTGGGTTGGTGCCAGACCAGAGATTATTCCCAGAGACCCGAATGATAAGTATAATTCTGGATTTCAAGGCTTCGTCAGTCGAGAAGAGATGGTGATGTTGGTCAAGCATGTCGAATCCCCTCAACGTGTAAGTTTGCTGCCCAAGATGATAGCTACCCGAACTGACCATTCCTAGTCTCCTTTCTCCAAAGAATGTCCCCAGCGTCCTTTCGAATGCCTGGTCAGTACATTGCTCAAATTCCCTTGGTACAGGGTAGAGTACGTTACATGTGCGGACCGTCAAATGCTGTATAAAGCCACTGTCCAACTCCTCGAGTTGCTTGTTGAGCGTGTAGAAAATGCCGAAGATCCAATCAATCTTAACCACATGCTTCTGAAGCGAGTCTGGCGTACTGCTCTGAGATGCGAAGGATTCAGTCCAACAATGAAGGACAATATCGTGTACAGAATGAACATCGACTCGCAGCTTGCTCTTGAACTTGGCGTTCCTCCGAAGGCGGACCTTTGGAGTTACGTATGGTGTATTGGCCCAAGAAAGGATGTCCCATATGATCTTGTAGAAGCAAGTTGCTCAATATCCACCAGGCGCCTCCAAAGCTAACTTTGATTTAGTATTACATCAAAATTATCCAAGATGCTACCGCCGAAAAGAAGCATATGTCCCTTGCTGAGAAGGCCGCTAGTCAAGCAAACGAAGCCCCTCGGCTGCCAAACATCTTCGGCAACATGGACAAGCTGATCGATTACAGCGATGCCATGAACAAAACTTTGGCTGAAATGGCTGCCTTGGAGTGGAACGCTTTCGAGCGGATTCTACGTCAAGCACTCACTCCGGCTTTGGAGGCTCGGCCATCTGCGTAAGAGACGCGCTTGCCAATGTTCAAAAAACTATCGCTGGCAGACCGTCCAAGCTATGCATATGCCTACTTCTTGGCATTCGATTGTCGATAATTCCTTGTTCTCAAGACCAAGTAAATGAGTGGTGACTTAATTTCCTAACCATCCCTCTATCTCTTAAAGCAGGATACGGATTTCGCAACCATCACCAGATTGTTTTCATTTTCTCTATTCAGCAAGTGCCCACAGTCCTTGATGATTTATGCGACCAGTCTCCACACTGGAGTCATCAAATTACCGTGATATAATTGAAGGAAGGAAAGCATTGTTAATTATACTCTGGCAACTTCCGAGTGTGGTCCTAGAGGGACTTCGAGTATCCATTCATCAAAAGGGTGTCGACATTATTGCAATTATTTCGAGGTGGAATGAACGATAACTTGAAGCGTATGAAAGGGAAGGAATGTTCTGAGGATATCAAGTTCTCTGAGAATATAAGAGAAAACCGGCAGGGTTCCGGGCATTGATCATGACTTCATAATTAGTTGCAGGTATTTTGCCTTTCAACGACAAAGTACGAAGTACATAATGGAAAATATAACAAGTAAAATGTTATGGTGAAGCATTGTAATGAGACTATTCCCGCCATACAAAGAAGAAACGACAGACGAGGTCCATCTCGGACTTGTCGGAATCTTCCGAGCATCGCTTCCGCAACCAATGACTTCTTTCCGCTGCATCTCCCCCGCCAAACTTCCCCCCTCCATCACCAAGCCAAAAAGAAAGAAGAAAAAAAAGGGAAACCATGTCACGACCAGCACTCCCTCAGTCCTTCCTCAATCAAAAAAAGGACATCTTAGCCAAACTCTCTGTTCCTGTAGAAGAATACCAAGACCGTTCTCCCAAAGGATCTGTCGACGTCGGCATCCGAGAACTAATTGATGAAATCAACGAATTTGAAGGCTGCGTCACAACCAGTAGTTGTGCGGGTCGCGTGAGCGTTTTCTTAGAGGGTAGAAAGGGTGGTGGTTCTACTAGTTTGGATGATGTGCAAGAGGAAGGAGAAGGGGAGGGAGAAGTACGAGAAAGTACAAGTAGTACGAGTAACACGGCTAGCATAGGGGGAAAGGGAGCTGGTGGGAAATGGCTCTATGTATCCCATGATCCACTCGCGGTGGATATCTTGGAGAGTAAAGAGCGCACGCAAAGTTTACATGAGCTGCTTGGTATGAGGAGAGATTCTCATACCGCGTTCCAAATGCGAGCTGGCGACAAAACAAGCGACGTAAGATGGGTGCGGTTTAAATTCGAGCCTATGGTACGTACATCTGTCGAAGTCAAAAATGCATAAGGACAGAAGAAAGTTTCGTGTAGATTGAATAACAATCTCGTCAGATCCTACACATTCTCACTGCATCATTGTCCCAAGCGCAGAAAGTTCTAACCGCCGCATCACAAGCGGGGTTCCGCGAAAGTGGCGCACTGAACCTCGTTGCGGCTGCGGGATCTGAAGGAGCAACGCCAATGGTGGGGATACGATCGATGGGGTTGGCGCTGCAGTCGTTCGTCGGGGTGTATGATGAGCAGGCTGGAGAAGCGAGATGTATTGTGGATGAGACACAACTGAGTATTCTTCTGAGGGTAGCGAATGATCGATTTGTGGAAAACACGAAGAGGATTGAGCGGTTTAGGACGCTGTTGAGGGAGATTTGTGGGGAGGGAGCGACGGAGAAGAGGAGGATTGGGGAGGATGGTGGGGAGTGGGAGGATGCGGAGGTGAGGAGGGAAAGAAAACGAGCGGAGGGCTTGAGGAAAGCGAGGGAACTGAAGGAGAATGGAAATGCCTGGCGATCGGGACCTGACGTCAATCTGGAGCAAGGTCTTATGGATCTCGAGCTTGGTGATGTGCTAGAAGATATTGATCAAATGAAACTCTGATGTGTTGTTTCAATCTTACCTCTGTTCCACAAAAACATTTGGAGAAAGTAACACAAAGCTTGCGGGACGACATTTTCATGCAAATCATTATTATGGTATGCATGGATGTCTATTACATATAATCTACAGACAACCTCAATATTCCGCTTTTCTCTATTCTTTTGTGAGCCGACGCAGAATTTCATCAGTCGCCATATCACAAGCCTTTTTTGCACTTCGGAAAATATAACCATAGTTATACAACCAAGAGGTATGCATACTCCCCTCCCTCCAATTCTATTCTACAGATTCCCCCCACCAGCCCCCACCCATCCCTCGTCTCTTCTCACGTCTCTTCCTTCCTCATCTAACAACCTTCTCCACCCATGTCCCCTCCAACCTCCTCACCTCATTCCTGAACGCCTCAACCTCCCTCCAACAATCCAACGGCCTCCGATCATTCTCTCTCAAACACCTCACCACCTCACTCTTCGCCTTCTCAACCCCCTCATCCAACTCTACCAATTTCCTCCTCTTCTCCAGCTTCGCTTTCAGATCCTGCACGTCCTTTTGCACCGCGTCTCGGCCAACTTGTCGCAGCTGATCGCCGGCATTTTTCTCCGCCGAGGGCTCGTCGTCGGAAGAGAGTTTCGCGGTGAGTTCTTCAAAGTCTTTCGATGCGCGTTCTTGGAGTTTCTTGAGCTCTTCGGCGACCCGAGCTTGGATTTGGAGTTCGAGGGTTTTGGCGCGGGTTGAATCGGTCTGTATGGGGGGTTAGTTGGGATGGCGGTCCAATCACTGACTGGTTCGTGCCAGTCTTCGGATCTAGGTGTGGAAACAAACCTCTGTGCTGGACTGGAGAGAGTTGATGAGCTGTTCTGAGAATTGTACAGGTGTTTCACTGGAGGTATGTATTAGAACGATGTACTGGTAAAGCTTAGAGGTAATGGGCAGATGCTTACCTGGTCCAAACTTGTGCCTTGGGGAGCCCGTCAGGTTTGGAAGCGCCGGAGCCCATGGTGAGGGGAAATGGAGGGGTTATGTGCGGCGTGGGTGGTTCAATTGCTGGTTGATAGCGGATTTACTGGGTAGTTCAGAGCATTTTGAAATTCTGTTTTAGAGGTTCGCCAGATAACGTAATTGTTGGTGCCTTAAGATCTTTTAATAGTAAGCCTAAGGCAACAACATCATTGGGCTGCCGGGTGTTGGATCTGGAAACCCCAGCTCACAAATGAATTTGATATTGTTTGTCATGATTCTTGATGGATAACCAAAGGGTTGTTGATACTTGGAGGCTTAGAGCATGCTTGCCAGATGTGTCCATACTGACACTGGCTAACAATAGAGCTTATCACCACACTCCGTCTCCCCCGGAGCAGTGAACACAAGGTGTCGCGGCCGACATCCGAGCAGTCTAGAAACTCACAGTTTCCATCGCAAACGCCGATCTCCTCGAAGCGACGTCTTCTAGGAAGTGGAAACGAACTGACCAGGAGACTGACGTTAATCAATACAGTATGGTTCGATCGGATCCTTCACTGATCTGATGACGCCAAAAATCATGAGATGCTGCACTGCATCCAAGAGAAGTTACTGCAGGTCACACGAAGGGCAATTCTTCTCTCTGGGAATTCGGATCCCTGAGTTCATTTTATTTCCACTTTGCTCCTTTGGGTGGTTTCAGAACGATTCGGTGTTTCCGGTAAACAAGCTTGGCGCTACGGCTTTCTTGTTGTGCACTTTTTCGGTCGGCTGGCAGGGCCGAGAACTGGTTGATGCAGGGATCGTGGTATGTACAGTATGCTTGTCTGCTTTGTCTGCTGAGAAGGGCATGTCGGCGCAGATGCCAGAATCTATCAAGCTTCGGTTACGTAGGCTGGTCTTGTACTATAGGATGTGTTGCGGCCTTGGAGAGGTTGTCCATGACGGCTCATGGGTTGCTGCACCGTGATCCGTGATCCGTGATCCGTGATCCGCCCGCCCTTCCTCCATTCGTACGAAGGTTTCTTTGTTCTTTTGACACATATGCGAGGGGGGAGGGAAGCGATGCAGATAAATGATTGATAACCAGCCGCTTATTCCGTCATCTTCGTCTGCCGTACCTTCGTAGAACAATGACAGCGGCATGGAGGTGCCCTGCAGAGGTCTGAGGGGCGTCTCCTTTCTCTGCAATTTCATATTTTCACCAGCTTCATCTGCCATGCGACATCCAAGTCATGGCATCGCTACCGAAGAACGTGTGGTGTGGACGGTCCAATCTATGTATTTACCCCTGAGTGGATCATTGAACCATACATACAGTACAGTACAGCAAAGAACGTTGTGCCGGACCAATAGAAGAGGCCATTTCCGGCCTTAGCAAGGATTCGCTGCGCTTCCTGAGCTTCCGTGTACACCAGATGAACCTAGCGTTTAGTCATGCTCCCCCTCGAAACGCCACTCTCTTGGACCTGCAGATTCTTTTTCCAAACATCCAACCACCAAAGCACCTTTCAACCAACCAAACAATCCACTCCGCTCAATCCATCCACTCAACTCAATCCAACTCAATCCAACTCAATCCACTCAACTCAGCCCCTCACCCTTAGTTGCAAGATACTCATTACGAAGCACACTTGAATGCCTCCACTTGCCACGAGAAACAGTCGACTTGCCTGTCTTCATCAAACGACAGGTCTGCATTCGGCCTCTTTTCCCAGCTCCCAAAGCTTGTCGTTTCTTGTCAAGTCCTGTCGAATAAACAACGACTTGCCAGCTTGCATGAGACGATACAGTCACTGCGGCTATCTCATATCCTGTCATTGTCATCTCATCTCCTCCATAATGCCGTACCTTGGTATTACTTCACTAAGTGGCTGAAAATGTCATCTGCTGGGATCACGGCGGGTCCTTCCTTTGGCTGGAACGCAGAGATTGCCACTTTGCTACTGTTCTCTTAACTGAATCAATACCGGAGCCTTCACGCGTCCACCAAGATCCAAGATCCGTCTCTGGCTAGCTTGCCGTCGGTTGGTATCCACGTTCCTCGTCTCTATTTTGGTGTACTGTACTCCTATCAAATGTTTCCGTCGAGAGCAATACCCTACTTATTCACTTCGTTACTCATTCATTCGTTCATTCGTTCATTCATTCATTCATTTGTTTCGTCGCACATTCTTTCGCGTTTCGTCGATCGAAACGTGGTAAACATCTTACCTACCTCTGCCCCCTCCCGAGGTCGACGACGACAGCCTTTGCAAATTGCTGAAGCCATTCACACCACTCTTACTTAACCTCGCTTTGTACCCAGACGCCAGTCGGATTGAAATTCCGATTGTTGTCCCTGTACCAAAATATCAATTCAAGGCCCCATTTCCTATTTGGATATTTCTTCATATGAGGTCCAATTTATTTGATTCACAGTTTCGCGCGCACCCAACTCGGATCCACAAACGACTCTGAACACCGCCTGGCAATATCTTCTTCACACTGCCCTCCCTGTACACGCGGGTACAAGCTGGTGCTCTTCTTTCCCTTTATCGAAGCCTCGTGGCCCTTGAAAAAACCTCTTCGAACAAGCAGAGCACTTATTGTTCTTTACATTCATTCCTTTCGTATTTTCTTTTCCCTTTCAGACGTCAGTCCTGGAGACTAATTTTCAATTGTCTTCAATTACACTCATTGATTGTTCACAACAATAACTCTATTGTTGAATCACTCGTTTAACCCAAGGACAAAGAATCTAACGACATATATACACCCCGAAAGAAATGTCCTTTGTCGAAACCGAAACCTTTGTCGCTTTGTTCCATTGTTCCTGAACAACACAGTCGAGCTATATTGTAAGTAAACTTCGTCCCCCCTCGAGGGGTCGCCCTCGAATCATGAATCCTTTAGACCGACCTCAACAACTAATATTTACCAACCAACAGCTCTTCAGCCACAGCTGCATTATAGATTTTACATAGAAGGAAACTTCTACCATTTTCTGAAGACTTATTTCATTCGTTTCATATTCGTCATCCAGATATATACCAAAAAAAAAAAATAGAAAAATAGAAACTTTCGAGATGTCAACTCTCGATCTATTGCGCCGGGCTGGGGCCCAGGGCGCAACCACGACAGCTTTAGAAACAGCAGCTACAACACAGGCTGCTGCTACCCCACTTAACACGATAGGGATGTTTGCTACGGAACTAAACGGAGTCAACCAAGTCGTCAACGACCTCCTTCGAGATGTATTGTGGTGGAGCTTAGGGATAATGGCTCTGATCATCTTGGGCTTCAGGCTAATGCACAGAGCGAAGAACCATATGCGACACATGACTGGGATGAGCGCGGGTGTCAATCAGCAAAAGTATTTCCAGGAGAACAGATCGAGCTGGTGGAAAGTCAAGAAGCATTTGCTTTATGCGCCGCTATGGAACAAACGCCATAACCGAGAATTCAGGCTCTCCTCAGCAGTCAACATGGGTACTCTTCCTTCTAGGTGGCATGCGCTCCTCTTGATTGTCTACATGGCCACGAACATTGCCTACACCTTGGTTCTTGACTACAGTAGACAAAACAAGTACTCTGTCGCAGCTGAGTTAAGAGGAAGATCCGGAGTTCTTGCTGTTTGCAACATGATCGCACTCGTGATTTTGGCTGGCCGCAACAATCCTTTGATTGGCTGGCTTCAAATCAGTTTCGATACTTATAACTTGTTACATCGATGGATGGGACGGATAGTAGTTCTGGAGGCGCTTGTACATACGTCCTGCTGGGCATATGTACAACATGCGGATACAGGTTTCTCCGGTGTCTGGCACAAGCTTGGCAACGATCCATTCTGCTCATACGGCATGGTTGGAACCATCGCATTCGTTCTCATCCTTCTCACCTCCCCTTCTCCTATTCGACACGCGTTCTACGAAACCTTCTTGAACCTTCACATCATTTTCGCGGCCGTTGCGATTGCTGGTGTTTGGATCCATTGCGACATCCCGAATCTTCCACAGAAGCCTTACATCCGTGCAGTCGCTGCTCTATGGATCTGTGACCGTGTCTTTAGATTGGTTCGTCTGATCTATTGTAACTACTCAACACGAGGATGGACCACCGCCAGTATCGAGGCTATGCCAGGCGATGCCTGCCGGGTCACCATGCACCTTCCCACTGAAATCAGTGTCAAGCCAGGCAGTCACGCTTACCTTCGCTTCGCCAATCTCAACTTCTGGGAATCACACCCATTCTCTATTGCATGGGTTGCCCACAAACCAGTCTTCTCGTCTGATCTCCCAGTCACGGAGAAAAAGCTCACCCTTGAAAGTCAGACAACCGACATCTCTTTCGTCATCCACGCTCAAACCGGTCTCACTCGCCGTCTCTTCAACGCCGCCAAAGTATGTGCTCCTCGAACTCTTCGACTAAAAGCCGCCTTTGAAGGGCCTTACGGTGGTCACCACTCCCTTGACTCCTACGGTCATGCCGTTCTGTTCGCCGGATCCAGCGGTATCACTCATCAAATTCCATACGTCAAGCACCTCATCCAAGGTTACTCTGATGGCACCATCGCCACCAAGAAAGTTCTTCTCGTTTGGATTATCCGTGACGTCGACCATCTTGAATGGGTCCGCCCATGGATGGACGAGATCTTGCGCATGCAAGGTCGTCGCGAGATCCTCAACATCAAGCTTTTCGTTACGAAGCCGAAAAACCCAAGAGAAATTAGTAGCCCTAGCTCTACAGTGCAGATGCTTCCTGGCAGGCCAAACATCAATCTGCTCTTGCAGACGGAGGTCCGGAACCAAGTCGGCGCTATGTGCGTCACTGTGTGTGGACCAGGAGCGCTTCAGGATAGTGTACGGGAGGCAGTGAGAGAGGTACAGGAAGTGGGCGTGGTGGACTTCATTGAAGAGAGTTTCACTTGGTGATTTGGATGAAATGCTATGCATAACATCCGAGTTCAGGAGCATGGGAACTCTTTACCAAACAAGTCACGAATGATGTATATACTGGTGTCGTGCCATGCGAACCTTCCTTCTTTTCGATTCTCGTCATATAGTTATATCTGGTAGAGGCTTTTTTGTATTGTATTATTGACACACACTTAGTGGCTTAGCCACTAAGATCAAGGAGGCTGGCATGCATATACATACATCATAAGATAGTTTCATGAGCAGATCGGGGGACAGAAAGTCCATTGTACATATGGGATTGGAAAGGACACGCATCGCGTCGTTTTTTTTTAGCGGTGGAGTTGGTGGTAGAGTGATGAAACTTGGGTATGATATAGTCGCATTTGATTGTTTTATTTGCTATTTTCCCGTCTAGCTAAGCTTAATATTATATGTTCGGACTACTTTAAAATTTCTATTCTTTTTCGTGCTCTTTATGCTGTCATACCATGGTGCTTTGGATGTGATGATGTGTCGTGCTTTCTTTGCCCAAGTAACACGCCATCGACTGACATCTAGTGCTCGGAGCACCAATAAGTGCTTCACTAAAGGGGCAACACAGTCATCTTCGCTCTACGAAAGCCTCGTAAACATTGTTCCGTTCTGCATGCATCATGCTGGCTTACGTCTTGGCTGCATTTAATGCGGAGGGATTGGGAATCGCGATGCCCGATGGAAGATGTTTTGTTTTTCTTGGCGAGGCTCCTGATTCCCTGGTTGTGAAGCTTTACTTGAACTGTGCAACATACTTGCTACTATATGTTTTTCTTGCTTTGCAGTGGAGATGGAGGCGTCGTGTATGTATTCGACATAAATCTGTACTCGAAGGCGTGCGTATCCCAATTGCTGTAAGTTAGTCTCATACTCAGGGCTTCACAAGGCTGCACGGGTAAATTTAGGGAAAACTTCTGGTTGGGCGAGTACGTACTGCGGTATCGCTTGCCCCGCAAAAGCACGGCTCAGGGTGCTTTTAAAATTTATTTCGAATAAGCCGTCATTGTTGATTTTCTACTGAGGAACTGTGTGACTCAGCATTGAATTACCTCTCATCTTTCTATTTATTTCTTCTACTTTCTGCTCACCTACTAAGTTCTTTGTCAATTGAATCTGCTTCTTCTTGGAAAGCTCTTGCATAAAGAACAAAGCAAAAATATTGACAAGGGCTGCATCCAAAGCAAAAGGATTTTTCTGAAAGTTGAGACGACTTACCCCGCTGTCAGCCAAAATGCCTATGTAAGTTGTGACAAATTTGCGCAACCTGATGCAATCCGGAAACACTTCTAATGGGAGTTTTAATATAGGCTCGCAGATCCTTCGAAAAAATACAGGAGATTTCCTCCATTGCAACTGAACGATAGGCAATGGCCCTCAAAGACCATCGACAAGCCACCGCGCTGGCTTAGTACCGATTTGCGAGATGGCAACCAAAGTTTAGTCGATCCTATGGATGGTGAACAAAAATGGAAGTACTTCAAGATGTTGGTGGAATTAGGTTATAAGGAAATAGAAGTGTCATTCCCATCTGCTTCGCAGACCGATTTCGACTTTACTAGACGTCTTGTTGAAACTCCTGATGCGGTTCCAGACGATGTTTGGCTGCAAGTCCTTTCACCATGTCGTGAAGAACTTATCAAGCGAACTGTCGACTCCCTCAAAGGTGCTAAGAAAGCTCTTTTGCACATCTATCTTGCTACTAGCGAGTGTTTCCAGAGAATTGTGTTCAACATGAGTGAGGAGGAAGGTTTGGCATTGGCAGTCAAGTGCACGAAATATGCTCGTTCGATCACAAAGGATGATCCTGAGAATGCTGGTACTGAATGGGGTTTCGAGTTCAGCCCTGAAACTTTCTCGGACAGCAGACCGGAGTACGTTATCAAGGTTTGCAATGCGGTCAAGGAGGCTTGGGGACCTACGGAGGAGAATCCAATCATCTTCAACTTACCTGCCACAGTTGAGATGTCGACACCAAATGTATATGCGGACCAGATTGAATACTTCTGTAGAAATATCAGTGAGCGAGAGAAGGTGTGCGTTAGTTTACATCCACACAACGATCGGGGATGTGCGGTTGCAGCTGCAGAGTTGGCTCAAATGGCTGGAGCAGACAGAGTTGAGGGTTGCTTATTCGGAAACGGAGAACGAACAGGAAATGTCGATTTGGTTACTTTGGCTTTGAACTTATATACCCAGGGCATCCACCCCAAGATTGATTTTTCAAATTTGGAGCGAGTCATAGATGTTGTGGAGGTTAGCAACAAGATTCCTGTGCACCCAAGAGCACCATATGGAGGTTCTTTGGTCGTCTGTGCCTTCAGTGGTTCACATCAAGACGCCATTAAGAAGGGATTCCAAACTCGCAAGAAGGCTGGTGCTACAGACGAAGACAGATGGGAGGTGCCATATCTTCCACTCGACCCTCAAGACATTGGCCGTACGTACGAAGCCATCATCCGTGTCAACTCGCAAAGTGGCAAAGGGGGAGCAGCTTGGATTATCCTCCGCAATCTTGAGCTTGATCTTCCTCGTGGCCTCCAAGTGGCATTTAGCAAAGTTGTTCAACAGCATGCTGATGCCGCTGGGCGAGAACTTTTGTCGAACGAGATTCAAGATCTCTTCGAGCAAACGTACTTCCTCAAGCAGAACCCTCGCTTCAACTTGGTTGATTACACCATCAGCATTGACCGAAGCGCATCACCTGCTCCCCCTGCTCCTGGCAGGACCCAAGATACGAAGAACTTGAAGCGACGATTCGAGGGTGTGATATTGATTGAGGGACAGGAACATAAACTAAGTGGAATAGGAAATGGTCCTATCTCTAGTTTGGCTAATGCTTTGACCTCCTTGGGTATTGATCTCGAGGTTGCAGATTACAAGGAGCACGCTATTGGCGGCGGTACGGATGTCAAGGCTGCTTCATACATTGAGTGTACGGCAGTTGGATCGAAGCAAAAAGTTTGGGGTGTGGGTGTTCACGAGGATGTTGTTCAAAGTTCTTTAATTGCTCTGTTAAGTGCTGCCAGCAACGTAAGTTTGCCGCCCTCGACTTATATTCATGCATGATCTAACAAGATTGCAGTTCGTCGCAAGCAGACCAACAACGCCACTTCTCTTCAAGGGAAGGCATGGCCCAAGCCTTAGCCGCGATTTTGACCTCAATGGATCACACAGTCCTCGCAGTCCCAAAGAAAACGGCAGTTTAAATATTCCCAAACCAACCTCAGCACCAAAGAGTGGTCCGGATGCGGTGAGTGTTTTGGAGTCAAAAGCGAATGGTTTGTGATTATTTTCTCATATTTTTCTCGGCCGACCATGGGCTCGCACACTGCAAAACGGGGGTAATGAGGGGTATCTTTTTTTTTTTTTTTTTTTTTTTTCTTTTTTTTTTTTTTTCTTAGTTCTAGCCTCTGGGCGAAAAAAGGGTTGGGTTTCGCATGCATAAGGATATCATCGGAAAAGCTGAAAGTAAAATGGATGAAATTGCGGCACTTTTTAGTAAACAGGTTCTAGGCAGTATCTGGGCATTTCTCGAACAAGAATGAAATACAGTATCTGAGAAAGGCTCTCAGAAAGGCTCTTTGCCTCATGGAGCCAGTCATGATTTGAACACAACCAGAACGTGACACAGGCCACACAGGCCACACAGCCTTATCTAAACAATAGAAACGCCGACATGTGAGATTGAGGGCTATCACGTGCCATGCTCAGCTAATGTTGAAGCGAACCAATTATTGGCAGGAGAGCGGGGACACCGCTCCATTTACGCCCAAGAGCAAATTTACAACCTTACTATTGACTTCGAGCATCTAAACAATCCAGAGCAATTTAAAAAAATCCAAAAAAATCCTCTTATACAATACAAGTTGATTCTTTACATTCATTTTACCAAAAGCGTTCAAAGGGTTGAGGGAAAGATCTCAGGACCTTCTTAGAAAACTAATTCTCCTGGGAAAAGTTTCAGTAACTGCGAATCTCTGGAGCCTAGAAAGAGGGCCGTTTCGTCAAGTCAACACACGCCAAAGTCAACATCGGTTTCTTCAACAACGACTTCAAAACCCCCTCGCAAATTCAAACAACCCCCAACTTTTTTATCTATCAACAACCACTTTGTTCGCCAAACAATACAGGTTATTGAGCAGTGACAGGTGTCAAATCCCCTGCGATATTATACCAAACCATACGAAGTCTTTAGAATCCCCGGGAAGCTGTGAAGATGGATGTGGGATCCGTCCTGGTCAATTCCTTGTCGGCAGGTCAGTACTTGCTCCTCTACATCTAGGGAAAAGGAGCTTCCTGGCCAGATGCAGAGATCGCAGGAATTTAGATGCTGACCATTTTTAAGACAATGCTGTTCGCAGTGCTGCCGAATTACAACTCACACAGGCAGCCGAAGCCAATTTTGTATGTGTTTCTTCCCCACGCAGCCTTGACCGCATCATCCACGAGCGTCCATAACCTTCTTTTGCTAATATTTTTTTCTCGCCTTCAATTTAGTCCGGATACCTAGTTACTCTCGTACAAGAATTAGCAAATGAAGAGGCTCAAGGCTCCGTCCGAGCGGCTGCTGGTATCGCCTTGAAGAACGCATTCACAGCTCGCGAATATGCTCGGCTTCGCGAATTACAAGAAAAATGGCTACAGCAGGATCCGGAGACCAGGAAGCGGGTTAAGGACCTCACTCTTCAAACTTTAGCTTCTAGTAATACACAGGCTGGTCAGACGGCGGCTCAGGTCGTCTCGTCGATAGCAACGATCGAACTTCCTCGAGACCATTGGCCAGAGCTTATGCCAGCTTTGGTGCGCAACGTAGGAGAGGGTGGAGATCACCTCAAGCAAGCTTCCTTGACTACTCTTGGATTTATTTGCGAGACTCAAGACGCCGAGTTGAGGCAGAGCTTGGTTCAGCACTCTAATGCCATCTTAACAGCAGTAGTGCAGGGTGCCCGAAAGGAGGAAACGAATCTCGAGGTTCGATTAGCTGCTATTTACGCTCTTGGCGACTCATTGGAGTTTGTGGATAGCAACTTCAAGAATGAGGGCGAGCGAAACTATATCATGCAGGTTATCTGCGAAGCCACGCAAGCCGATGATTCGCGGATACAACAAGGTGCTTTCGGTTGTCTCAACAGGATTATGTCTTTGTACTATGACCTAATGCGCTTCTACATGGAGAAAGCCCTCTTCGGTCTCACGATTATGGGCATGAAGAGTGAAGAAGAAGATGTCGCCAAGCTTGCGGTTGAGTTCTGGAGTACGGTTTGTGAGGAAGAAATTGCTATCGAGGATGACAATGCACAGGTAGGGGTTGGAAATATCCAATTAGCAACCGGAATACTAATAAGTGCAACAACTAGGTCGATCAAGTCAGCCACATGCGACCATTTTACAATTTCTCCAAAGTCGCTACCGGTGAAGTTGTACCAGTGCTGTTGGGACTTTTGACCAAGCAGGACGAAGATGCGGCCGATGACGAATACAATATCTCCCGTGCCGCCTACCAGTGCCTACAGCTCTACTCTCAGGCTGTTGGGGGAATGATTATCCAACCTGTCTTGACGTTCGTTGAGGCCAATCTCCGATCAGAGGACTGGCATCAACGAGATGCTGCTGTATCAGCATTTGGAGCTATCATGGAGGGACCGGATGAGAAGACGCTCGAGCCAATTGTTAAGCAAGCACTCCCTGTTCTCATTGGCATGATGGATGACAGCGTTATTCATGTTAAGGACTCTACCGCATATGCTCTAGGACGCATCACAGAAGCCTGCTCGGAAGCTATTGATCCAGCTGTTCATCTGGAAAAATTGATTATTTCCTTGTTCGAGGGTCTAAACAGCAGCCCTAAAATGGCAGGTTCTTGCTGTTGGGCATTGATGAACCTCGCGGAGCGATTCTCCGGAGAAATTGGTTGCCAAGAGAACCCCATCTCACCCCACTTCAACGAGAGCATTTCCCGTCTTCTCCAAGTCACTGAGAGACCAGATGCTGATAACTCACTTCGTACGGCTGCCTACGAAGTTCTCAATGCTTTCGTACAAAATGCTGCAAACGACAGTCTGCCCTCCGTCGCATCGCTCTCTGACGTTATTCTCAAGCGACTGGAAGGCACGATCCCTCTTCAGGCACAAGTTGTCAGCGTCGAGGACAGGATCACCCTCGAGGAGATGCAAACCAGTTTGTGTTCTGTCTTGCTGGCCATCATCCAACGTCTTGAAAAGGAAGTCGCACCACAATCTGACCGCATCATGACTGTTCTTCTTCAGATCCTTAATGCTTGTGGTCCCAAATCGAGCGTTCCTGATGCAGTGTTTGCAACCGTCAGCAGCTTGGCCAACGCCCTTGAGGACGGCTTCGCAAACTATATGGAGGCTTTCGCTCCCTTCCTCTACAATGCTCTTGGCAACCAGGAAGAGCCAAGTTTGTGCTCTATGGCTATTGGTCTCGTCAGTGACATCACCCGTTCGATGGGCCCAACATGTCAACCATTTTGCGACACATTTATGAACTATCTATTGAACAATTTGAGGGTATGTACTTACGAGAATAATCTACTGCGTTATACTTTTTACCAAATCTTAAAATAGAACTAACCATCCTTGCAGAGTACGGCTCTTGCCAACCAGTTCAAACCGGCTATTCTCCAATGTTTCGGGGATATTGCCGGGGCTATCGGCGGTCATTTCGAAACTTACTTGTCGGTTGTCGCCCAAGTACTTCAACAAGCCGCTGGTGTTCAAGCAAGTCCCGATGGATCTTATGAAATGTTCGATTATGTCATTTCGTTGAGAGAAGGTATCATGGATGCTTGGAGTGGTATCATCACTGCAATGATGAAGGATAACAAGAGTATGTTTTTATATCCACTGTGCCTGGATGATTGGTGTTAACATGGTACAGCCGATCTCCTCCGACCATACGTCGACTCAATTTTCAGTCTTCTCAACACCATCTGGCTTGATCAGAACCGAAGTGATGCTCTTATGCGGTCTTCTATGGGTGTCATTGGGTAGGTCCCATCTCAGTATCATTTCTTGATGTATACTAATCAAGTCCAGTGACCTTGCCGATTGTTTCCCAACTGGCGAATACGCTCCATATTACCGCGCTGAATGGCTCATGGCCATGATCAAGGAAACCAAGTCGAGCCGAGAGTGGCAACAGAGAACTATTGACACAGCACGCTGGGCCCGGGAACAAGTTAAGCGTCAAATCGGTGGTAGCCAAAGCGTTCAACAAACTTGATCTAATTTACGTTTAACGATCAATACGCGTCCAAGACGGATACAACCCTTTAATTTTCGTTTCCCAATCTGGCGCATCCCCTCCAGATATAGCTCAGAATGGGGACTCATCAATTTTATTCTTTCTTTCATGATTTCTACTTTCTAGCAGGTCATCCAAAGAGGGGTATTGTCCTCGACCTATATTCATCTCATTTGTTTGTTCCAATATCCTTCAACCTTCTATCTCCGATTCCCCGTAATGGAAAGTTCCTGTCCAACACAGACTCCATCTACATTTACTATCCAACGGCGAAACTCCGTATGGGCCTGAGAGGAAGTTTTTTGATCACACCCCTGTTTCCCCTTTTGCACAGCACCAACAGCACCTATAGCACCTATATCACCAGCACTTTGTACAAACAGCCCCTTTATCCCTACCACTCGCACCAATACCCCTAGTTACACCATCGCCACGAATTTTTCTACTTTCCTCTTCTATCGGTTTTATTGTTCTGCTGCTATAGCGAAAGAGAGCACACGCATATCATGGGTTGGCTTTTTCTGATGAAGGATGATGGGAGAAGAAGAGGAAAGGAAGTGATTGATTGAATGAATGGATGGATCAATTGTTTTTCACCGAAAATTCTTGTACTGCGAGGAAGGATGGGATGGAATGAATAGTTAGGAAGACTCGATGAACGACACATGGAAGATGAAACAAGTGTGCGTGGATGCCTTGAGGTATGGATTGGATGGAGCAGGAAAGGAGCGGAGTTAAGATGGAATGGATTGGAATGGGTGGAAATACTACATGTAATACTATGACAATGATCGACCGGTTTGGGTCCTTTGTTCATGGTGGTGATTAAGAATTTGGGAAATTCATGCATGGATGAAAAGATGATAGAAATCTATGATAAGATGGTGCGAAGTTGGGGGAACGGAATCAAGTGATTCTGAGGAAAGAGGCAAGAAGGAATGCGAATGAAGAAGGGGAACCGCACTACTATACAACCATTGATGATTTTTATCAAATGGTTTTTGTATCTAGCTAGGTCTAGATATAGAATTACCCGACATTTCGAAGTCGAATTGAGGGAATAGTGGGTGGATAGAAGAGAGAATAAACCAATTAAATCATCAATCAAATCAAAATCAGAGCAATATGAGTAGCTTTGATGAGACACTATTAGATGTGAATGATTATAAACTGATATCCAAATCGCTATGCTCTTCCCCTCCACCTGAACTCAGCTACAGAGAATGCAACTTCCAATCTATCTACCTCTTACCAATCTCCAATCCTTCTAGATTTCCCAACTCGGGCCTTCCCACCCTTCTGCTTAGAAATCCAATGTTTTGAATTTTTCCAAAAACTTCAACGACGCTAGAACGTCATTATCTGCAGATATACTTTCCCAAAAAGGAAATTACACCAAAATAAGAGAACCACAAAATCATTATGCATTGTTCTAACTCCACTTATCGGCTTATACATTACAAATCATCCTATACCCAAACAGATACTTTGCTTGATATGGGCAATGCATCGGTCCAATAGATTGGTTTTTGTAAGTGAGGTTGGCAGGTTAGACATCATGTGATTTGACCCCGCATAGTTATGTGGTATTATATAAGAAGAGGGAGTTGCTGTTGAGGAGAGCTGCTTGGTTTTGTTTTATAAGCACATCCTAAAGTTGGTGTTGACATTTATTTACTCTTTTGAGATTGCTGTGTTGTTTATTCGTCTCCTGTGTATCTATCCTATACACTGCTACTATTTCACACCTACTACAAAAATAAAATAAACGTCACAATGTCACCAACCCAAAGCCAAAATATCTACCGCGCCCTTCCCTCGTACCCCAGTCGTGCGACGAGGAGCACGGCTATCGTCACGGGCGCGTCCGGTATCTCGGGCCAGTATATGCTGAAGCATCTTAAGCGATTTCCGCAGCGCTGGGAGAAGGTGTATGCGCTTTCGAGGTCGAGGCCTGGGGTGCTTGATGGGTTGATCGAGGGGGATGGGGAGGGGGAGGAGGGAGAGGGAAAAGTAAGTTTCGAACATGTGGGTGTGGATTTGTTGGCGGGGAAAGAGGAGATTAAGAGGGTGTTGGGGGAGAAAGGGGTTAGAGCTGATACGGTGTTCTTTTTTGCTTATATGGAGGTTAAGGGAGGAGATGAGGATGAGGGGATGTGGGGGGCGCAGGGGAAGATGGTCGAGGTTAATGGTATGTTGTTTGGTTTTTTTTTTGTGTTGAGTGTTGATGGGGGTTTGGTCGTGATTGTTGCTTCGTGGTGATCTTCTTGAGAGGGTGGGATGAGAGGAAGGGAGAAAGGAAAAAAGAGAAAGAGCTGAGTACTGATAATTTCGCAGGGAAAATGCTTAGTGACTTTGTTCTTGCGATGGAGGATCGACCATTTGAGAGGATTGTGCTGCAGACTGGTGCGAAGGTATGTTCTGGTTCGACTTCATCTATTTGTTATTCATGCGAGACATATATCTATTTGAGAGAGACATGCATCTTTTCACGACAGCGGCCTAACTAACTTCAACAGAACTACGGACTGCACCTGGGACCAGGCCTTCTGCCCTGTCATGAAGACGATCCGCGGGTTTTGACTATCCCGAATTTTTATTACGCGTAAGTCTGTCTGCGCATCGAGCCATATGTATTGCAGCAGAGTCTCTCGATTTCCAGAGCTTGGTGGGCATCTTATGCTGATACTAATGATGACTTTACGTTGCATTATACAGACAGGAAGACATCCTCAAAGAACTTGCACTAAAACAAAATTTTACCTACTCTATCACTCGACCTTCACATATATTGGGCGCGGTTAAGGGGAATTACATGAATTTGGCGTGAGTTAAGCTATTTTGGATCATACATACACCCATCTTTCTGCGCTCGGGAAGTGCTAATGTGTTAATAGAATTGCGCTGGGATTGTACTTTGTGGTGCAGAAGGAATTAGGGGAGCCGGCTATCTTTCCTGGTCAGTCCTTTTATTTCTCTTCACTATTGCTTCACTGTCTGGGTTTGGATGGATGAACGACTGACTGACGAATCACCTCGCATCACAGGAACCGAACACAAATATCACTGTTTCGAGACTTTTTCCGGCGCAGCACTCAATAGTCATCTTGCCGAATTCTGCGCTCTAACGCCAGAATGTGCCGGTGAAGTAAGGTCCCCCCTCCTGCTCCATCACAGCTCCTCTCAGACCCCTCCACTCCCCTCAACTAACACGAAACCCAGGCATTCAACGCCCTCAATGGCGACACCACAACCTGGGCACGGATCTACCCCCAGCTAGCCACCTACTGGAATGTTGCCCTCCCCTCCCCATCCACGCACTTCAGCAGCCCCGCACCCCGCCCATTCAAGCTCGCGCTCGATACACCGGCACCGTATCCCTCCAACACGAAATCCCAGCTCGAGTTGAGGAATAGTCTACAGGCATGGTCGAAGGAGGCGAAAGTCATTGAAGCGTGGGAGAAGATTGCGCAGAGGGAGAAACTGGATAGAGAGGTTTTTGTGAAGGCTAGTTGGGGGTTTGCGGATGCGGTAATGGCGTTGGGGTGGAGTATTGTCTTGGGAGGGAATAAGGTATGCTATGTGATTTTATTTATTTTGTCTTTTTCTTTTTATATTTCATTTCTCAGTCATTCTCGCATCTTTTGATATAGTTTTACGAAGCTGGGAGATGGTTCTCTCGGCTCGATTACATGGGTCGAGGAGGCTCGTCTCATAATAGTGGTGGTGGCATTGTGAGAATGAGGATGAAAGCGGAGAGAGCATCATGCAATCAAACAAGTGTAGAGGAACCGGAGGAGCTACGCTAACAGTTGTATTAGTTACGCAAATTTGGATTCCACGCTACCGTCGATTCGTACGATGATTGGGTGAGGGTGTGGGAAGAAGCGCAGGAGTTAAGGTTCTTGCCTAAGTTTAGCTCGAAGTAAGTAAGGTTGAGATCAGATAGCTTTCGTTTGGTGGTGATGATGGTGCTTTTGGTGCGTGGGAAGTATTACCTTTTCTTATAGCTTTTGAGGACCAAGAAGGGTGATTTAGTGGTGATGTTTTGAGGGATATATTTGGGTGTGTAAATAGGTGGACTGTCTGAGGCGGTAAATAGAGAGTTGCAGATACAGTATCGCGGTCTTGAAAATCAAATTCGTAGTCGGTATGGAAGTTATGCAAGCTCATTCATTCATGGAGATACCCTGCAAATTACATATGATATTTACAGTTTGATCTAGACGAGATGCGGCACAGGGCATGATAGATTTACATATGAGCAAAGCTTGCCTCCAAAATCCCTAGTGATCTTACAACATCGCTCATCTCGCGTAAACACGGAGCTACAGTAGAACCTCTCACCGGCTAAACTTCGTCCCGCTTGACATGCGAGTTGATTCTGTATCTTTCTCTGTCACTAGGACCCCCCGATTGGAGGTGGAAGTTTCTGTAGAAGCAGGTCATATAAATCAGGTGCTGGTAAGATTACGTCAAAGCATATCTTAGTGTACTGCTCCCGCCCGTGAAGAAAGATACTGTGGCTTGCTCAACTCACGTACTGTAGCAGCTTAGACACGGAAAGATGTATAATACGGCATCTAGTCTAGCAAAAAAAATATATCCGATTAATTTAAAGAGAAAACAACATCGTGGAATCCTCCACATGGGAAATAGGAAAAATGCAAAAAATAAAAAATAAAACGCCGGATTAGCTATGACCCAAGATTACCTTCCCAACTCCAGAACTCCTGAAAACCAGCCACTATACATGTACCCAATCATATCTAGATGTTTGTCTTGCTTAGATGATGGCTCATCTCTTCGTATGCTTATCCTTTTTACCAATTTCTTCCTTTGGTACAAACTCTGGCGCATCAACTGCCCCCCGCAGTACTCGTGTGTTCTTGTGATTTGTCAGTGCTTCTACATGATGCCTTCGGCTTTGCCTAGATGCACTTGAAGTTGCAGTTGCAGTTGCAGTTGTCTCCTTTGGGGCAGCTGGAGCTGGTGGCTTTGCAGATGATGACTCCTTCTTAGCTGGTGGCTTCGTAGCTGTGGTGTTGCTGCTGGGCTTGGACGAGGGCGCTGTGGTAGTCGCCTGGGCTTTTGTCGTTCTTGAGTCTGTGACTGTAGCGGCTCTATTTCCACCACCTGGTGGAGGAAAAAACGGCTTTTTAGGCGCCTTGCCTGCCTTTTTGCGTTGTTCTTCTTCCTCCTCCTCCTTCTTAAGGACTGCCTTTCCTGAGCCTGGGGCTGGGTGTTCAGGGTTTGCAGCACTCCATTTTCCCTCCAAGACTTTAGTTGGTGGAGGAAGTGTCTGTTCGGCAGCTTCCTTTGTATGTCTGGCCCTCCTTGCTTTTTTTCTTTCTGAATCCGACTCAATCAAGGCATTTGCATTCTTCCAGTCCTCTGCGGTGGTGGTGTCTGTTATCTTTTCTTCCAACGCTGTCTTGCTGAACTTCCCAACAACATCTTCAAGGTCCTCTCCAAGTTCAATGTCGAAGTCACGATCCGAGTCCATAGATGAACGAGATTGGGTAATCGGTACAGCTGCAATAGGAACCCTTTTACCCTTGTAATTTATTGCTGCAGGGCTACTGCGTCTGCCAGATCTGGAACGGGACTTGGGCCCGTCAGGCCTGCCTGTCTTCTTCTCAGTGCGGCGAGCACTTGATCTTACAGTTCCATTTGGCATGATGCGGACGTTTATTTAGAAAGATTTCTATGACTTAAATATTTGTATGATATCGTTGGTTTTAAGAATATAAAATGGAACGAACTTGTGTGAGAGTGATGATTGAGGTAGAAATTGGACTCTTATATAGCTTCAAAGATGTACACTGCCAACATCATCTCGTAATGAATACTAGAGCAACGAAAGCTTCGCATCACGCCATTGGAAAATTCGTGTACGACATCCTTACTCCAGGTCTGCCAGATCGGCCAATGGGCGAGGTAGGGTGCAAAACGGTACCGCGCCCAGGAGACGCCCATGAGCAGACCCATCCAAGAAGGATGACACATCATAGACGAGAATCGACTTAGGCGAGACGGTATGCGCCGATAGAAAGGGGCCGCACAACAAGACAGACACTATCATAATATTAAGAAAGGTAGACATTGTGCTGACACCTTTTAAAGCCCGGCACACGAATGCACTGAACATCTCACTCGATCAGAGCGGGATACGAGCAGAATGCAGAAACAACAAGGAATCAGATGGAATATCCTCTTACCTCAATAAGGTAATTGAGGGCGGGTGCAACTATGACCCAAATAGACACCGCAACCCAACACCAGTTCCCCACTCCAACACAGACAATATTGCACAAGAATGGAAATAGTAACCCCACATAAATTGGCAAGCCAAATTACCAGCCATGTTGCGTGAATTCAGCTCTCAAGCCCCTCATAAAATGTTTGTTGGTATCTGGAGGTTCAAGTCCCTCACCACCGTTCATCGTAAATTTGTCTTTTTCCTGTAGTTCAAGGAAATATCCTGGTGGCTCCTCAAATTCTCTGTGCTCCTCCTGTGAGAGTTCTAGACAGTATAGCCAGAATACTTGGGTGCCCAGAAACATAATATGTAGCTGTTTTCAAGCATTTGACACTACCTGAAGAAATTATATATGAGGATCAGAGCGATCTGACTCCGTACTGTATATGATAACATACGGAAGCTACCAGTGATTTTCAGTGTTCAGGAATATGGAAAACGCATCTGCTTCTCAAGAGATATGCAAAATATGGGGATGGATGATGACCTTTCGGGTCCTCGTGGGCCTAGCTCCTGGGCACCTATAGGTCATGGTGTAGCTCATCTCGTGGGAGCTTAACCTCCAGTTAGTAAGCTGGCCACGCCCGGCAACTCCTTTTCGAAAACTTGGCTAACAAGACATGCACCTCCACGATAGTTTGACTGATCCATCGACAAACTATAAGCTTGACATTCATACTTCGCCCATGTTCTTCGGGCAAAACCAAGAACACTTTGTGAGATCGCGAAGCTGACTTCAACAATTTGCAAAAGATCACTTGCTTACGATCTAGGAAACATTTTGACTTCGAGCACTTAAAAGATTGAGCGTAAGTGACTGTGATACCAGTGTAGTCTCAAGCATCAGAACCGAGTGTGCAAAAGCAGTAACACATAATACAGTGACCGCCGGATATGGTAGTCTCTGACACAGCTCCTTAATCAACAAGGTTAACTGCACTATACCATCCTGTAATCCCCGCCACTCACACCTCCTAAGCGCCTATTTACTATCTCCTAAAGTCTGCACTTCGGCTAGGCTAGGCTAGGCTAAGAGTTCTTGCCTTGTGGACCTTTCTTCAATGCTTTTTCAATGGCACTTTGACTAGTTCCCGACGCATACCGAATGGCATCGCCAAAATTCTTGGTTCCTTGGAATTCTGAATCGTAGGGATTACTCGCAGTCGATAGATTGGATCCGAAAGATTCCTTCTTCGCCACTTGTTTCTTAGGCGTCATGAGCCACTGGATCAAGCGACAGTATTCCCCGCTCAAGTATCCCAACCAAGGAAAATTGAAGTCCCTGGACACTGTATTGAGCCGATAGTACTCATTAGAGCCTCTTACCAATGGACAATGCACTTGAAACGTGCTGAATCTCAAAATCCACATTGTGAGGGCTCTGCACTGTTCTTTGTGGCATAATGATGGGAAGTTGCAGGTCCACCTTGTACATATCACATCGTGGTACTAGCGACAATGTTCAGTACGAACGAATAGTAGGATATAGCATCTCTAGACACTCCATCCAGTCTTTCGGGGCTGGTTGAGTTTGCTGGTTGATGGATGAGAGCCCGCGTTACTTCTCGTTCAGTCTGTTTTTGCGTTCGAGTTCGAGGGTTGTCGTTGGTGTTGTAAACTTCCCCACAAAACTTTCTCGGTTAAAATTGAATTTCTTGGCGCCCACAAAAAGCGACGAGATACTTCAATCACCCACCACGACGAGATTGACTCCATAGGAACAGATTCAACACCACATCGGTATGTGCATTCCATGTTTTTATTACAAAAATCTACGAGAGATTCTATGCAGAGTGCGGCGACGAGTTTCATCTAACATTTCGCTCTGATTTAGGACCATTTCCAATTCCTCGCCTTCTGTACCTCCCCCTCACTCTCCGACGAAGGTCTTACTATAGCAACCATGGATATGGAAAAGTTGAAGAGAATGCAGGCGCGAGGTGGTGTGCGAACTGGTACGTTTGGCTCTATTTAAGGATATTCAGAAGGGGAATTGTTGGAGGCTGTGGATGCAATTTGAGAACTGTACCCTACTGTTTATCTCATTCCTCGCTCTTTGGACCATTTCTCTTACGTTGCACAGTATCTAGCAGCTAACATCCTCTCTCAGGGTACGTAAATCATTCATAATCTACTTTTGGATCTGCGATTACGACCACGAGGACTAAATTGCGAAGATTGCGAATTGAATTGCGCGCATAGCGGGGTAGCATAAATGTGCTGACAAAATCAATAGTGGAAAGGGTACACCAAGAAGAAAGGTCAAGAATGTTCACAAGAGCACTGGAATGGATGACAAGAAGCTACAAACCGCCCTGAAGAAGCTGAACGTTCAACCCATTCAAGCTATCGAGGAAGTGAACATGTTCAAGTCTGACGGAAATGTCATCCACTTCGCTGCACCAAAAGGTATTGCGATTCAACGAGGCACCATTCTCTAATCATCCTTCTAATTGTGACTTACAGTTCACGCCGCCGTCCCATCTAACACCTTTGCTATCTACGGAAACGGCGAAGACAAGGAACTCACTGAGCTTGTTCCCGGTATTCTCAACCAACTTGGCCCAGACTCCCTTGCCTCCCTCCGAAAACTCGCTGAGAGCTACCAATCGATGCAAAAGGCAGAAGGTGGTGAAGACAAGAAAGACGACGAAGACGATGATGATATTCCCGATTTGGTCGAAGGAGAGAACTTTGAAGATAAAGTCGAATAAATTTCTCGTATAAAAGGATAATTCGGATTGGGATGATTCATTTGAAGACCGGAACGGCATGGATTTGGGAGCTAGCATGTTCTCCTTTCGAGCTATATTACGGTGCCTCGCTACATGAGAGCAACATTTCAGGTAGTCTTAGGGTTACTCACCTGTACAAAAATCATATCTACGTGTTGAATTCCCCCTCATGCGTTCTAGTCATCAAGCGTTGTCAATTTTCCATCCAATCTCGAGCTTCGGTGCCAATTCTGGCTATTCTTTGACAGACAAAATTAAATTCGCGTGATTTTGATCCAAGGTCAGGTGAGGGGTTCTTAAGGTGCCTTTCGGCCTGTCCCCATGCGTGACTTATTCGGATCGCCCCCTTCAGATTTCTGCTCTTTTCAGACTGACTAACACTATATCTCATTGGCCAGCCACACCCTTCAGCAAGTATCCTCAGACATCTCCAGTGAACTAGCCGATCAAACTTTTGGTTTCATTACTGAAATAATATTCACACCATCAAAGACACTTACTTCCGAAGCTAATACTAGGCCATTTAGCTATCAAGCGTATATGCGAAGGTCCATTTCCGCTAGCATATCAGCCAATACCCCTTCCATTCGGCTGCCAACTACACTAAATGCCTTACTCACATCATCCTTGTCGTCCAACTGTTCAAATCAGAAAAGGAGCCATTAGCTCATGGCCATGCTGAGATCACACGTAGTATCACCACATGATGGAAAGAAAACAGGTGAGTCTCGAAGTCACGAATTTTGCCGAGCGTGTGGTTTCGACTTAGTTCACTTTCGTTCTAAATAGTTCACGCTTCGGATGTGGCACAAATGAGGCTCAAATTTTCTGTTGCGATTATGCGAAGCATACCCCCTACGTCTGGACCCATAGGCTGGACCGCTTATTTGAAGCATCATGAGTGTTTCTGGATGTTTAGAGTGTCGTTGCAGGTGCCTGGTGTGGAAGAAATGATTGTGTTCCTTTTCTAGCGAGTCACGTACCTAAGTACTAGGAAAGAACGATGATTCTCCAAGAGAAGAAAGAAAGAACTTCTAGATGATTCACAACATGCTAGATATGCGAAGCTAATTTGGTTTCATAGTAGAAAGTGCGGAAAGTGCTCGTAATCGACGCTCATTGCTTGCATCTTCTGGTCACCAGGCGTCAAAGTCCCAAGAGAGCAACTAAGTTGGTAGCATGTCTCTCCCAAAATGTGGCTCATGTGTGAATATTATACGATTGCCATAGAATCAAGGCGGGGTTCATGATATAGGGCTGGATGCCATTGAATCCATTGAAGGTGTGAAGTAATGAGGGAGGACGATCGACGATGTGCTCAATAAGGCTCATAAGGAGTACTCGGTGGGCGACTTCTCAACTCTTATTGAGTACCATTGAAACTCCCCAAGCCCGTACCGAATCTAATTTTGTTCCGGAGACAAGAGAAGCTAGCATACTGACAAAACGCCCTAGGTGTAACGGTCCGCCTACAGAACAATGCTTTACACTCAGAGGAATTCCTCAGTTTGACGTCGATGGGGAACAATGAAGGACAGCATGAACGGATTTTGACGAGGAAAGTCGCTATATACTCTCCTTCATGAAAGCATTCCTATTCTTTCGTGGTAGAGCTCGAAAGGAACGCTCCACTACACATGTCCAGCACAAACTCGGAGCAGCACTCAAAAACATCGTACAAATCCAACCGATTAGAACAAACCACAGGATTCAAAACAAGGTAAGCTATTCGAGAGCGATTCTTAGCACGCTCTAGCTGTATTTCACTCAAAGTAAGGGTTCAGGAGAAAACCCGGAATATGTAGCAAGTTCACGTGTCTAGCCTGCAAGAAATCTTATATATACCATCGAAGTCCTCCCAATACTGATCTGATCGTTTCTTCTCATCACAAAAAGTTCAAACCCTCGTTCTCCAAAAGTACCATTGCTCTTTCCACTTTCATAACACTTGATACCCATTTTCATTAAGCAAATTTTCACTTCTGGAACATATTTCCCTTACCCAGCATCGTTTCGCTCATCGGAAAACCTCTCCTTTACCAGGTAACCCGTCGCCCTTCGCAAAAAGTTCCCTCATCAAATAATACGACAACTTCATCTTCCACCATGTCAGTCAACGCCAATTTTCTCATGTCTTCAACTGCATCAGCAAGCACGTCGAATATCGACGCCAATACCATGGCTTTCACTCCGTCTACACCTATGGCCGGCACAGGCTCCGATGACGTCTCGACGTCAAACATGGTTGGCCCGGCTCCAGCCCCAGCCCCATTGCTTGATATCGTTTTGGACAATGATATAAATCAGGATGTCAATCTTGGTTCGAAGAATGGCGTGACCACCGTTGCTGTTCCTATTCCGGACAATAGCAACACTCAGAGTGCTGATACTGCCTCGGAAAACAGTGGTGCCGTCTTGGACAATGGCACTACTCAAAGTCCTGATTCGGGCCCAAACAATGTGAGCATTGCAGGCTCTAGCTCTGCGCAAACCTCTAGCCAGCTTTCAAACAATGGTACAAATACCAATGATACCGAGGTGAATCACATCCTCAAATCAGTTTCCGATGCCGTCTCTGCGGCTTATCCTTCGCTTGGCCGTAATGCCAACGACTACTTCCAGGAGGGACTGGAGAGCCTCGGCAGCACGAAGCCCCCTGAGTGGCTCGCTGAGATGGTAGAGCAACAAATGAAGACGATTGCTCTATCCTACCCAGAACTCCACTACCATATCCAGATACAGACGTCCTTGATACAGAAGATGTGGTTGACAATTCAACGCAACGGGCAAGCTTTCAAGGGGCTATCAATGGAGACAACTCGCGTGTGCAAGGAGATGGAGAAGAAACAACGGGAAATTGAGCTGTTGAAAGCTGATATTATAGTTCTCAAGTGCGAACTCGGAGACCAAGAAAAAGCTCAGCGAAGTCGTATTCAAGAATTGACGAGCAAGCATGATGAGCAGCGCAATACTCAGGAGCGGGCTATGATGAGACTCAAGCTTGAGATTGCGCAACTGACTGAGCAGGCCCAAAAGGCCGATGAGCGCGCCAGGGACGAGGTTCGAGCCCGGATGAACCGGGTCAAGATCCTTGAAGAAAAAATCCAGCGACGGGTAGATGCCGTACAGGCAGCCGAGGAACGCGAACGAGAGATACAGCAGCTCAAGGAAAGAAATCGGCAGCTCGAGGAGGAGCTTGAGCAGTTCCGAGTATGGACTCAACAGTCTCAGCTACAGGAGGGCGAGAAGCCTACATAATGCAGACGGCAGTTGAAGAAGGGATGCGAAGAACATCTATCATGACGATAGATCATCTACGGGTCCTGTTGCTACACATCACACACGCCGTCTGAGTGTTTGCACAAAGTGGTTCTGCCGTAACAAAACAAGTGCTTGCTAGAATTGAGCAATAACGCCGACACGACTTATTATAATGATTGATTTCGATATTGCAGGTCAATATCATCGTCTCCTCCCTATTCTCATGCTCTCGCTTCCCATCTTCACCGGGGGGTTCTTTTTTTTCTCCTTCCGGTGCTCCTGGGGTGTGCTGCTGAGACAGCCTTTTCACTGAAAATTGGGCTACACTTGATATTTACCCAACAAGCCGAACTTAACTGTTCGTAGATTCTATCGCTTGATTGAATCTCACTTTCTTGGATTACTCCAATTTCTTGTCAGACAATCTTCGAAATGTCTACCATTCACGCCTAACTCAGAACACACTTACCCGGGAAAACACCTTTCAGCCGTCGTTGCATCGTAGAAGACCTTCGGTATTTGAGTACAAGAAATTGGATATTTGAGGAGGATGGTAATAAGGCACTCTTTCTCGGGTTGTGGAAAATGTGTATGTGTAGAGCCTCCATATAATCTCTTTAGGAAATGTAACTAGGTTAGATACATAATCAAAACATAAATGCACCAGGAAAATCCTGCATACTCTTGAAATGTCTGTGACCTGTAAGAATATATGTGACAGACTATGTCAAGATATGCTATGTTTAGTCCCGTAGAAAGGGCTACGGATGTAGCCTATTTCTGGATCAAAAATTTTGAAGTTATTGCTTTACTGCCCGGGATATCCACCCTCTATATTCGGTTCCAACTCTGCTATCACAGTGGCTCGGTGATATGTGTAAGAGGAAATTTTGGGCCCAGTCTGGCCAACTCTGAATGAATATCTGCGTCCCAGATGGCTCGGGCCGATGCAAGATTGTTTCCAACATTCTAGGAGCCTGTGGACTTCTGGTCCTCCTCAATGATTCTTTTCTTTTCCATTGACCAACTTCATCGCATTATCCTTCCAGCCCGCAGCGCCACCATTTACGTGGACAATCTGCTGCACATCCACCTCATCAAAGTCTATGACTCTGCGCCGCCCGATCAGCGCTGCATTCCTCGTACTTGGTATTCGTAGCATCTCCTTCTCTACATCCCATCCAGCTTGCTTGGCAAGCTCCGCTACCCACGAAACCAAAGAGGCATAAGCGGAAGATGATGTGCCGGCGTCCTTTGGCGGAGGGGCCCGGAATCTGGCCCCGCTAAGTGCATGACTGCAACACGGGATCATGATAAAAGGTGACCTAGAGATAGTCGCAAGTATAGGAGTCCACGGTGTCAACTCATCTGCATGGTTCGACACGATGAATGTTCCTTCGGGAAAGATGCCATCGTGAATCCCCGTTGTGTCTCGTTGAACATCATCATTATGCCCCTCTTTCTCTGAGTATAGCATAGATGGTATCAGTACAAGTTCTTTGAGCTTCTCTTTGGTCTTCTGTCCAAATACATCCCATGATTTCCTTCTCCTAGCATCAAAGCCCCAACCTTTATAATTCTCTTCCGAAAGTATATGAACCAGAAGCCCATTACCGCAGCCGATATCAATATAGCCAGGGAACTCCGTATCTTTGTACATCTCCGCCCAAAGTTCGATGAGGAAAGCAGCAATACTCAAATCCTCAAAGACGTGCTTTTCAGGGTCCGTCACTTCGACCCAATTTGCAATGATATCCCTTGCATACTTTGCTTTCAAGCGTGCGTATGTATTCTGTACAGTAGCTTGAGGTATGATTGTATCATGATGCACTCTTTTAACATAGCCAGCAGCGGTGCCTTGGCCGTGTTTGTAAAGTGCTGCAAGTAAATGTAGAGCTGTTCTGTCGAGCTTCACAGTTCGAGGGGAGGCGTCAAAGAAAGAATATTGAATTGAGATGGTTCCTTCCTGTATGTCTGGAAGAAAATAGTGTTGGAAAGCAATTCCACGTACCGTAGGGTGATAAAAGGGGACCTCCTCGGGCGAAGAGACATGAGGAAGATAGATAACCATCGTCTTTACCACCCCTGAAATCCCGACAGATTGGTAGAAAAGACATGTCTGATCGAGTGGTTTATCTTTCAGCATGTTCCTAGGGACCATAGTCCTTACCATAACCTTCTGTAAAGTATAATCTCGAAATTGTATGATTCTTGCAGGAATTGTGGTGTGGTTCTGGAAGTCGTCGTTGTATGATTGCTCCAACAATATATCGGCACGAAAGAGGTGGGAAGAATTGATATTGGGATTCCGAATCAAGTTCATCATAGTTCGTAAGAATATCTCCGAGGGAAACGTGCACTTGTGATGGAGTAATGGTATCCATTCTCGGTCATTGGCAGGATCTGAAGTCTCTTTAAGTGTGCTCTCAGCATCTGCAGAGAATGCCTCTGGCTCAAAAGCAGGAGCCTTTGCAGAAGACATGACTTGCTTAAGAATCTTCTTTCTCTTTTCCCCTCAGACAAGGCCGAAATTCTACTCGTTTGACGTTTGTGCCAGCAGAGGTTCGTCGAGAACAATCACGTGATTGTCTTTGTGAATCTCTTCAGCTGCTTTTCACGCAACGCAACATCCATACGGTATAGTTTCGTCAGGGAAGGTGCCATCCACCCTCTCTGGCTTTTACTGCCTCATCCATAACGACATGATTCAATTGTCACGATCCTTGATCCATTCATTCTTCACAGTCTACCCAACATGAGGCTGAAGTTCCAACAATCGCTTAGGGCCAAATTAGCGAGGTTTTAGCACGCACCACAACGAAATTTCGCGACTTCGCGGAAATCCGCTACGCCTAATAATTGATCGAACTCCAACGACAACCTCGACTTTCCTGCCCCACGACCTTCCGCAGGAAACAACCATTTCGACCAACTAACCTCATCGGCGGACACGAACGCGATCAGCCAAAATGCGTACCTACGACGATACTTTCTCCGGTCAGAGAATCTACCCTGGAAAGGTACGAATTGAATCCAACTTCTTTATCCGATTGTCGGAAATTGTGTCGGGTGTGAATTGAGGGCGCAGGAAATCGAATTGATGGAATATGACGTTAGAGGAGATATTTTGGCTTTACTGGAGGATTCTTTGAAATATATGCTGATTATATTGGCAATTTATAGGGAAAGCTCTACGTCCGTGGTGACAGCAAGATCTTCCGTTTCCAAAACGGTAAATCCGAGTCACTCTTCCTTCAACGCAAGAACCCCCGTCGCATCGCATGGACCGTTCTATTCAGAAGACAACGCAGAAAGGGTGTTGCTGAGGTACGAATGAACCCCTGCTTGGCCACGTTATGTGGATATCCCTGAATGAAGGAAATGATGATATCATTGGTGTCGAGGAGATCAAAGACTGATGTATATCGCACGATGTAGGAAGTTACCAAGAAGCGCTCTCGTCGTACCGTCAAGGCCCAAAGAGGTATCGTTGGTGCATCCCTCGATGTGATCAAGGAGCGCCGAAGCCAGAGACCTGAAGTCCGAACCGCCGAACGTCGGGCCGCCATTGATTCCGCAAAGAAGCTACGTGCCGAACAACAAAAGGCCAAGAAAGCCAAGGCCAACGCTGCTGCTCAACCAAAGGTCAGCAAGCAAGGAGCGAAGGGTAAGGCACCAAAGCCAATGAACACCAGCCGCTAAGTACGAGGATCTGATGGGGGTTGGTGCAATTGGAATTGAGATGTTATTGAACGAAATTAAATGGATGGAAACTCGAATTTTTCTTTCAAGGGGTTTTCATTCAAAGTGGTTTGGGTCAAGCACGGATGAGCAAATATGGGCTTTCTGCGTGATCTTCATCGAATAGCTTTTCAATGACAAGACCGGTACAAATATTTGGATTTGGGATTTGCATATGGTGATGAGTGTATGAATTGTGCTGTATTATAATGTCGAGGGGGGGTCTATTGTGGGTTACACCTGTTATGGACTTACTATGACAGTTACAATGAAGACGAAACATGCGATCTATCTACGACGGACAGGTTATTTCCTAGGTGTTTGGTTACTGTGAACCGATCTTACAACTTCATTCGAGCCGACTCCAGGTCGGTTCAAAAATTCGACTCGAGTGAGACATTTCTGCATTTCAGTTATTCAGTTGTTCCAGAGCTCATTTCCTAGACCTGCTCCTGCCTAGCGGGAAGACATCCAGTCCAGTCCAGTCCACCCTCTTGAACACTCTTGAATATTCGATCCCTAGTAGATAGATAGTAACTAGACATTGAGCATTCATACCTACCTACCTACCAGTAAACAAACCGCTTCCGCCGGCTAGCGTTCTTCAAAAGCTGCGCTGCTTGTACTGCTTGTAATATAACCAAACCAACCAAAGCTCACGCAACGCAACGCAACGCGATGAAATCTCCACGCAAGAAAATCAACTTGGGCGAACGGAACGGAACGGAACGGAAGAGAACAGAACAGAACTGCAAGTTTACAATTCCTTATTAGTAAGTAAGGAACTAACTAGACTGATAGATGGATAAGGCTTGTAAGAAGAGTTGGAGCTGGCGCTGACGAGACCTTTCCTTTGCGTATGCATAACCTTTGAGAGAGAATATGTAAGTTACAGTGTAAGTTAATGATTAGAGTATGTGTGTATGTGTGTATGTGTGTATGTGTGTACTATAGAGGTGAAATATTCTCTCTCTTTAGTTCATTTGCTCTTGTTCTTGCTCTTGCTCTTGCTCTTGCTTTTTCAACCCAGAGTTTATCCTACCCTACCCTACCCCCTCACTTCACTTTACTCTATCTAGTCAACTAGAATCAAGAGCCCATTCACTCATTAGATCAAGCTCGAAGAATAACACAAATACGATTCAATGTTTACTAAAAGGGTATAAGAGAAAACTAGGTATATAGGGGTATCTCATCGTCATGTCATCTCGGTTCCTCCCACTTCCGAGCTCTTTCTCTGTGCATTCCATCATCTCCTTCCTGTACACACTCCCCTCGATCCTTCATTTTCTGTCTACAACACGGCCACCACCATCACCGCCGAAGAAAATGAGTCAAAAAGAAATCCAATCCAATCTAGACCTACCAAATCATTAACTAACCACCCCTACTCCAACTCACCAACCCAACCACAAACCTCCAACCACAACCACCATCAACCCCGCCCAACTCACCCTTCCCCTCTCCCTGCCAGCCGCCCCACTCGCCTTCTCCGCCATCGTCTCAATATAACTCTTATTACTCGCCACATCCTCAATGTCCTTACTCATTCCTTGACTCGCCAGCGCCCTCATCTGATCGCCCAGCACCTTCAAAATATTCGTACTCCTCCCTACCGGACAAAACACCACTTCCCATCCCCCGCCCGTCGGGATAATAAACGTGCTCGTCTGATCATCAAACGCAAACCCATACGCATCCGGACAAATCTTATCCACGGCCAGCGCGAACGGCGTGCGCGGACACTTGTTCGGGTCGTCGTATTCGTCTCTGCAGCAGTCTTTTGCGGAGTTGGTTTTGCTGCAGGAGGAAAGACAGGGGTCGAAGACGGGGCGTTGAATATTGTCGTCGGGGTACGGGTAGACGCCGTCACCGGGCTTATCAGGAGGTGTCTTCTGGAGGTCCCATGGACACCATCTGGCGATGCTGTCGTTATCGGCTGTGTCTTCGAGGGGGATGGGGTAGGCATCCGTGGAGGAATTGCCATTGGTGCCGGTGCTGGCCGGAGGGGAGAGGTAACCGGCTGTGGCGATGCACGCAGCGTTGACGAGGTTGGGAGGGATAGCTTGGAGTTTGGGGTTATCGCCAGGGATATAGACAACGCCCATGGGTATGTTGTAGCCATCGACTAGGGAAATATCATAGAAAGTTTGAATACCGCCGTTTCCTGCCAGATCGAATTCCGCTAAGGTCACGGGTGTTTCGCCCTATTTCAGTCAGGTCAGTATTATATCCAACTTGAATGAGTGGAAATGAGAATCTTACAGTAACAGCACAATCCAAACGCCCACCACAATCTCCCGTAACACAAGCAGCGCCTGCACCATTATTCCCATTCGCATTACTAGGTCCATTTCCACCTGGAGCAAAACTACAATTTGTTCGTCCCCAAATTCTCCCCTGCCAATCCGGGCTAACAGTCAAATGCTTGCTCTCTCCTGTGGCGAGAGCAAAGCCTCCTATACCAGCCCCTGTACCCGCTTGCGTGCCAATTCCAGGCCATATGGTCTCCGGACACATATTGCTTATAACCATAGGAATCGATCCATCCCTCTTTGTAGGAGGACCTTTCCTCACCGGCCTCTTGGGATCATAATTTGGTCTCCAGCGATCTTTACTGTGTAAAGAAGCATCAGCTATAGGGAGTAGCGCGAGGATAAGCCCAGTCACTAGCAACTTTTTTGGAGTCGAGGAAGAAGATTTCCGTACTCGAGTCGATTTCGTAGAGCTCATTGTCTTTGTGTGCATTATTTCTTCCCGAGACACACTCTGCGCTATCATATCTCCGTGTATCATCCAAGATCGTAATTCGTATTTCAAAAGGGTTGTAAACAATCTTATAAAAATAAAAATAAAGACGGATAGAAAAAATAAGGTTAAAAAAGAAAAGGGTCTCTGAGGGTCGGTGGCCACGGTCCTGTTTCTTGATATCGCGAACCAAGATTTAGTGAGCCAAGAGCGCAAGATCGACATCGACCAACGAGGAGATGAAGATGGAGATGGTGGGCCCCAAGGACGAGGTAAGAAAGAAAGGGTAGGTGTAATAGTCCTAGTAGATTCCTCTAGAGGAAAGCGACGTATTCAAAGAGACGACCAGCATCTGCAGCGACGTGACGTGACGTACCGGACGTAAGGTACTATGTGAATGAAAACGGGGTGTGGACAAGGATATTGATCTTGGTTTTTGATAACCAATCCCTGATTTTTGGAATGGCGAGCCGGCCCTGCGCTGATCCTGAAGCCCCAAAGAAGAAAAGAGAGATATCGGGAGTGAATCGACGACGACGGCAACAACTGATTTGGAGATGATATGAAGGAGAGTAGGAAAAAAGAAAAGAAAAAAGCGAATGCAACAGGCGCCTTAAAAAAGACGCTCAATGGATGATTTAAAGGGCAAAAAGAAGAACGAAGGGGAAAAAAGATACCTAACTAACCAGAGCACGAGGGATGAAATGGAGAAGGGTGGAGAGAACAAGAATGTCAGTCATGAAACCTGCACATCCCACATCACATCCCAGGTTGGATGATGGCCAAACAAATTGCGCACTGAATTGTGAAGGCACGGTATACTTCGCAGCTTGCGAGAAAATGCTATATATAAGTCAGGTACGATGACGCAGACGAGCCGTGGGAAAGAGCGAGAGCGGGATTGATTGGTTCTCCGCTCACAATGCGTTTGCTGCTTCGCGAAGGGGGTTAACTTCGGGTGCTGCCGAATGAACATGAATGGACATGAAATGAAGCGCGGACGACGAACCCTTGATGCGCGATGGGGACGGGCGGGTGGATTGAGCTCCGCAAGCGCTTGAAAGTAATTAATTCCGGGTCTTCAACCCGTTGACAATGTATAAATGGACATCCAGTAACTTAGAACGAACGACGACAACAACAATACGTGGCTGTGATCAGGCTAACTAAGACAAGAAATAATAATAGAACAGCGACCAGCTCCACATATTAACTAATAGACTTACCACAGATATACACCTCATCTCCTGTCAGTTCGATCTTCTTTCATCAGTCAATCCACAAAAACTAGACCACACTCTCCGAGATCATGTCTGTTTTTCACTACCTAGGACTTTAAGATACCAACTTTCTTTCCTTCTAAACTACGGTATTGATCCAGTTCATTCATTAAAGATGTTGTAAAAATCTCCCCTCAATTCACCTGGCATACACATCCATCCATCCATTCCTTCCTCTCCTCCCATCATCAAAATCGTTACCATCACTGGTCCACTTCACCATGATCTCATCTTCCCGTCACCATCGCCAATCCAGCCTGCCCAGCATCCACCAAATTTGTCTATCCACACAACCAGATCATTGCCGAACTCTCCAATTGATACCACACGTCCTCGTCCAACTTAAATCTTCCCCTACCATCCCCATCCCTTATCCCCCCATCACGAAATCATATCATAAAACATCCTCATCTGACCTCTCAAAAGTCCTCTGAACCCATCGTCTCTGGCGCCGTAATACTGTAGGTATTTTTGATACCTGGAAATCCGCTAAAAATAACCAAAGAAGCCCATCATTCAAACCATCCCCATCACTTTTTGATTTGATAGAAAACGATTATCTGAATCTGGAAGTGCAACGACCCATAACTTCTCCTTGACAAACAAGCTCTGCATTGAACTCCGAACCATCAAGCGTAAGGTAAATATCGAAGTATACACGGTAGAATGTACCTTGTGGAGTATCCATTCTCTCAAAGTCCTTTTCGAGATTCTTGCGAGACAGATCGGAGGTTAGGGTGACAACTTCCTTGACACCTGTATGATATGTGAGTAAACAATTTCATGAAGACAGAAAAAAAAAAGGAGACTTACGAGGATCCTTGGTATATTCAGGGCAAACATCGTCATCACAAGCGTACAAGATATCCTCATACATCAGAGTTGCTCCGGGTGCAACTTGTCGGAAGAAAGATACCTTCACTGGCTCACCAATCTTGACCCTCTGTCCCTTTTGTACGAAGATTTGTCGAGTGAACTTGCAACGATCCTTACCGTCAAGGGAGGGTACACGGTAAGCTTCGGGGTGGTGTCCCTCCTTGAAAGGTTGTAGAGTTGCCATCAGGTAGTGACGACGAGCAACACGGGATGTGACGATTCTTTCACTGATACCAGCAGTGACAGCACCCTTAACGATGGCTGCCACGGAGTCCATAGGCCGAACAACCTTGGCTTGGAATTGCGGTGGTACATGAAGCTTGATTTGTTGGAAAAGATACTCTGAAGCACCGAAACCACCAACGACCAAAACATTCTGTAAAGTCCTGTTTTGTGCTTGAATGGCAATGATTTGGTTTCGGACCAACTCCAGAATTCGGTTAACAACTGGTTCGAAACATTGTAAGATCTCTTCATTCGTGAATGTCATGTAACCTTCCTCGATGCCTGCTTCTGGGAACTCGGCTTCGATACCAACATCCACGGCCCATTTTTGGTTGTTGTTTCGGAAGTCGGCCTTGATTCTGTTCTCGAAATCCATAATACATTTAGCATAAACCTTTCCAGCAGTTTTTGATCCTTCTGGTAACTTCATCTTTCGGATCTTAGTTCGCAAGATGTTACTGAAATTTCGATTCAAAGCTGTAGATCCACAGGAATCACCGGAACCGGCTGTACACTCAGAAACGGTGAAGGGTTGTTCTTCTTCAACTTCATAAGCAATCAAGTCGACAGTTCCACCACCACAATCGACGATAAGTACGGCATCATGTATCTTAAGGTTCAGTAGACCAGTCTTTGAACAAAACAGTGCTGCAGCTTCGGGTTCGGTGATCAAAGTCAATCGGTTATCGTTTTCGTCGCGCAGGAATCCGGCTTGGATAGCAGCTGCTCTGGTTGCAGCCTTACCAGCATCATTCCAAATAGCAGGTACTGTAAGATAGTATCGAATGTCCCGTTCTTCTCTTGTGAAAACTTCGCCCAAAGTCTTTTGTAATTGATTTCGCATAGCCTGTCTAAGCTTGAATAAGTAGTCCGCAGCAACATCGATTTCAGACTTTCCCGGTGGAAGGGGAGGAAGGTTGATAGGATCAATATAAGTGTTACCGGAAAGCATCAGTTGAAGCTTGAACCACTCTACCTTTTGCACACCTGGCTTTGGATAACCAGTGGGCGCCAAGGCATCTGCGATATCAGGACCCCAACCGACGACTTTCTGGTATTGATCGTAGTAAAGAACGGTAGGGATCTGGTATAAATCAGTATCGTGTTCAAATCAAAAGCTGTCCTCTGGGAGAGTCCTACCTTCTGCTTTGTGTATGAGCCTGCGCCAGGCCATTCTGTAATAATATCTTCTTTAGCGCCAGTGTTGGTCGCAAAAGCGAAAGCTACCCCGGAGAAAGTAGTTCCCTGTCCGATACATTAGTCTTGCAGCTCGGATTAATGAGGTGGCCATCGTGCGCTTACAAAATCAATACCAACGATGAGCTGAGCTTTGCTTTTCCCAGCACCTTCAACCTCGACGGCATTGTGCCTGTTACCATATTGTGCGCCCGGCGCACCTTGCATAGGCGCACCGCCGGCACCGTACTGAGGAGGGAGATATTGCGGCGGGCCTGCGACAGGTGGTGGTCCTCCCATGCCGCCTTGATGAGGGTGAGTTGGAGGATAGCCGCCGGTGGCAGCAGTATTAATCGGAGGTGGACCACCCATCATTTGTGTTGGAGGGGTTCGTGGAGTTCCTTGTGCCATCGGACTGGTCGTGCGAGGCGTGTATTGATTTGAATAACTCGGCGGACGTACGCCAGCACCGCCTGGGTGATTCATAGGGAGACTAGCAGTAGATGATGAAGCAGTTTGTGTTGGAGGAGAAGGTTGTCCGGCTAATTGAGAAAGTTGTGGCGAGGAAGAAGTGGGGTTTTGAGGAATCGCAGAGATATTGTTTGCACTCGATTTGCGTTTGGAACCGAACCCAAGGCTTTTGAAGCGGGCGTTCATAGAACTCATAAGGATCTAGGAAGGGTTATATGTCTAAGCGGGCAGCTTTTCTCTCTCAGAAGGAAAAAAGGCAAAAAGAGAGGGAGGGGGGGGTGTGAGGTGAGGTGAGGTGAGAAGGCGTAGAAGGAATTGATTGATGCGATGAACTCCCGTCGCCCTGTCTTGTCAGCCAACCTATTGATTGTCGCTAGCAAACTAGCGACCTGGGGCTGAGTTTCAATTTGAGCTTCTCTAACCTGGTCCGAAGGATTATGGGTGTAAAGGTGTTGTGACATGAAATCTGCAGGAACAAAAACTAACTACCCAGGCAAAGAAATTCGCTCTCTATTTTGGAACTTGCAATTTGCAATTTCTAGGAGGTTGATTTTGGAGCTTTTGGAGCTTTTGGGGATTTTGCAGACGGTAGGTAGTTTGGCGTAGTAAAGCAGTTTTAGAACAAAGAGCGGATTCCAGATAGATCCGGCGACGGTTCCACACAGAACAGAGTAGTTTTAAGGGATGTTGGGAAATTGTTGCTGAGTAATTTAATGTGTGGAGGGGAGGTAATATTGGGTCTCAAGGCTGATGGTCTGATAGAATAGAAGAAGCAGTAAGATGGATACTTTGCTTGTTTGCTTGTTTGCTTGTTCGCTTGTTCGCTTGTATTATCGTGGCTAGATATCGCCAATATGGGGAAAGTAAAGCTTGTGTTTGCGCGATATGTCTTGAGATGTCTTGAGATGTCTTGAGATGTCTTGAAGTGTCTTGATGTGTCTTGATATGTCTTGATATGTCTTGATATGATATGTATGATATGGGATTGTAGAGGCAGTGAGCAACAGTGGTAGGAGGAGGAGGAGGAGCAGGAGGAGTAGTTAGTTGTTGTTGTCGTAGTAGTAGCGGTGGATTTGATTGAATGATTGATTAAAGAGTTTTTGGCTACTGTGGAGCGTGGAGCGTTGACCATGGACATGGATGGACATGACATGGACGTGGGCGTGGGCGTGGGCATGGACCGTGGGACTGAGGTAGGCTGACAGTTGCGCAGTAGCAAAAAGGACCTTTGCAGAAAGCTTTCAAGGGCTGGCACAGGCTTTGTTCTCAATCATGTCTATGCAGCAAGCAGCAAGCAGCAAGCAGCAGCTCTCTTTTACCGCCTATCTTGTATCATAAGAAAAGATAACCCAATCTGGTGGGGGAAAAGGGGGTAGCCACACCAAACAGTCGACTATTCGGTCAGTCCGAGATTGCAGACAAAACTGTATGGTGGGACAAATATTTGAGATCTTCTCGAACGAAGGATTTTCTCATACAGGAATAAAAGAGTATTCGAGAAGCATCTCTAAGTTGTGTGTGTGTGTGCGTGCGTCCGTGTGTGCGTATGTGTGTGAACAAAGTGTGGATGACTTGGGAGGCGCGGGTATATTCTGAAGCTAGCAGCAGCAACGACATACACCAGCAACAGCAATACCAGTCCACGGTAGTAAGTAGTAATTCGAACCGACGAATGAGAGACCAGTACCGCCGTACAAACGCCGACAAACCAGCCAGTGACTTATTCCTACTCCAAGCCTACCTCCCTCCCTCTCCAAATCTACCTATGGAAGCACCAGGAGGCACAGCCCTAAAGTCCTGTCTGCATTCAAATTGGGCAACATCGGGCTGGGGCTGTTTTGCATATGGCGAAAGCGAAAGAAGGAAAATCCACAAAATCTGCCTTGTGGATAGATTCCAAGACTTCCAATTCCTTCCCAGACCTGGTCCAATGCATCGAAATGGAAAAGCTACTTCCGTAGAGCTTCACCGTTCATCTCTAATTCAACTCCTTGACCTAAAAGGCCCCAATCCGCGGATTTCTAATACAGCTAAGTCACGTCGTACAGCAAAAGCAACCTAAACTCCATCGTTTTGCGTAACTTGTCCTTGGCGCTGGGGAGATTTTGATACATCGTGGCCAGTTTACGAGACCCTTCTGGACCTTGTTCTGTTGGCTTCTCAGCCCCCAATCTCAAGCGTTTTTACCTTGACGCAATGCGATTAGTCTGCTTGGCCGCTCAGAGACACAAACCCCGGGTGATTACACAAGATGAGATTCTTTCTGAAGCATCAAGGAGACGGATGGGTTCAGAGATTCCAAATCGTTGTGGAATCTGCTTTCATGCGTTCCGGATCTCTTACCTATGTGAGCTTTACGGTAGTGATACGAACGAACGACCGAACGATCGTGTATATCAAGTAAGTAATGGAATAATCGCCGACACGTGGAATCAGCGCTATTTCATTCTACTGTACGGCGACAAATGAGAAGCCATAGGTATTTAGTGGAGGAAGAATGACCTAATTTTTATATTACCATGTCGGCCGGATGGCGATTTGGATAACCCATCAGGAACACCGAGTTCATTTTTTCGATGGTGATGGGCATCGCGCTTTCTCCCCAGCCTTGCGACAGTACAACCTCGGTCGGCATCGAACCATGTAGGCCAAACTTGATGAGATTTCGGGAGCAGGAAACGGCACAGTTTGGCCCCGTCTTCGGTGTACCTACTATGACCGTCTCGTCCCGGGAATTGCTCTTGCTCTTGCTCTTGCTCGTGCTCTTGCTCTTGCTCTTGTCCTTATTTAGACATCCTTCCATGTCCTAGCAGCTTTTGACAACAGGGTCGGGGGTTTTACGAGGCGGGACTCTTGGATGGACGAAATGGCACTAATTTTTCATTATCTGTACTTTCGATATGTCAGATACATGAAGCGGAGAAGGAGGTATACCCGCAGGTACGACCGAATCATAGGGAGAAAGGGAGAAAGGGAGAAAGGGACGGCTACTACACTGCATACGGCAAGCTTACGAGACGATATTAGTGGTGGATGGCGGGCGACGGCTTCTGGTAGGTAGTATTCCTTCGTACTTGCACTGGTTGATTTCTGAATCCTGCGCATGTCCCTCTTGGCCTGCGTTCTTTGGTAGATAATTTTCGGGATTCTATACTGACAAGCCATCACCTCGGTGCGCGCCACAGTGTAACACGAACTGCGGGACGATCGATATATGTTCGTGAGCTTGAACCTGAGTAAGGTCTTTGGTGAAACGATAAGCAAGAGGTGAGGGGACATCTGAGTGTAGAAGCATAGATAGGTAGGAGTCCTTGAAGTGAGTTTGTGAAGAAGTTGCTGGCCAGAGCAGGAAGAAGAGGAGGTAGGCAAGTGTGAATTCCCCCTTCAAACATCATCTTGTATCCATGAAATCCTTACAATCCGAACGAAGACTTGCCCAATCTTTACGACAGCTTCTTGGAAGACACTTTCTGGAGCTTTGATAGCATTGGAGGTTGGATGCACGTCCTCAAGTTAATAACCTGTCATTCCCAGCCACCACCGCAATGCACGCCAGGGCCAGCTTTTATTTTGCATTCGGTCATAGGGCATGTTACTGTACTGTATATCGTAGCCGATAGCGAAGAGGAGGAGTCGGATTGAAAAGCGGCCGTTGTAAACCGCACGGGATCGGGTAAAACTACGGGTGTTCTGTTGGTGAAGGAGAGGGGACATATGGACATTTGGCCTTTTGCTTTCTTTGCTGGAGTCGAGTCGACATTCATCGTTCTTGGTGTTCGACTGGGGAAACAGCGGGATAAGTTTCAAAAGCAAACCCAATAAATTCTCCATAAAATCTCTAAAACTTTCCATCTTGGAGTCCCCATCATTGACTAAGATCCCTTCCTCAATTTCTCCATATATCCATTCACCACCACCACCACCACCACCACCACCACCTCCACCACTTTTCATCGGGGGCAGACGAGATACAAGGGAAGAAAGCGCTTTTGTTCACGCGAGACATCCTTTTCATAGAGCCTCTCCTCCCAAGTAGTGCATGCGATGCTGGTGCTCCTACCGCTCCTGCTGCGGCTGTTGTAGAGTGAGTGTACTTGCTTGCTTGCTTGCTTGCTTGCTTGCAATCTCAAGCGCCGTCGAAACGTCTGCGTCGATTTCGATTGCACTACACGCGCACCGACACACTACCAAGATCCATCTAAACCTCTCCCTCCCCTCACACAGCTTGACGAAGCCCATGCACAATTACATCTTTTTCTTGACCGACCACCAGCGTCACGCTCCCATTTCCATAGCGCACATACCACACACGAAGATTCCTTGCTTCTTGCCTGCATCGAGGTTGACCTGGACACAATAAGAAGTTCTACCTCATTGGGTTCTTTGCGCGCGCCCTTTTCCTCTTGTCCGTTTCTTCCTATCTTCCTATCTTCCTTTGCTACTTGAGCCTGCCTGGGTAGCACCGCGTTCCGCATAATACCGCAAAGACGGCCCTTTTTCTCGGACAGCCAGACCAAGCCAAAGGAATCCATCCAACCAACGCTCGCTGCAGGCAAAGGAAGGTGGGGAATCAGGAAGCGAAAGCCTGCCCCTCCAACTGCAACTTTCCCACGATTACACGGAGAACTCGATTGCCATTGTTTACTGCCCCGCCAAGTTGGCTGTTAACCTCCCCCATCCTAACCAAAATTACGTCCTCAATTTGCAAGGGCGCCCCGCCCGATCAATTCAATTCTTTGAAGAGAATTCCTTCAAATTCCTCAATCTCTCCTTCCATTTCTTCCACTTCTATCTCTACTTCCATTCCATCTTCTCCGACAATTGACACGCTCGACAACATCCCTCTGCCCGTCTTCAAGCCTCACAAAGTCTCCCGTTCGAACCCCGTCAGCTTCGTACATTTAGCTTCTGTCACATTCTTAATTGTTGTCTTGGTAAGTTGATCACGAGTGCATTCTATTTGCTTCCGTGGGCTGACTTGGTCTCACCCTAGGTTGTACAATTTCTATTCTCTGACGAGCATCCTGGGCCTATCTACTCGAGATCGCCTCAACCATATTCACCAACGTCATACTCGCCTCGAGCCAACATCCTAGATCAAGGCACCTGCGAATCCCCACATCCTTTTCCTACCGAAGCGCCGATATCGAGACCACACAAGATGTCTTTGTTGGCAGAATCAAAGCGCGTAGCCGCTGAGTTCGACTTTACGGATGAAGATGTGCGAAATAGTGTCAAGGAGTTCATTGCGCAGATGAGTACGTTTTTCTGTCCCCAGGCATAATTTGAGCATGGAGCTGACCGGCGAGCAGATGAGGGTTTGGCAAAAAATGCCACCAACATGAGCCAGATTCCTACATACGTCACCGGAGTTCCAAACGGAACAGAGAAGGTTAGAATATGCGCTGCCGAATTCTCTCAAATATATCTAACTCGCGATAGGGACTTTACCTGGCTGTAGATCTTGGAGGAACCAATTTCCGAGTTTGTTCGATACAATTGCATGGAGATACGACATTCAGTCTTACACAATCGAAAGTTCCGATACCGCGCGAGTTGATGTTGGCTAAGACTGCTTCCGACCTCTTTTCATTCCTTGCGAAACAAATTGAGTTATTCCTCAAGCAACACCATGGTGATCGTTTCGAAGCCCATATCAGACGACGACAAACTGTCAGCACTCCAGAAGGATACAGGGATGAGCAAATATTCAGACTCGGCTTCACATTTAGTTTCCCAGTTCACCAAATTGGTATCAACAGAGGAACCCTGATCAGATGGACCAAAGGTTTCGATATCCCTGATGCGGTTGGACAAGATGTTTGCGCATTGTTACAAAACGAAATTGATAAACTCCGTCTACCAGTCAAGGTCGCGGCTCTCGTTAACGATACTGTCGGAACACTTATGGCAAGATCATACACCTCCCCTGGAAAGACTAAGACATTACTTGGTGCCATCTTCGGTACTGGAACCAACGGTGCTTATGTTGAGAAGCTTGAGAAGCTCACCAAACCTGTAGAGGGTGCATTCGATAAGACAAGCGGTGAAATGGTTGTCAACACCGAATGGGGCTCATTTGACAATGGTCTGAAAGTGCTGCCTAACACTATTTACGATCAGATTCTTGATAGAGATAGTGTTAACCCTGGTATTCAAATGTTCGAGAAGCGAGTCTCGGGCATGTTCTTGGGCGAGATTCTCCGCACAGTTTTGCTAGAGATGCTAAAGACACCAAACGTCGCCCTTTTCCGTGATGACAACTCGGCGACCAACGATTACCACTCTACGACCACAATTGATGAGAAGGGACCACTTTTCAGACAATGGGCAGTTGACAGCTCAATCCTGTCCATTGCCGAAGCAGATAACAGCGTTGGTCTTCGCGTTCTCCGTCAAGAAATTGAGAAATCTCTTGGCGTTTCCGCGGCTTCTCTAGAGGATGCTCAAACCGTCAAAGACATCGCCCACGCCATTGGCAAACGTGCAGCCCGTCTCGCAGGTGTCGCAATTGGTGCCATCGTCCTGCAAACCGGTCGTCTCGATGCTGTCAATTCTTCCAAACCTAAATCCACTGCCGACATCATCGATGACGTTAAAGCTGGCAACCTTAGCGCAGCTGCGTCTGCTACTGCAAGCAAGCTCGTGGACACAGCTAATCTAGTCAGCGAAGATGATATCATTGATATTGGAGTTGATGGCTCGTTGGTCGAGTTCTATCCGGGCTTTGAGGAGTACATTAGAGAGGCGCTTAGGGCAATGGAGGGTATTGGAGCGGTGGGTGAGCGCAGAATCAGGATTGGGATTGCGAAGGATGGAAGTGGTGTGGGAGCGGCGTTGATTGCGCTTGTGGCGGCGAAGATGGAGAAGCAGCAGACGCCAGATGATTACTTCAGGGATTTGAGATTGAAATATGGGGGTATGGCTGGGAATGCGTAGGATTGGGAAGTGGGTGGCGTGGAATGAGATGAGATTAGACAGACGATATCACAGATATTCCAATTACGGAGGGATGGATAGACGGGAGAGGCTCGACTGGGTTCGGCTTGGATGGCAAGCCAGGTTTGGAGAGTGAGAAGTGCGGTTGATCTTACTGGGAAAAGGGGTTGTGGGATAGATAGGTATAGGCTTGATCGGCGTATTGAATTGGTGGGACTATATTTTCTTGCAAAAAGATATATTGTGTACATTGTGGCTACAGTAACTAACTCTTTTGAGAATAAATGTATGAAATATATGAATAAAAGTAAAGGGGTAGTTGTGTATGTGTTGTATTGTGTTACGATCCTTGACTGCTATATAAACTTATCCAAACACAAAAGGCCTAGCAATAACCCGGAGTCACTATATATTTATCTTACAACCTCCACTACTCCAATTCCCAGCATGTGTGCCGTCGATCAAGATACATGCATGATTTATCTATCTATCAATCATCTATCTCTACTGTTCTGTTCTGTTCTGTTTCATTCATTCACAATGTACTAGTGCCATTATAGCTTGCTTGCTTGCTTTCTTTGATTGTATTGGATTGGATTAGATTCGATTTATATATAAATAAGATAAGTTGGAATCAACGAGCCTGTGAAGAGAAGAAAAGAGAGAGGGTTTATTTGATGCTTGTAGCTTGATGCTTGATGGTTTTCTCTGTGCATTGTATTGTATTGTATTGCTTTGTGTTGTGTTGTGTTGTGTTGTGTTGTATTGCACTACAGACAGATGTCACCAGATCGGGAAACTGGTTTGGGGAGTCGAGGAGGGATGGATGATGGGTGGGTAGGTGAGTGGGTGTGTTTGTTTGTTGTGGATGTTGGATGGACTGATGGGTTGGAGGTAGAGGTGGAGGGGTTAGCTGCTTCTTTATTGAGGATGGATCAGATTTTGGGGGGACTGAGAGTGCTGAAGTTGACTTGACTTGACTGGCTCTTTCTGAAGCAATAAAGCTGCTGTCTACTGTTCTGTTCTGGCGTGTTCCGACAACGATCGCGTTTGTAGGTGTAAGGGATGGAAGGACTAAGTAGCAATCCCGTTGCGGGTTTCAAATTCAAAGAAGGGATTGATTCATTCGTTCATGCCCATTCCCATTCCTATTCCCATTCGCTTAACTTGGATATGATATCTAACCCTGACCTTGATCTTGACTCGACTAACAGTTTTGTACATCCCCGCCATTCTCCCGGATTCGTGGGTGCTTTGTTTTTTGTCTTCTTTTTTTTTTCGAGGCAGTTCTTGGTAGCATCATGCTCGGCTCGGCTTGGCTCTTTACACTCCACACATAGATTCATCCCATCTCATTGAATCGGCAAAAGCACCTACTTTGGCGCATCGTTTCGATCGGTTGGTTGTGTGGAGACTAGACTTGAGTTCTGCGGTACGGTATCGGTAATGGTATGGTATGGTGCACTGGACGGACGGACAGACGGGACGGGAGATTCATGGTTGGTTTTGTTGGTTGGTAGGTTCACTGTTGGAGATTCTGATTCTGATTCTGATGGTAGTTGTAAGTATCAGTGATTCTGACTATTGGGAATATGTTTCCAAGTTTCCGCTTCGCCGGATAGGTTGCGTTGCGTCCGTTTTGATATAAAACGCATGGACAGTATTAATCACGTGACTGTTGCTTATTCCTTCCCCTTTATCTAGTAACTTAATATACAGCCATCCTATCACACACAGGTCGAAAGAATACTTAAGATTCTCAGCATGTAGATACAGTGACTATAGAATATAGAATAGCTGCACATTCAGATAGCATTATTCCAGGAACCAAAAAAATTCAAATTTCGAGAATCAAGAATCCCTGTCCGCGGTTGGATCCGAATCCACACGCATGGATCCATCTACCTGCCTATTCTCGTTTCGCGAGAAGGGAAGTCGTCGTAAGCTTTACCCGTTACCGAATACCCGCACCAGAGATCACTAGTGCAGTGCACACACAGCACCGCACAGCATGGAACAGAGGAAACTATGGGGTTTTGTTGCAGATCTGAGTTTTTGCCCAGACTTTTTTGGCGGGAGGGCTTGCATGTAGGTGGTAGCTGGTACTTGGATGGTTGGCGAGGGTTTGAGGTGACATGTTGGTTTGAGGCGAGACGTTGGTTGGTGTGTTGGAAAGACAGGATAGAACAGACTCAAGTGATACGAAGTAGGTTTGGTATCTCATGAACATTTCCTGGCGAGAGATGTGCCTGCAACTTGGAAGCATAGTCATAGGACGCACAGTTATAGGACGAGGCGAATTAGAGAACGATCACGTGGTGATGGATTTGAGGATGGCACGTGAGTAAAGGTGGAATTGAATTTGTGGCACTTTTGTCATCTTTATCAACTTTTTTCATCTTGGGGAAGATATATTTATTGGAGGAGTGGCTGTTGTATAGTGGACATGGTGCAGTCGAACTAAATTAGTACTTTCTTTTTTTTTTACTTCTTTGATTTCCATCGATCCGGCTTCCCCACGCCATTTTCACCATCTGCCGATTCTGGTTATACCAAATGTCTGAACCCAGTTCGCCAACTCTGAAACCAGCAAAACCAATAACAGCAGATCGACTGCTGGAGCTGGAAGAGAAGCAAAGGAAAAGATTCACGGGTGCTGGAAGAGCACAACGCATCAGAACGGGGTGTAGGGAGATTGATGAGTATGTTCTTGCTGCAGGGAAAGGAAAGGTGTGGGAGATGGAGAAGGTGAGGGAGAATGATAAGGGGTTTGGGGGGTTTGCGAGTGGAAGTGGTGGGTTTGAAAGGGGTGTTGTGGTGGGGTTGAGTGCAGCGGAAGGGGATGCGGGAGAGGGGAGGGGCGCAAGGTTGGTAGGTTCTTTTCGTTTCCTTCTTTTTGGGGGGGGGGTTAGATTTTGGATGAGGTTTCCGGAGGGTTCGTTCTTCTATCTTGTTGAGAGTGGAAATGGTGTGAGGATGTTTTGCTGATTTAATTGGATTTATGAGCATCTGTCTCTGGACATCTTCATTGGGTGCTAGGAACTGTGCTCAAGGTCATGAAGCTGACTGTCTTTTCTTTAGACGTCACTCAACGTCATAGCATCTGTCCTTCTTTTTCATCTCACTCATCTCAATACTCTTTCAATATCAGAAGGCGCCGTAAAACCAAAGGTCATAGTGGTTGATACGACCGGGTCATTTCCTCTCTCTCTGCTCGCCAAAGTCTTGAAATCAAGGCTGACCAAGTTGAAAGGTGAGATGCGAGCTAGGAATAATACGACCAAGAAACATGTTGGCTCTACTCATTTTGGGGTCGATGAGGAAGAAAATGAGCAGCTGAGTCTCATGTTGGGTCTTGTGGCTATTAGTAGAGTCTTCGATATTGAAGGACTTTGGGAGGTCTTGAGTGAGATTGGTCGTACAGCGAACCAGGTCAACAATAATGAGATCAATGAGAGACACGTGGGTAGTTCACCATGGTCTGAACAGCCGGAGACAGATTATAGGGAGGTTCAGCCTCACGTACGAGACGAAATTGGCGACAGTGAAGATGATGATTCACCTCTACAATCACCCAGTCCACCACCTGAACCAGCCTCCACATCTCATACCACCTCCATCGATACCGCTCCAGAGCTTCTCATAATAGATAACATGCACCATTTAATATCCCACCTCTTCACGCATTCCGAAAAGAACTCAGCGCATGACCTTCTTTCTCTTCTGTCAAAAACCATACATACGCTAACGCATACGCAAAATCTCCTGACTATTCTTCACAACTCAACTATCTCAGCTAAAACGAACTATTCCAATTCAGCCCCGCCAACCATCCAATCTATTTTCACCCCATCTACACATCTCAAGCCCTCACTTGGTCGTATCTTTGACCAGTTTGTCGACCTGCACGTAATGATTTCGAAAGTCCCGAAGTTTAGAGAAGATGCGGAGATGGCTTATGCCGGTGCAGCCGCAGACCAAATAGAAATCCGGGAAGGAGGTGGAAGCAGTAAGGTGAATGAGTGTTTGATATTCGAGGTTTTGAGGGATGAATGTCCGGTTTCTGAGGAGGATAGAGAAGCGGGGAGGAAATTCGCGGATAGGGAGCAGAAATGGGGATGTTTTGAAATTGGAACGGATGGGTTGGAATTGAAGGATGCTTTTAAGAAGGGTGTACCTAGTGTGGGAGATGTTGGGTCGGGGGGTGGGGATGGTCGTGGTGGAGAGCATGATGTGGGAAGTGTAGTGAGGTTGTATGGATTTGGTGGACGCAGGGTCTGAGTAGAGTGCTGGATGAATAGTTGATTGTGAATGCGTAGAGGTGTTCTAGTAGAGATGGTTGAATTTGCTAAGCTAAGTGTGATTCTACATTGGGAGGAAACCGATGAAAGAGACGGTTGTCACTGGATTAGACTACAAGACGCAAAGATAGATGGGCAAAATGGTCAGAAGGTTATAACGGGTTGAAGCATATGGTATTTTTTTTTAGATACGTAATATCTTCACTTCCTACCAAATATATATGTTGGGGGGCGTGAGGCAGTTGCGCCTATCAATCAGCCTGCAAGACACGTGAGGCAAGCGCCTCTATAGAGTAAGATCTCTCGCTATCTTGATCGCTCCAATACAGAGTTTTATGGTTGATCGTCCCTATATTTCACGCGTCCTAAATGGAAGACATAGTACATTCACCTTTATCTACAAGGGCAGTAAAGATTATGCGCATTTGATCCGTGGATGGCATTCAAGCCACGTGCTTCATCGTGCATAGCCTCGATTTACCTCAACTTCCACTTGTAACTCTCTTTTCATTAAGGAACATCAGACAGGATCTGCACTTGATGCATTTCGTCAAACGCTTCACAGCAGGACTTTCTGTTGCGAGATTTTACCCGTTATCACGCCTCCGACCGAGAGCTCTTCACGATGCTGTGCCAAATGTGCGACCGTCTGAATGTTGAAGATCTCATTGAGTTACAAAGAATCAATATGAGTAATGACAGGCACTTCGGTAACGATGGATATGTATACTGGGAACACTATTCACAATACTGTGACTTAGAAGCAGCGGCCAAATACTGTCAGCTACGCGGGTATACTTGGACAACCCTCAATATGCACTGAATATACGGCTTGTTGAGCGCAATGGAATGTTGTATATGGCCGTATGTACAGAAGACCAGGCGAAACCGATCGGAAACGATGTAGAAATGATTTTTTTGTTCATTGGGCTCGGAGAATATGATGTGTGGCATCATGCTTCTAGGAATGATCTAAAGGAATGGATGATTCCGAAGGAGTTGCTTGGACTCTGGTTGATTAAGAATCAAAATGGGGATGCAGATGGGAACGCGGGTGGGGATGGGAATACAGATGCTGAAAGTCCATATCGACGCGTGGGATATGTCCAAATCCCGATCATTAATGCAGAGCAAGGGGTTGAAATTATGAGGTCGAAAGCATAGACAAAGGAGACTTTGAAGCTAGTGTAGTGCTGAATAGATACGATCTGCGTAAGCAGTACTTATGCTGTGAAAACGCTTCAAATACCTAGATCATGAACACACACACACACACATATATATATATGATCTCACGACAGGTCTAGCTGATGGTCAGTCAGATCCACCATGCTATCCCAAACGAACCCTAAAGTGTGACTGACTACATATAAACAGCCACAGCCCTAGGCATTGTGGTTCACAACCGACAACACTCACAATGCCGTGCTCATGACTGTGCATTCTTATTCCACTTCATTCATTTCAACCGCAAGAATATGAGCAGGAAAAATCCCAGTTGGGTGCCTGCAAGATTATGCTTCTTGTCAAGCATGCAGTCTTCTGAGCTACAGCACTTCACCTCGAAGACCAGACCAGACCAGACCAGATCAGATCAAACTAGATCAGGGCAGAAATATACACGCTCACTTGAGCGATATCCAATATCCGAGCTCCAAAGATATATTTGCCTTTCTGTGTATATATGACTTATACCCTTAAGCACTAACTTAATAATAGAAAGAAGAAACACAGAAGCACAAGTAAACCCCCCAACCCAACAATGTCCCATCCACACTCAAAATCCACCCCGCATCTCCATCTCCTTCTCTATCTTCATCACCAACCCCCCTCCCCCCCTTTCTTTCCGTCTCACAGAAGCAAAAGCAAAAGCAAACAGAACACAAAACCTGGATCCGCCATAACGATATTCGTCCGTTCATATCATTCCTATCAACCTATCTATCTAACCTAACCTTCTATAATAATCAATGAAACGCACCGCACCGCAATGCAATATCGAAAGAAAAAAAAGAAAAGCCCATCTTTCTTTCTTTCTTTCTTTCTTTATTTCCGTGCAATCCCTACGTGACCTGGCCAACCAACCAACCATACAATGAACAAAAAGATGCAAATCCGGTGCAGTGCAATTCGACATCTTATGAAGATGTGGGAAGTATGCCATGTGGGCGAGTTATCGCTGAGCTCCCCCCCACATGGCAGGATCTTCCTTGCACCCCTTTTTATCCATTCACCCACGCCTTGATGCTTGTTTTCGTTTTTCGTGTTTTACGTCACCCATGCACATCGTATACTCCATAATCCAGTCCTCGAAAGCCGCATGCATCCATTCCTACAGTACAACCACCCCTATTCTTAAGCTCCTCCCTTCTCCTTCTTCTTCTTCTCCTCCTCCCTAAACCTCTTATACTCCTCCTGGTCAAAATCACTATCACTCGCACTCCCCACACTCTTCGCATCGTCATCCCCATCCGCGCCTCCCAAATCATCCGCGAAATCAAGCGCAATATCGTCCTTTCTCCCTTCATTCTCAAACTCCTTGCACGCATTTTCTAAATACTTCCTCAGCTCGACATTACTCGGGTCCGCGAGTTCCGCTGGTGTCAAAAGCGCTTTGTTGCGGATGCGCGGGTCGGTACCGGCTTCGACCATCATTTGGATGAGGGCGAGGCCCGCTTCCCAGTTGGAGGGCCCTTGCCGGTTTACCCAGTCGACGGCGCTATGTAGGGGGCTGTTGCCGTCGCGGGCGCAGATGGGGTCGCATTCGAAACCTTCTTGGTCGAGGAGCATGTCGATTACTTCAGCTATTTGTGGTTGTCATTTATGTCAGTCTATGATTTTCCGAAACAGGAACAAGAATAATAGAAGGAGAGAATGAAAATCGAAAGAGAGGCACGTAAATAAATCGTCGGACTAACCATTCCCACGACTGGCCGCTTCATGGTATATATAATTCCCCATGACCGTCTTCGCGCTGTTGAGTAGCGCAGCAGCGGCTTCTGCATCCGCGCATTCGTCGATGATTTCTTGCAGGAGCTCGGTGTTGTCATAGCGAGCGGCATCGATGAGTCGTTCGCGGGGGGAGGCACCCTTTGCGTAACACGTATCAGCATATTGAATCCAAATTCAGGCCGAAAGAAAGAAGCTCCATATCCAGAACGCGGATATATACATAAGAACATACCTCGATCTCCTCTTCATGCTCAGGTTGAGCACGCGGGTCCGCCATTTCTGCGCTTGGTCGCTATTCTATTTGTTCCCCTTACTGCGTTTTGTGGTCTATGCCTCTATTGCTTTACTTCGTCTCTCTTTCTCGCGCGTAGTGTATAGATCCAGCCAGATCTCTAAGCAAAAGAGAAGAACAAAACTTCCTGACTCAACTCAATCGCACCGCAAATGAACGGAAAGAAAGTACTCTGTTCGTCTGTTCGTCTGTCCGTCTGTCCGTCTACAGGTGTAGCCGCGCCTTTGTTTCAGCGTCTCGGAAATGCCCGCCGTCAAACCAATTTCCGCTCTTCTGAATCGTTGTTGTTATAGTTGCTAGAGGAAGACAGAAAAAACAGTGAATCAATCGGTAGAAAACGCAAACACAAAACTTATATTGCAGAAACCTAATAAGGTAAGAGTCTCGGAAGTTCCAGCCAGGCACGAGATTGTTACCAGCGGCGCTAGCTGCAGCATAAATTTCAGCCCAGCGCAAGCCACGCAGTTGTACAGCGGGGCTAAAAATAGTTCTAGTGAGTGAGTGTTTGAGATGGATGAGTGCGAAGCTGATTGGTTGGGATGAATGGTGGTTATCGTAAGGCTGTAGGATTTTTTTTTTTGCGGTCTTGCGAGAGAAATATTGCCATTGACTGCACATATGAACGCATTCTTTGAGGTACTTTGAAACTTGATTATTCTTGAACTTGGTGGATGAATGATTTAAGAGAATATTACTACAAAAAAAGATCTATAAGTTTTAAAGATATCCATCTTTTTTACTCCGCATCAAAATGCTACTCTGTACGCCCCTCCCCCCTCTCGCCCTCTCCCCTCTCCAAACTCCCCAGCTAACCCCTCCAGTCTGTCCCACCTGCAGCAACATCCTAACCGTCTCTCCCACCCCCGTCTCCTCCTCTCCCTCGCCCGAGCATGCCGGTCTCAACCGTCTCGAATGTCTCACTTGTCCCTACCAATATATCTTACAAAAAGCGATCTACGACCGGAAAACGTTCAAGCGCGAGGAGAAGGAGGACGTCTTTGGCGGGCCAGGCATGTGGGATAATGCGGACAAGACGGAGAAGCAGTGTACGGTGAGCGACTGCGATGGCATGGAGGCGACGGTGCGGCAGGTGCAGATACGCAGTGCAGATGAGCCGATGACTTCATTTTTTAGGGTGAGTAGGAGGGTTTCTTTATTTATTTATTTTTTATTTTTTTGCTTTTACTTGGGTTTGGGGGGAAGATAGAGGAGATAGTTTTGGGTAATCGTGGTAGTGGAGTTGGTGAGGGGAGGCTGTAATGCTCGAGGGGAAATCGGGGTGCATCGGTGGGCGCATGGAGGGAGAGAGTGTGGTTTAGGAGTACGGGTATCATGAGTGATGAATTCTAACTGTGGTGCAGTGTATGAAGTGTGGTGCTCAATGGAGAGAAAACTGAACGAGTGATGGATATGACGATACTCTGAAGAGAAAGAGCAATGGGTTAGGCGGCGGCCGGACGACACTCGCGCGCCGATGGAAGACCTCTTAGGACAGTCATTGTCTTGAATTACCGACTTTGTAGCAAGGGGGCTGGACTACACACATAGGAATACTGTATGAGTTGAAAGAGAGTTTGCATTTACAGCGAGGCGTCACGGTCAATATATTTCATGGGCTGTCGGTATTCTTTTGCATGTAGCACACCAGTCTGGCTACTAGAATTCATTTTGGCAATAAAGTAGAATATATAATTTCCCCACCGAACTCCTCATCCGTGCATTGAATACAACGCTCCAGTCCAGAACTCCCAATAGACACGTCAAACCTTTGTCCCCAATGAAGCATTTCTACCAAGTATCCCCATAAAATCATTCCTTATTCCACCTCTCCACAGCAGCATAATCCTCATTCTGAAGCATACCTACAACCTCCAAACTCAAGCAATCTCTCCGGAACGTCTCGTTTTGTAGCAATTCAAGATGTTTAAGACTCGGGCCGGGATAAGTGAGATATTTGAGATATGGTGGTTGAGTGAAGTATTGTAGATATGCGAGGTAAGCTACGAAAGCTGGCGAGCTGAGGAGAGTGCCGGAATTGAGAGACGCAAGATGGTTGAGGTAAAGAGGAGAGGATAGACCGTTGACGAACTAGGTTGGTAAGTTAGTTTGGAGATCCGGTGCCCGAGAATAGGAATGGGAAGTCTAAAATTGGAAGTGGTGGAAATGCACTGTAGAACTAAGGGGACGAGAGGGCATGGTAGGAGCGCAGAGCTTGGAGCAGCAATGTATTGGCAATGCCGGGTCTCGACCCAACATGCTTGTATACGCATGCTATTAATTCGCCCTCTCAAATTAAAACGACTGGCAACGCTCGTTGGAATGCTTTGTTCCGCAGCCACACTTGCATCCCAAAGAAATGACTTCCAAACATACCTCGAGCTCAATTTCAAATCGAGTGAACCCTCCAAACTTCGGCTCATTAGAATCATCCGGAACCGGCGCTGGAGACGGATCGCTCTTCATCATAACATCCTGCAGAGAGGAATCGGACGTCGTCATCTCGCGGAAATTGTTGCTTTCCAGGATCGTCCTTGGGAGATATCCGAGATGCTTCACGGCTGTCAATTATGCGAGAACTGACCACCATACAGAGTATAACGTCCTCCGTGCGCTGGCAGTCATATGCGAGTGATTGAGACAGTCAATCCGACGATTGTGAAGATCGAGTGAACGCGTCCAATTATGAGAAGCTCGAAGGCACCTTCCTTGCAAGGTGAGAGCTTGAAAATAGTAGCAAGGCTGGGGCTTGGCCTCACATGGGTTGTACAGACAGATTGTGCTTAGTCAGCTGCCGTCTTTCCGCAAGGGCCCCCTTGGTATAAATTTGGCAGCATAATTTTAATTCGTTTATGCTCGATGCAAAGCATCATAACGGCGCATGAATTGGGCTTATGGAGGGGCTTCTAGATTATTCAGAAGAATCTCACTCACTGTGTTGCATGAATACCAGCTCTATGATAGGGCTAGACATTTCAGCAACCCTTCATGGAACGTCGTTGCTTCGAATGGACAGCAGTTCGATAAGGAGGAGAGGAGTGCGGAATGGATACTTCTTGATTGGTCCCCTATCTTCTGAGATCTGCTATGCTCCAGACCCACTCGCATCTTCTAGTGCAACAGCGAGCTGTCGGCCAGGCCCATCTCCTTGGCTCGTTTTGAGTTGAAAGGTAATGTGGCTTATGCGACGTGCACAGCCAGATGGCCAGCATTCGAACATGGGAATATCAATCCAGATTGAGGTCGATATTGGTACAGTCTAGAATGTTACAACCAGCCAAGCCAAGCCCTCCACTCCAATCTCATTTTTTCCCATGGAATCGAGCTGAAGCAAAAGACTTGACAGATATCAATAGCTTACCCCCCACCCCACCTTGGACACTGGTCTTGCTTGGCCTGCAATAGCCTCCCTAACTATCACCATCCGGGCAGAAGTGCCACTCCTAAGCGCCAAAGGGACGATCTGGTGATCCGCGATTTGCTGCCAGCAGCCGGTTCCTTTGGAAACGTGTGAAGCCCATAGTATTCTGTCCCATGGTACGCGTACTTGGTACTCTGTATAGCATCGGCACAGACCGTTTTGCCAGATGTTGCGGGGATAGCCTTAGATGATCTCAATTTCTCCAAGCGAGGCATCAGGTCTCCTAGTTGCCGACCCTTTCGTCGGTTGCCGGTTGTCGGTTGTCGTTTGTCGTTTGTCATTCGTCATTCGTCATTCGTCATTCGTCATTCGTCATTCGTCATTCGTCATTCGTCGTTGATGTGAATATCGACTCTCTCAACTCCCCAAAGACGGGCGAAATGTTCTCATATCCTTATCCATAACCCCATAACGTTCGATGGTCGGATGAATCAGCAATGTGGTACTTGTATTAACATTTGTTCATGGGAGGGGAGAGTACTTGGAGGTGGGACCTTCAATGGCAAGGGTGGCGGCAAAAGCGATGGGCTTTGCATGATTTTGCTGTACCGTCGAAGGCTTGGATAAAAAGGGAAGAAGTGTTTGCAAGGGTTCCCCAACTCTTAAGCAGCTCCCTTGTTCGGATCGGGGACCCTTAAAAATTTGGGTGCAGGATATATTTCGACTTTTCTACTGTATGCAAACTTTGGAGCGGAGGAAAGAATGCTCGACACAGGAAGGGAAGAAGACGTACTTGGTAGTAGCTGAATGACTTGAATTTGAAATACGAAATCCTATAATCAATAGTCGATGATTCCAAAAAAAGTGACAGGAAGGGAAAGCGTGATTGGAGAGAATGGCTCAGCTCGAAGCCTCAACCGAAGCCCAGGACCATTCAACATCTACAATCTGGATCTGGGTATCAAAAGAAAAAGAAAGAAAAGCGGAAGCCTTTCGTCTTTCCCTTTCCTCCCCCGACCTTCACCATACCCACCCAAGAGCACATATAACCAACCTACATACATCACGACATCAACAAACAAATCTTTGCCGTTCACCTATTCTGTTACTTGTCTACCCTTCGTATAGAGTACCATTCCTCTACGGCATCGACAGCGACATCAGCATAATTCTACAAAGTACCGCCTACTTACCTACCTACCCTATCTCACCTTACCTGCCGACCCATCAGCAGCCTCTCGAAGTTCTCGACTGGGGAAGAAGGACAGAAGCTCGCCATCACTGCCGATAGTCAACACAACACGCACGAAAAGGGCGACCAGGAATCTTTGCAGTTTGGATAACGCGGAACAGCCCTCCTCATTCGATCGTCTACAAACTACATGCGCGATTCGAATTCATTCCCAAACAACCAGCCTCCCTAGAATACCAAAGTATCGGATATTAGGAGGAGGAGGTTTGGACATAGCAGGATTAGGATAAATGACGGATTAAAGGACGATCCCTTCTCTGTCTCCCCGCTTTTACGCTTTTTGCCCCAATCGCCCCCCAGTGCAGGTGGAATCCCGAAAAGCTCAGTCACTGTTCGAGAGGAATCACAGAGAGCTAGCTGGGCGTCCTTTTCGTCATCAACACACTACACCACTTACCATCCAGTATTTGGACATCCATCATCAACACCTCATTAGTCCTTCATTTGCGGACCGCAGACGGCCTGTTTACTTCGCACACCATCAATTCGAGTCATCAATTCCAGCCATCAATTCAAGCCATCAATTCCACCTCCTGAGCGAATTCCTGGCATTTCGCATTTTCCAGGTCCGAATCGTACGTGCCGTCCCTTTCTTTGATTACACATGCCAAGCAATCAAAAGCGAGCCACAATTCCGACCTAGGTAAATCCGAAGATCGTCGAAAAAAGTTGGAGTCGAATCCACAATCATCAACACATCCCTCGAATCACAATCCATCGTTCCCCTCGACTTATATCCGACCTGGACTATCAAAAAGGGGAAGAAACGGGGATTTTAAGATTGTGATTATTGTGCATTTTCCCTATCTGAGGTCTTGCATCGCATCACATCGCATCGCATACGGGTACTCTTCGCCTCCTTCGATCGCTCTCTTCTACACGGGGTGAGAAGGATTACTTTGTGAATCACTTATCACGATTTCTAAGACCTAAACCGTTCCGCACTTCTGCAGACAGAACAGCAATTGGGATTGGATAAGCAACGCACGCGTTCTCGGGGCCAAATTAATTCCCAATTCCAATCTCAATCTGACCATCTCCACAGGAGTCTCTGGTCCTACAAAGTACCCAGCCCCAGCCAGACGCCCAAAAACCCAGAGACCCCAGAGGCCCAAATAATTTAGTACCTTGACCTCGCGGAAGCCCAGGTTCACTACTGTCGTGTTTAACAGCTCAGGTGCACCCGTACCCAGGTATTTATCGTCTACTTTTCCGACACGAAGGACAAATCCAAGTCATTTGTTTAGAAAGAGGAGACCCAAGGAGACCCAAGGACACCCAAGAGGACCACAAGATCAACAAAAAAACGAAACCCCCATCTGCATATCCTTCTTAGGTTCCCATCCATTCATTGTTGGACCAGCCAGTCAACGTTCTAAACATTCACTCCACACCAAGGTTACCAATCTGCCAATCTGCCAATCTGCCAACCTAATTATTCTGAAGAAAGGTCCCCTAGCTTTCAACCCTCATACCCTACCTATACTTGCTCTCTTTCTCTCTTTTACACCTTCCACCCTTACCTTATCTTACGTCCTTCTCATTCAACCCTCGAACCTCTTCTTCTTCCTTTCATCAAAAGAGAAGATTAAGAATCCAGGGCGTCCTTTTGAAGGAACGGAAACCAAACTTTATTCCCTCACTCGGACGAATAGCGACTAGAGAAATTCAAAACACTCCCTCACCACATTCCTTGGTCAACTCTCAATTCACCACAACCTTGGATTATCACAAATAATTTAATCCTAGGATCCAGCGTCATCACCGTCAATATGTCGTTAAGTTCTATCCAACCACACGAAGGTCAGTTCAACTTCCTGTAATCTATGCGCCGCAAAGCCTGCGACGTCAAATCTCACATCCCCACTTATCGCGGTTGGGACGTATCAAGTTTGGACGTTCAGCGTTTCAGTATTTCATTTCTCCCTCTATCATTGGCATGCAGGAACCCGCAGACTGACCTTGGGGAATCTTGTTTTTCGTATTAGGCAATCGATCGCCTTCGCTCTCAATCAGTCTATCTTCGAATAACCCCTTTCGGAATCGAGCTGCCTCTCCAGCCATGTCCTCTTCTACCCAGCGTTCCCCCCAAGATCCTCCTCCAAGACCTACGTCTCGAAATCCATTCCTCGACTCTCCTATCACTACTACAGCTGCACCACCAGCTAATATGGCTTTTGCCCGAAAATCCCCAACTGCATCAGGACCTGCTTTGACCGGAAATGCAGCAGAATTATTTGTACGTCATCTTTACTTCAATGTTTTTTCTTTCCATGTATTCGTTGATTGCAGCCTCGTACCCGGCTACGTGATTGATTCTTCATTTGAAAATTAAAACAAAAACAAGCAGCTACTAACCCTGAAAACTAGGACGAGCTCACAATCTCAGACAAACCAGCCCCAGTCCCAAATCGAAACAATAAACCCCCACCACCACCACGATCAGTTTCCGAACGAACCCAACCACCAATTTATGGAAGTTTGCGGGAAAATGTCAGACCTGGTGGCCACCGACCGAACCGATCTCGAGACGAAGAGGGAATGCGTGCGAGAAAGGCCAAACAAACACTGGAATTGGATATCTTTGCAGACCCCAACGAGAGTCCCAAACCAAGAGCAAGACGCAATTCCGACACATCTATCGTTGGAAGCAAACTGCTTGATCCAGAGGATGAGCGCCGACGTCTAGAGAGAGAAAAGAGACACCGCCGACGTGAGAAGGACAGAAAACCCAAGAACCCTCTTGATATCATCGATCAACTTGATGCGACTAGTATTTTCGGAACTGGAGGTGAGTTTTCCGAGATTTTAAAGCTGGAAGTCAATACTGATTATACACAGCTTTCCATCATGATGGACCATTCGATGCGTGCAACCCCAGTCGTAACAGAAAAGGAAGTCGACGTGCACCTATGCAAGCCTTTGCCATCGATTCGCAGAACAATACTCTTGGAGGTGGAGGACCACTAAATGCAAAGCCTGATCATGCTTTGTTTATGGGCAATGGTGACATAGAAGCTTTCACTGAATTTTCTCGAGGAGGGGACACTGACGCATACGGTATGGATCGTCGGCCGGGAGCTCCTCGCACAGAATTAAACATCCAAAGTGCTTACAGTCGTGTCGAGCCGGTTCATGGAGAGGAATCTATGGGACTTGGAACCTCGACATTCTTGGAGGGAGCTCCAGCTTCTCGAACTGCTATTCAAAATCAACCCAGTTCGATGGAAGGCGGTTTGTCGCGCAAGAAGTCCTTAGCACAGAAGATTCGAGGAATCAATAGCCGACGTGACTACGGTCCTTCTGGGCGAGTGACAAGTCCTGATGGCTCATTCCCTTCTCCTGAGAGCTATACGCCTGGTGGAAGTAGAGCCAACGACGCCAACCCTTTCTTCAGCGAGTTCAGTAAAGGAGACGATACTATCAAAGAGGAGAGCATTGTCCAACCGTCACGGCCCCAGCATAGCCGAGCACCTTCTAGCCCACCAGGAATTGAACGTCGAGTTACTAGTGATGGAAGTGGGGAGTCAACAAAAGGACAAGCATCTGGTGGATTCTTATCAAGAGTCAAGAGTTTGAAGGGAGGGCCAAGAAAGCCAAGAACTGAGAACAAACCACTCCCAACACCACAACTGCTTTAAGCAATCTATCGAGCCTGTTATTTGATTTGGTTTAGTTCGATTAGGCGCAACGTGGGAAAAGGAAATAATAAAACACGGCGAATGAGATTTTTGATTCAAGGCCTATCAAATGAAGCTTCATGTCACCCATTTCTTGTATCCTCGACGCTTTTGACTTGCGATTGCATGTTTTCTTAGTACTCGCGGCTGTTAAAGAAAGTGCACAATGTTGGATAAAAGGGGAGGAGCGAGAAAGGAAGCTAGCTTTCCCTAGACTTAGTTTTCACTTTTTCATTTTCCTTTCGACTTCTTTCACTCTCTTTGCTTGAAATGAAAGAACATCAAGACTTCTTTTTCTTGATTTTTCTTCTTGGTTTGTCGTTTTGCTCTTCTCCTTGTGTTCTAATTGTAATCGTCATAACTTGTGTATTTGTTTACAATTTGATTGATTGAATTGCGTGCTAAGTTTGATGATTTGGTTTGGGGGACTTTTTTTTGTATGGTAATTGGAGGGAGGCGTTTCGGATGGAGGCGCAAAGAGGTTTTGGGAGATGGGTGGATGAAATAGGGAGGAAGGGGTGCCGGGATGTGGTGCTAGAGTAGATGATTCAGGGGTTGGTTTTCTTGTAATGGCTTGATGCGTGTGATGTGATGCGATGAGATGTGATGTTGATGGATGGCCGATGGTTGATGCAAGATGAAAGCAGGAGGAAGGGAGGGATAGCTCGTAGGAGAGTTAAATTGAGTCGTATTGGAGTCGAGATGAGATGAGATGAGTGAGCTCTGTATTGTAACCAGACAGACAGACAGACAGATACATACAGACGAAGCGGTGGGGTTGGGTGGGGAATTGATCAGCTGGGCTCCAAATGGGATGGATATTGGGATGGGATGCATCGATATAACACATTAGCAAGGAGGCAAATAGGAAATGGAAATTGGGAATGGGTGGGCAAGGGAGATAGAATAGGAAACTCAAGACAGAAAAGAATATAAGTTATCTGGGCAAGTTTGGCTTCTGTGCAAGTACAGTTTTATGGAGTGAGAGAGTGAGAGAGTGATAGATAACTTGGGCGAAGAAGGAGAGAGGAATAGGGGGAGGATGTGAGTTATGTTCTTTGTCAATGTTTTTTTTTTAGTCTCATTTATTTACTCACTTATGCTGTCTGCTTTCTGGAATGCTTTCGACTATTTCCCGTATGCGGTTTGGATTGTTGTGGTTATAAGGTAAGGTAATCTTGATTAATATAAGGAAGGTCATGTATGTAGTAACACTGTTATAACATAACATGGTACTCAGAACTGCAGAAAGAAAGAAGAAGAAGGGGGGTTCATTTATTTATTAATTCATATATATTTTCTTCGCGTGCTGGAGGATCTTTGTCGCTCTCTCTCTCTCTCTCTCTTTCTGTATTCTCTGTATTCTCTGTATTCTCTGTGTGTGTTATTATGTACATTTATGTATACATACACACATATGTATACACATCATTAATATATCTATTATTCATTCATCCATTTGATGTATCCACTTTCATGGGAGTGGAAATCGTAGTGTCTTCTGTTATGCGGTATGCTATCATGGCTTTGCATGGTATTCCGCTTCACTTCATTCCGTCACGTCTTTTTTTGTCTCGCGGAATGAGTATGGTGGGTTTCATTCGCTTGTTTGTTGGCCATCCTCATGGTTTTTGGCTACCCTCGAGGGGTGCTTGTGGTGTAGGGTGATTGTGATGTGGTGTGATGAGGGAGGGAATGACTCATTGAGATCCCATTGCTTGAATGTTGTTTGGGGTATTCGTGTATTTTTTCGTCGTTTCACCTGTAAATCGACGTGTGTACAAGTAGTTGAGTCGGTCCACGGTGGAATGGTGAGTTGAAGTTAGGTAGGTAGCGTCTATCGAATCTGCGTGGTACATTCAGAGGGAATGTTCTCCGAGTGTTCTGATGGTTTGGCTCGCCTCCCTTTTTTTTTTCAAAGGGGCTGAAGGACGGGTTGGATCTATCACTGTCCGCTCGCATATTGAGCCCCGTGACCACCACTCGAAGCTCATCCATATCCTTTCCGCACATTCTCCCCACAACACGACACTCACAATCCATCTCCCTCCCCACCTTATCACATCCCTACTACCGCCTTAACCCAGCCTAAAAGATCATCCCACCCCTTTTCCAACATCCCCAAGATCCCCCTCACTTCCCGATCCACCGTATCGCCCACCCACCAGAACAGCGGGTCCTCCCGCAACGTCAAAGATTTTGCAAGCGCAAAGTAGTGCGCGAAGATGATCAGAGCGCGGGGCTCTTTCGCTTCGATTAGATCGATGAAATGCTTGGGGACCTGGAGTCCGAAAGCGGTGAAGCGGCGCGCGGTTGCAAGGGGGTGTTCGGGTGCGATTGGCGGGTAGGGGTAGGGGTATGCGGGACGGTGGGATTGGGATTGAGATTGCGATAGGGGAGAGGTAGCGGAGGGTTGTGTGGTAATGGGGGAAGAAATTTGGTAGGGAGGAGAGGGGGAAGAGGGGTAGTGTGGGAAGTGGTGGGTCCAGACAGTGGTGGAGGAGGAGGAGTGTGAAGAGGAAGGGGGACAGGGAGCGTAGGATGGATAGTGAGATGTTGTTGTTGGGGAAGAAGTCATGACGTGGTGGATGGAGCCGAGGTAGGTGAGTGCGGCTTGATAGGTGATGAGATGGGAGGGAGGAATAGACGGATGTGGAAGGGGAATGCTTTGGATAGGGAGAGTGTGGGTGTGGTGTTGAAATTGCGGCGAGTAAGTTGATGTAGCAGGAGATGATGTAGATGGCGATGCCATCGATGATGAGGGTGAAGGATGTGGTGATGGGAGAGAAGATGTGGTAGATGCAGCAGAAGAACCCGGCGGCGGATGTGAAAGGATGGCAGCGAAATTAGCGTAGTTAGATGGTCGGTTTAATTCCTCAGGTCTGGTTAGCGCCGGTTTGGTCCGTAACAAAGCCATGGCTTTGGCTTCAGGATTGTGTTTGATTAGGCCTAGAGCAACGTGGAAGACGGATGCAGTGCCGCGGGCCATTTGTAACCAATGCATGGGAAGGGTATATGGTTTCAACGGACGAATCTGTAAGCTTGAGAATGCATCATTGAGGATGAGTATCGAGGCAAAACAAACTGCATCAGCAGAGTCTTTATTTAACGCAGCTACCGCCTTTTGGTGTTCGCGTAGAGCTAAGCCGAGATAGTGTTGTCGCGCCGATTGCATTTCGGAATTAGATGGATCGGCAACTATGTGTTGAAGAGCGGAGATGGCAAACATAGCGTAGAGAAGATTCGGTGCACCGAAAGCAAGTTTAGGTACTTCGACAGACCAGAGTTGGCGCGTCTCTTCGGTATGGCAGCCGGGAAAGGTGATAGATGTGCTGACAATGTAATTTTGGAGAAGACGGAGTTCCAGCATGCGCCGGTTTTTGGACTCGGGTATATCTTCGTAGTAGTTGGGGGTGATGGTGGGTGGGATTCCATCTTGGCCTGTTCGGGGTTGGTGAAAAGAGGTGCTGCTTAGATCTTCGATGAGGGCGTGAACACTGATTCTTTCCTGTGGCGAAGAGCTATTGGTGGTGTTGATTTTGAGGCCTTGTTCTGCGGTGGGAGGTGGTGGAGGTTTGAGATATACACATTCCAGTCGATGTCGGATGCAGTTGTTACATATGGGTCTTGTTTCGTCACACTGTCTAGAATTAGCAGGAACGTCGACAGCGACGACGACGACGACGACGATGAGGAGGGTGATGAGGATGGTGATAGTTTTAATGATGTAACAATGATGTGCATTTAGCATCAGTAGATTGAACACTAGTCCTATCAATGTATGTAATGTATATATCACCCAACTAGCAGTTGGACAAGCGCAGAACCCCTAATTCCAAAAGCCGTTCAAATAAGAATCTGACGAGGAAACTATCCTCATGCATGTCACTCTTATACACACGTCAGGTCAAGTACGAGCCATGACGAGCCATGTTTCGCAAAATAGAAGGAGCAGACCAAGAACAAACTCCCCCCGGAGGTCCGAAATACGTGAAACAACAAAACGCTCTGTGCGCATACCCGTCACCAACAAAATGGGCGTTGGGCGCAATAAAGCAATTGTCAAACCTCCACACATATTACTGATGACAGGAATGCCACATATAAAATCCGAATACATACTTTAACCCTCCTCGCTTTGCATCTTTGACAACCATTCCGCGACTTTTTATGATATAACCTCGGGGCCTTCACTTTTTTCTGCTGTTGTTGGTCCTGCGCCGGTTGGTCCGAAGCCGTCGCATTCGCATTTGCATTCGCGTTCAAATTGGTCTGAGAAGGCGTCCTTCGACACGAATGCGACGACGTGGAAGATGGCGTTGGTGTCGGATATCCAACTTCTAGGTTATTATTGTTCGCATTATCGCTATTCGGATTCTGGCCATCCATGTTGCGGTCCATGATTGCGCGCTGCACTGCGCTGCGCTGCGGTGGAATATGTGCGCACGCAGGTTGATCTACCAGACGTATGTAACCTTACAGACAGACCGCAGCACACACCTGATAATGCATACGAGATGGATGGGATGGCTTGGTTGTGCGACGCGTTCGTCCGACGGAATTGCAGATCGTACGTTTTCTCTCGGGGTCCGAAAAGGCAGGTTGTTTGAACAATGGCCCGACCAAAAATTGCGATGCGAGCGACTCACCGGGCAAGTCGTTGAAGGTTTGAATCACTTGTAAGACAACTAGCTGGTCGTATCCTTCTTTTGGAGTAAAGTCCGAATTGCTCCCTTCATTATGGGGGAAGAGGGGAATAGTAGATAATATATCGGTATCAGGATTACGCGGTATGTATGTGTGTATGTGTGTGTGTGTGTATGATCAAGATAGGAACTTGCTGGTATGAAAACCACTCGCGTAGGCAGGGCAGGCAGAGCAGCAAGGTCGCATCGAAGCATGGAGCCCATGGCGGCCATGGAGGATTTAGGGAGGGGGATCTAGTGCTGCTTTTGCACCGGGCACGAAATGGCTGAGGCGACTTGTACCAAGTTCTGTGAAGGGGCGCTTGGGATGTGATGAGATGTAATAGGTCTCGTCGATATCAGGCGGCATTCGAGTGGCATTTACCCGTTTGGCCCCCGCGGTGAAGGATCGCTGGCGAAGAACCAATGGTATCGAGTTCTACACACCCAACCAATTTGATGCTCGTTTCACTAACGCTTTATTTATAGCCACCCATCATGTCTGCATGTGCAGAAATTGACACGATCCTCTCCATCATGTTGAAACGCAGTATCCCACGGTTCATAGCATGGCATGAGAACTGTCCATCTCCGAACCCATAAGCGGCATTCAAAAACAGGTCCCTGGTTTGGCCTTGGCCGCCTTATGATGGACTTGGCCGCCTTATGATGGACACTACCACAGACACTGGCTAACTTCTGTCTGCTCTCCGCAGCCCCGGAACGGGAATGCCGCGTGGTTAATATCGTAAGATGAAATTCCATGGAACGCATGGAAGAATCGAAGAACTTTCTTGTCCTTCCTTCATGACGCCACCGGTCGCTCCATGTCAATATCAATTATTTTGAAATTTCTATCTATCCACTCTTGGTATACAAATAGATAGTCCCCAATCCTCCTACCATAAATCAAGCAAATTCGCAATTACCACTCTTACTGCAGACAAAGATGGTTAACAACGGCGAGGTCGCCGAAGAGCATAATAGCGCATGGCGCAGACATTGGATCTTTAATAGGCATCAATATACACCAACTAAATGCCGTCATTCTTGTCGTTAGTATACGCCAAAAATCACAACCCCCCAATCGAAGAGCCTCCTATTCCGGTGACCTCGGGGAAGTCTTTTTTTTCAAGGGCATTAGAAAGAGCCAATGCATACCCACAGACATGGATACTTGAGAGATAGCCGGGCCTGCCCTGCCCACCAGATCGTTGGGATACTTATTCGATTTGATCAGTATGAATCGGTAGCTGGTATACCTCCATACGGTGTACTATTTCCGTCCTGTATTATACGCAGTTTACCGCGACACCACTGCCTCAAATAGTAAGGCTATGTTGGCAGCCCTATCATCCCAGGGAAATATCCATATCCTAGCAGACCAAAAGAGAGGAATAAGGTCGCAAACTCGGAAAGAATATACGTTTCCGCATGGAGCATGCATTTCTCCTGCTTTTCACATGCTGCCACCCCACTGCCATTTACTCGCCAATACGATCACTAGCCCGGTAAATCTGCTGATCTGTCAATCTGTCAGATGTTTGTCATTTGTCTGCCGTCTATCAACAAGCCCTACTGAACGCCACAGGATTTGCACCCTGTCCTCTTCCAGCCCCATGTCTGGTACTTTCCCGGAACCTCCCCCCGGGCATGACATTCCTTTGGGTTATGAAACCATGATTCACATTGAAACGTCGTGAAAACAATTCCAGCCGTCTTAGGATAGTTGCACTCCAGCTAATGGCAACTTTAACGACATCATTATCGTCGTCGACACTTCTCTCCCCTGCGAAATCTCACCCATATAAGATTATCAAGGAATGTTGAAAATGTGTCATCTTTTCATCTCTTGAACCTTGCTGTAGCTGGACAAGGCTCATAGGCAGACAGCGACCAAATCTTGCATATCGAAATGATCTCCACAACGCACTGCACATCATCATGACGTGAGCGAGGCTTACTCAGCCTTTGCAATGCCACGAGTTGCCTATAGAGAATAGTCAGATACATGGCGTTGGTTTCATGGACGACTGCAGGTCTTATTAGATCTCATCGCCAAGCGACCTTTAAGTTGACCCGTCTTTTCAAGTTACATGTTGTTGGAATATCTCTAACCAGGTCATAGAATAAAACAACATCTACTTTGCTTTGAGTAAACCTGCATGTTGCTTCGCCTTGCTCTTAGTTGTGTTTTACTCCTGTCGTATCAAAAATGAGCACTGTATCTGGTCTTATACATATATCCATGGCTCGATCCATCTCGATCGATACATCCATCGCCATGAACCTACCCATCTCTCGTCCCCCGCGTGGTCCGTAATTAATTTACCGATTCACATCAGTGTCATCAGCCTGCCCTATCATGCCATGTATCTACATCTTCTATATCATTTCAAGTGAGCCTACTGTCAAACCTCACTAGATCAATATCCTCGTCGACCACTTATCCCAAAACCCCAACAACTTTTGCCGACGATATCCAATCCTTCTCACAACGTCTTAGATTACTAGCGCACTCCTTCATTTATCGATTCAGGATTCCCGTTCGGCACTTCATTCCCCTTTCTTAATTCGATCTCTTTTCACTTCTTTCCTATACCTATTCCTCCTATCTGGTCTTCCGATTCTCATCTTTTGCTTCCGTTTGACTCTTGCCAGTCCGGTTACATTATACACATAACTATTAGCTACATGGTAGAAAAGAGATGAGATGTTTTAACTCCGGGACCCTTTTCTCTTCTCTCCTGTCCACATTCACATACACATCTATATTATTTTCCCTTCATCTTCACACATCCAAACCAATAACCAAGCCTACACAGCTACCAAGTTATGAATCCAAGATACATCCCTCTTCCCACCCTCAATATCACTCTCTACCAATCAATATCGCAAACTACTTTGATTCCATAAATGCTCTCTCGATCACTGCACAGTCCCCTGATCTGTAAACCCTCTATTCACTTTCTTCATAAACCAGAAACATCAAACGATCTCTCCTCCATAACAATCTCCACTCCATAATCTCCAACCCCTCTGAAACACCCGAAAAGCCAAACATATCTTGTAAGATTGCTCTCCAAGCAGTCGACATCCTATCTCTGAGCATCGTATAGCAGTTGCCTATCTTCTCTTAGACCTCTCCTCTCCTCTCCTATACACTATACCCTCCCAACTCCCAACTCCCAACTCCCAACTCCCATCTCCCATCTCCCATCTCCTCACAACAACCCACCACCCAACCCTTCCACAACCCCACACCTTCCATTCCTCCCATACAAACCCCACCCCACCCAACCTCCACTATCCTTCCCTCCCTAGCTAGACCTTTTCCCAAACCCCCTTCCCCCAAAGCCCAATCAATTCATCCATCCATTCATTAGAAGTACTTCTACACAAACCACAAACCACAAACCACAAACCACACATCTCCCTCCCCCTCCATCCAGCCAGCTCGAAACATTCCCCAAACAAGGATGTAAAACCCAACCCAACACAACACCACACCACACAACAACAGCTTTCAAACCTCGATATTTCCAACCACTCCACTCCACTCCACTCCACTATATACAGTATACAGCAGCTTGCTTGCTTGCAATTAATTCATCCATCCCGAAAACCAAAAAGGAGAAGTTTTAAAGAAGCCGCCCCCCTCCCAAATCATATGATTCCGAGTGCACGACAGAATGTAGTCAAGATAAAATGACTACTTTACTTTGCTCTGTTCTCGGTATTTCACTTGATTGTTTCGCTCCCTTTTCTAAATATCGGATTTAGCGGCGTAGGAATATAATAAGTTTGTATTCCACATAAATAAGTTAAGTATTTTATGTGAATCTCCATTCATGAACAGCCAAATCAGCAAGCAGACAAATAAATATAGAATTAACGATAGATAAATGAATAACTATAACTATCTATATCTTCTCTATCTATATATCTTCTTTCTCTCTCTCTCTCTCTCTCTCTCCCTGTTCTCCCTTTCTACCTATCTATTTATTTTCCCACCTATCTATATCATACACTCTCTCTAATTCCCAAATAATCCCCTCTCTAATTTAAAAAACTATTCTCTTCCTAACTCCTAAACCTATCTTAACCCATCCCATCGGATCCGGTCCTATATTTCATAACCCATAATCCATATTCCATCCTAGGAAACATTAACCGTGACCCCTATCCCATAGCACCTGCATGCATCATTTATTCCTCCCTCGGACCCTCCTGATCCCTCAGTGTCGATTGATTATTCCCTAACTCATTCAGCGAGTAGATTGAGGGAACCCGACTAGCGTAAGACAGAGCAGAGCAGATAAGTATGAACAAGAAACATAAAAAGCGCCGTCTCTCCCCTCCACTCTCCTTCCTCACCCATCCTTTTAAACCCTTAAAAGAATCCACCTCCCGGCACAACCAAAAAGATAATCGTCACCACTCCCCCAACTCCAAACCCCACCAACAAACTCTGTAAAAAGATAATATCCTGAATCTGTCTCAACGCCGGCTCTTGCACCCACACCTCTCGGTCAAAGATCTTCCGTATAACATTCCTCTTTTCGTATTTTCTCACCCATGGGTAATCTTCTTTCGTCTTTTTATTTCTATTATCTTGTTGTTGTTTTTCCGCGCTGGGAGAATTGGCGTTCGAATCTGCGTTCGGGGATGCAGGCTTGGAGCGCTGATTTGGTGAGTTCTGATCCGAGGGGCGGTTCCCAGTATCTGTTCCTACGCCCTCCAAACAGTATTCCTCTTCTTCCCATTCCCACAATTCCCATGGCCGCAAATGTCTATGATGCAGTCCGTGCAGAACCACGCACATGCCCCTCCAAGCCGCATACAACGTCGAGATGCCCAGGACCCAGAAGAATGCAGCAAACGCTCTCCATCCCCTACTCATGCCGCTCAACGTCGTCAATAACGCGTATATCAACCCAGCGAAGATGAGGAAAACGCCAAGGCCGCGAGCGAATACTTGCCGGGGTTTATTGCCGTTGCAGATGGACCAGCGGACAAAGTTTGGGTGAGCTTGGAAGCGGAGAGATGATTCGACGGATTTGACAACGGGGAGGAAGGCAGATGGGTCCGTGGTGGTGGTCAGGGCAGTAAGAAATGAGTGTCTTAGGCGGAAGGAGAGGTTGAGTTGCCGCGGGGCCGGGGAGGCAATGTATATGGCTATTATGCGATCGATTTCATCACGGTAAGGGAGGTCAGTCGCTGGGGAGTTGTTAGTTTATTTTTAAAAGGGCAAGGAAAAGAAGAGAGGTGAAGAAGCAACAGAAGAAGAACATAATGAACCTAGGATACAATGAATAGATTAAGAGGCGATAGTGTGGTAGGCAAGCAAACTTACGAGGAATTTCCAGATTCGCCTCAGTAAAAGTTCGATGCGCAATAGCACGATAGGAATCCTGAGCCGAAGAGTTCACTTTCGTCATTGAATGCGACTCCTTATCAACCTCCATTTCCCACGGTGCGACACTACCGACCTGTGGAATGGTGGGTGACTTGACAGGAACGGGGGCCGGAGGATCGATAGGTCTTTCGTCATTGGAGGTGTCAAAAGAACGAGCGTTGCTTGTCTCATAGTGGTAGTCTGTCGGCGGAGGATTTGGACCATTGGATTGCGCGGTGGGGGGAGGTGTGATGAATGGGTTGTGGGATTTGCTTTGTTCGAAACGACTTGAGTAGTCACGGAACCAGAGGAAGAATTGGAGATTCTCAGGGGCCAGTTCGATGTATTGAAGGTAATTCATGAACTCTCGGACTGTCATTGGCTAGGAAAGATGTTAGCGGGATGATTGTGTGCAAGGTAAAGTATTCGAAGGCGTCGCCGGGGGATATATTCCCAGCTAAAGTATGCTCTCGGAAGCAGAGATCATAGATCACATGCAACCATTCCGCAAACCTACGAAGCTTTCTTTGAATGGGTTGGCCAAACTTACCGGACAAGTTCCGCCCTCAATGATCCTATCAAAAGAAAGAGCTTCCGGAATGCCTTGACTCTTCGTTGACGACCCTCTAGACTCGGTTGGAGAAAGATCCATAGTGGTCGAGCTCGAGCTCACATAATCCGGACGACGATAGTTGACATTCGTAATGACCTGACCAAGATACGGCACGAGTCCCATGATTGCGGATATAGATGAGTACCCACTAGTACTCAACAGCAAGAACAAAAAGAAGATGTAGTAGAAGAGAAATGAGACAGAGACGGGAAGATGGAAAAGAAACAAATGATATATATATGATGTGAGGAAAAGGACTAAAAAAAAACGATCGTGTTTCAAGAAGCAATAGCACTTGAGAAGAATGAGAAGGAAGGAAGAGAGAAATAATATAGTCGATATAGAGAGAAGAAGGTACAGTACGTAAAGCAAGGTAACGTGACGGATGGTAGGAAAGTTTGGGGAAAGGGAAAACAGCTAGTCGAGCAAGCCGTCATCAAAGTGATGGCTCGACTCCACAAAGACATCTTGGCAAACAGGTGGGCTCGATGTCGAACGGAATGCTTCTTCTATTGGAGTAGCTGTAAGTTATTGTGCAAGGGAAAAGGGCAAAACCGGTTCCCGCGTCATCGGGTTCAGATGGACAGGCACAAGGTGCGATGGCTTGTGATGAAGGTTGAGAGACCAGGCCAAGGGCAAGCGCGCGAGCTCGAGTTGGATCTCGAGAGAAAGGTATGCAGCGCGCAGTGAAAGCGACAGGTCGGCAAGAAGAGAAGAAAGAAGGGCAGCCACGCACAACGCCTACCAACACGGCAAGCAAGCCGGCAAGCAAGCAAGCAAGCAAGCAAGCAAGCAAGCAAGCAGGCATGCAAAAGAAAAAAGTTTCAGATGTCTCGGGGTATCTACCCAGCTACTCCACTCGATTATTCCATATCCACTTCCGCTTCCACTTTCACTTCCTCGCATCCATTGTCCATCAAGATCCACATCCACGATCCCTCGCTTAATATGTTCTTGGTGGTGAGAGTCCCGTGCATCCCCGTCCCCTCCTTCGCCAAAACAAAAGCGACGAATCAGATGATGCAACCGCGGCGTAACGATAGAGCTTTTCCACGCATTGAACTCAGATCCTGTGCGTTGCATGTGCGCATCTAGATAGCATAACCATCGCTCCGAGCGTCCCTTTCATACCGGTACGTGATACTGGATGAAGAAGAAGATCGACAGCACCACGGTTTCGAAAGATAAAGTATGTTTGTTAATCCGATAGACGCACGTTGTTGGCAACCACGAGTGAGAAGAGCTCGGTACGGTGTCCCTGCTCCCCCTTACATGGGCGTAGGCCTAGTCTGGGCGATAAAGTAGATGAACCTATCTTGTCATGGTATTGGTTTGGCGTTTAAATTTGATGCTGGGAAGATTGGGGCTGAGAGAGAAAGCTAACTACCATGTCCATGTATTATACATCCCATGTAGGATTTTCTCCTTCTCTATATCTTATCCTTTTTCTTCCATTTTCTCCTTCAATCTATCAGCCGCACCAGCAAGCAGTAATGACTGCCCGTTTCCGTTCATAAGAAACACTTGAACAAATAACTCGGACCATCAAAAACTAGACGTTTGACTCACTAAACGTTTGATACCATACCGTACCTGCCTGCCGCTCCCGAGACTCGGTAGGTCCAAGAGGCCGCTGATCCGTTAATGGCATGTCGACTCGAGTTGGGATCAATAGTTGAACCTAGGACGGAGCTACGCTTTTTTATAGAACTACCAGCTTTTTGGGCCGACATGGACGTGCCACATAAGTACCCCTACCCTGCAGTGGATCAAATCAATCCTTCTCCGACCAACTACTGTGTAGCCATAGGCTTAGGCCTTGAGGGTTCGTAGTCAACATAAGGAGAGTTCGCTAGATACATACATTCAGCTCAACTCAGTAACCCGGGACCTGGGAAAATATGTAATATGACAGAAACATACCCCCAACTCTATGTCAACGTGCCGAGAGTCGAGCGAGATACATCTGCACTGAGCTTTACCTCCGCAAATCCCAAGACGATCGATCCAACTTTACAGATCATTTTCTCTGTGCTCCACTGCCTCCATATGTGATTGATTTGCGAAGAATAGTGGGGACACGGGATCGTGGGCTGTAACCGTATACCTGGGTACTGGACAGCACAAACCAATCCTGTTGTACGCAGCCGACGCCACTAATTCCCTGGCGGAGTCAATCTTAGTAATTGCGCCGTGTTACGGTGGTGCTTTGGCGCCGGAAATGACTGGGAATAGCCTCATAAGATTGCAATTTCATAAGGGACCCATTTTACGGTATGTGATGGGAATGGCGATGGGTTGGTTGGCAGCTGAAAAGATTGCCATACAAATCTTGACCTCGCTTCCAGAACCCGGCTGGGCGGGTTCTGGGGTGCACGGGGGAAAGGAGACACGGGGGAAAGGAGACACGGGGGAAAGGAGATTATAGATTATGCTTGTAGGCTTATCGGATATAATACAAGCTACTCGTACTCGAGTTGGCTAACTCTCCCTTCCTCTCCCCCTTCCTCCCTCCTTCTTACCCCTCCCCTCCCTCCAACTACCAATGCGCCTCCCCAATCTCAACCTTATTAACATCCACCACATCCTCACCAAACCACCTCTCCTCCGGCGCCAACGGAATCTCATTCCCGCTCATCTGCCGCTTGCGCATGCGTCCGTCCGCCGCAAACGTCCAGTCCTCGAGTCCGTAGCATCGGTACCATTGCCCGGCGCTGTCGTGATACTCGTACCAAAATTGCACAGCAATCTGCAGGCACGGGGTAGCAGGGTTAGTGGGCGTGGGGTTGGTTTGGTTTGGTTTGGTTTGGCGGGTGAAGGAGATGAAGGGTTGGGTAGGGTGGGTGAGTGTATAGGTGGGAAGAGAGAAGGATTAGACAGATAGATATATACAAATCACCAACATTAATCCAACACCATCATCAACTACACACACACACACACACACACACACACACGAACACGCACACACGCCAACTAACAAGAAAACACACACCTTATCATCAGTAAAAGCAAATAGTTCCTTCCTCAGCCTATACCCCTTCTCACGCTCCCATTTCTTGGTCAAGAACTCGACGATCTCAGCCTCGCCGCGGAGGAACTGGTCACGATTGCGCCAAATGGAGTCGGGTGTATAGGCATTCTTTACGACTTGGGGGTTTCTGTTGTTTGGTGTGAGTCGGAGGTGAGTGAGGAAGAGAAGGTTGTGGGGGGGGGGGGGGGGAGGATGGAAGTGGTAGAGGCAATAGATGTATATACTTTGTATTCCAAACATCTTGAGCAGCTTTTACTTTGATCCGAGCTGTTTCCTCGGTGAAGGGAGGGAGAGGTGGCCTCGGAGTGGTGGTAGAAGCGGACATGCTTGATGGTTGAGGTGACTGATCTTGAGGGTGGAGTTGGAGATGATGGTTTGTTTATCTCAGTATGGTCTGTATACGTATATAAGAAGATGCAGTTGAATCTGTTGATGGTTCCTCTTCCCTTTTCCTCATTTTCCGCGGCATTTGAAACTGCCAAACCATCACTATACGGTTCAATTCCCGGCAACCTTGTTCTGGTTCACCGAAAATCCAGTTCACCGAAAATCCAGTATGTAGTTCTATCCCGAAATGCCGCCCATCCTTAACTCCACCACTCCACGTGCCATCCTCACCACCGACTTGCCGTAGAAACGATAGAAAAATCTAGAACGCCCTCGATTTGTGAGCAGCAGTACCACGACTGACGTAAGCCGTCTGTCGGACTCCGCTTGTTGCATGGAGGGGATGCTTTGGTGGGGTTTTCTTCATAGTGGGGTGCGTGGACAGCTCACTCCTTGCATCATTTTTTCATGCTCCGAAGACGGCGGCGAGGGGGGAATGCATGTTTTCCAGGTAAAATGCTGTACGGATGCTGCACGAATGCTGCACAGTCAGAAGAGCTCCTCCTGTACAGTGACTGCTTGGACCTTATGTAAGGCAAGCAGGGCGAGACCTGGCCTGATGAGATAATGTGGATAACACCTTAATAAACATTCACTGTCCGAGAGCATATATATCTTCACTTCCCTTCCCTTCCCTTCCCTTCCCCTTATCTTTTCTTCCTGTTCTGCTACATACAACAACTCAACTCAAAGCACAACTTCTCTCCAACCAGCACAACTGCCTATCTACATACCAGAAACTCAAAGTAAGAAATACGAAAAAGAAGAACAAGACAATATGGCAGCAGAACTCAAAGTCGGTGATACGATTCCAGAGGGTGTCAAATTCGGCTGGATTGCTCCTTCGCCCGAGACGAGCGATATTAAGGCTTGCGGAATTCCTATTACTTATGACGCTTCTAAGGGTAAGACGTTCCTTCGATTCTCTTTTCCTCACCTCCATCCTCTATTTCCCCCTCATCCCCATTACTATCAAACCCACCACACTACTCCCCGCCTTTCCTTTTCCTTTCTTCTCCCCTTCCAATTTATTCGCACCTATCATACCATAAAACTAAACTAACCCCCTCCGCACAGAATGGGCCAAGAAAAAGGTCGTCGTCTTCGCCGTTCCCGGCGCCTTCACACCCACCTGCAGTGCTGCCCATCTCCCCGGCTACATCAACCACCTTCAAGAATTCCGCGAGAAGGGCGTCGATGTCATTGCTACCATTGCGTACAACGATCCTTGGGTCATGAGCGCATGGGCAAAAGCGAATGGTGTCAAGGGCGAGGATATTGTATGTTTTTCATTTTTTCTTCTTCTTCCGCGTCTATCCCTCCTTTCACCATATCCTTCTCTACTTTACTTCATTGCGCGCTACCCCCCCCCCCCCCCCCCAAATCTACTATGATTCTTGAAATTCTTTGGAACAACCTACTAACATCATCTGTTCTCCTAAAAAAACAGCTCTTCCTCTCCGACACCGACCTTTCCTTCTCCAAGAAACTCGGCTGGACCTCAGGTGAACGAACAGCTCGATACGCATTGATCATTGACCATGGAAAAATCGTGTATGCGGAGAAGGAGCCTGGCAGGGAATTGGTCGTCAGCGGTGCCGAGGCGGTTTTGAGCAAGTTGTAGATGTTATGCGTGGGGAGGATATGTGAATACCATTTCAGGCGAGGAGGAAAGGCGGATTTGCAATGTTATGTTTGGCATGGCTTTACGCTTAGAGGGGAGGGGGTGATGGTGATGATACAGGTAGATTAGATAGGGTATGAAATAGATAGCTAGATGACCGCCCTACTAGAACCGATCAAATCATAGGAGGGGAATAAATAGACAGATAAAGAGATACACGCTTAGACAGCTATATACTCTTCCAGTAGAGGGGAACACGAAATCCATCTCTACTTTCCTACTCCTCCTATATCACTTATTCTTCTTCTATTACGTAGAGTATCTACGCATGCACATCTTTGGGAACATCTTACTTAGTACTTACGCTATTATACCTATATATTATAACTTATATATCACAATCACGCCATTCCCCAAATACGAAAATCATATATTGCGGTATCGGCCCTTTTTTTCTAGAGTGCGAGATATTTATTTATATATGTATATGTATATGCACTACTGCACTGCACAGCTGGTTATCGAGTTGGAGATGGATGGTTTGGTTTGGTTTGGTAGGCTGTGCGAAGGAGTGGTTTGGATTGGAAAGGGGAAGCGGAGGGTAATTTATTTTCTGTTTGGGTGAGGGGAGAGGGAGATGGGAAGATGATTGGTTGGTAGGTAGGTAGGTAGGAAACTCAACTCGATGTCTTCGTCTGCGCTTCGCTTCGCCTCCTAGGAGAGGGCCACGGAAGGATACACTTGTATCTATCTCATGTATGAAAGCTTTTGGTAACTTCATATAGCACCGGACTCGCGGGCTCGCCTGATCAGTGGGCCACCATAGTCCCTTGTGGGAAGGTAGAGAAACCGCAAACGATATCACGTACACATGTTCAACCGGAACTAGACATGCCTGTTTCGTCCTCTAATCGTTTGTCCATCTGCTGACTGACCGACTGACTGGCTACTATGTACAAGTTCTCTCCATACGTACGGCTTATATCGTCTTTGATTGATCTTCTTCTCCGGCACTATCCTCTCCCAACATCGCGCCCTGTCGCTCACTTCACCTCCTTTCATGCATCACCCTTTACTAATGTCGTTACTTTGTCTTCAATTTCCTTGTCGGATAGACCTGGAGGGATGTTGTTAGTGTCTCATGGACTGGAATGGTTCATCCGAGTGCTGCTTCTTCGATCTAGTTGCAGACGTCTTTTGGGGGGTTATGTTTCCCTTCCACACTTGTGTAGGCTGTGCTTTCCCGCTCTTGTGCAGCGTCATTCCCCATGCGTCTGGCTTGCCGCATTCTCTTCCTGCTGCCTTTGCTGTATTCTCTTTCGCCTGGCCATAATACTATCATGACCCTGAGTTGAAGGTGTCTCTACGAAAACCCAATTGCCTCACCACTCCCACCCATTCCTCACTGAAGCACAAGCCCGTAAACCTTAACCCCCCTCCTAAACTCCATCATCCACCTACCCGGAAACCTCTCGCCCCTCCAACCTCACCTTAATCCCTTCCCTAACCCAGAACCACAAATCCCCAAAACCAAAATGAAAGTATCAAAAACCGACCTGTTAAATCCTCGCTCCTCTCGCGACCAAATTCATATCTCGCATACACCTTCGGCGACGTACCCGCCGCTTCACGCAACATAATCGGTGTATTCGGATTGTGCTTTTTCATCGTTGGGTAGGTCCTCGCCAGGAAGGATCTATGCGTACGTCAGTATTTTTTTTTTTCTGGAGCGGGGTGAAGTGATTAGAGGAGGGATTAGAAGCTGGGTATGTGGATGGTGTCTTGCTTGAGATACGAATTGAAGGGGCATGACGCAGGGGTAATAGAGTAAAAGGAATAAAACTAGAAAGAAGAAGCCGCTCAATTGAATGAGGAGGAAATGGTAAAAATAAGAAAAGCAATCACTCATACCTCGTAGCACCACTATGTTCCGCCGTCTGACAAAACAGAAACCTGACTTCCTTCAAGGCTTGCGAAAATGCGTATTTGGCCGACATCTTGTATTCCTCTTCCGCGAATCCCTTCCTAATTCTGCTTCGAAGCTTGGGGGAAAACGCAATGTTTTGAGATGTCGTTGTTGCGAGGTGCTTTGCGCAATTCTGAAGCTGTGGATGTGGTGCTCCAGAAAGTGCATATAAAGTCCGAGACGACCTCCGTATTTTCATAATCAAGCCACATTACCATTTGTGCAAAGATGCATAATAGTTTCTTTAATTATCCCTAAGCCACCACCGCACCGCCCTACCGGACTCCGATTGCATTGCACAACAGAAAAGTTGAAGTTGCCATTCGTTCAACAAAGTCCCTGATCTGTATTTCCCGGAAGTTATCGAGAGCGAGCCGGGGAAAATCACGAAAAGGAGCATTGAAACGTAAGTCTTTCTTCCATCTACTCATCTTTACAATCATATTATTCTGCAAAATTTGAGACTGTGAAACTCAGTCAATTGATCAGCCATGTGCTAACTCCGGTCTTCAGCCTTATTTCCATCTCCCATCATAATTTCAATCTCACCCGCACCCTCAACCACAACCTCACTTTTTCAACTCAGCTAAATAACCACTTCACCACAGCCATGACCACAGCAACACATCTCATGCGCGCTGCGCGCCCCGCTCTGCGCTTCAACCCAACCTCCAGATTCTCCCCCAAGACCATTTCCTCCAACCCTCGCTTCTTCACTTCCACCCCGACATCATCCACTCTCCGCGCTCAAAGCAGCATCCGTAATGCGTGGCAACGCACAATGGTGCAAGGAAAGCGATTCCAGAGCACAGATGCGGCGGCCGCGGGAACAGGTGCTACAGCTGCGGGGGCGACGGGTGCGGGTGTGCAGCAGAGCTGGTTCAAGAGGATGTGGGATAGTCCGATTGGGCTGAAGACGGTACATTTTTGGTAGGTTTTTGTGGTTTCCTTTGCTCGTTGGTTTTGGTTGGATTGGGGTTGTTGAGAAGGAGGATGAGGGAGAGGGAGGATTGGGGGGTCAAGGGTGATGTGGGAGGAAATGTATGGGAATGGTAGAGGTTTATTGAATATCTAAGCTAATACGTCTCTCAATAGGGCACCTGTTATGAAGGTATGAATTACTCTTTGACTGCTACTTTTCTATACAAGCCTCGTCTCTGGCACTCACCTACAAATTCTGTTTACAGTTCTACAATCGCAAGTCAACTAATTCTCTCGACAGTGGGCACTTGTCTTAGCTGGTATCTCTGATCTTGCTCGTCCTGCGGAAAAGCTATCTTTGACTCAGAATGTTGCCCTCACTGCTACTGGTATCATCTGGACTAGATGGTGTTTAATTATCAAGCCTAGAAATATTCTGTTAGTATATCATTTCTAGCCTCTCTTTATACGCTTCTCTATCTTATTCATTTTTCCTCTCTACTTTACTCCTCACCCTTCCTTTAGCCCCTCTTCTCCTAATTCTTCATTTGCCCCTTGTCCTTTCTTCCTGGCCCTCATCTTCACCCTCACCCCCATATCCACTCAGCCTACCCATCCCCCTTTCCCAACCTACCACCTCACTGACACCCCAAACCACAGTCTTGCAACCGTCAACTTTTTCCTCGGCATGGTCGGTGTCGTCCAAGTCACCCGTATCCTCCTGTGGCAACGAAGCGAGAAGAAGAAATCAACTGTCGAACGCGTAGAAGATAAAGCTATCGAGGCTAAGGACAAGATCGTCAATGCTGTTAAGGCATAGATATTACTCTCGCATAGGGCGATTGATAGGGGCTGGAGGTTATAGTTGTTGGCAAGCAAGCGAGTGTCAAATGAATTGAATGGAAATGAATTGTATTGTATTGAAAGATGTGCAGCATTCTTCTCAACCAAATTAGTGTTTTATGCCTGCGCAAGAGGGCAGGCAGACCTGTGGTTCGCTTGGCGGAGGGGAGATACCGTGAACGAATGGATAGATAGATGAATGGATGAATTTGGAGGAAAGGAAGGAAAGGCAGATTGTGGGAATATATCAGCGTACCGACAGAAAATACACATATACCCATCCATCCATATACACATTCCAATCCTCCCTGTTGATATCTATCTATACACACACACACACACGAATCTCAAACCAACCCCGCCAAGAAAAAGACAGATATCCGGGCCGTAATATTCCTATTCCTATCCTGTCCTATCCTATCCTTGTATTCCTATTCCCAAAACGAAAGAGTTCGAGTCCAGTGCTATATACGTAGTGACTCCATCACATTCCAGATCTGTAGAGAACCAGTCCGCTATTCTTCTTTCTCATTCTTGCTCGCTCTTTCTCACTCTCTGTGCTTACTTTTACTATCGTTGTAGTTATCATTTATCATCATCTACCATTTCATACATGATACATCAGCATCCATCTACAAACGCACCCGGCGCTCTAGCATCGTTTATATGTACATATTACAGGCAATATCGTCCCCTTTCCCTTCCCTGCCCTTCTCCTCTCCTCTCCTCCCCTCTCCTCTCCTCTCCTCCCCTCCCCTCTCCTCTCCTCTCCTCTCCTCTCCTTACTCTCTCTCCAATACCATCGCAGCCCAAACACCCCTCAAAAAAAACACCAAAACCATCGATTTCCAATTACATAACCAAACACTCCTCATTATTCTTCGTAGAAGCGCCCTTTGATCTCGAGATCCTTTCCCTCCCCTTGCTAGTCTGCCTCCCGCCATTCCTCTTCAGATCCTCCAACTTCTCTCTTGCTTTGGGGAAATTTTGCGCTATGATCACGAGACGTATTAGCTTTGTTTTTTCTCTCATTATGTGTATAAACGGATTCAAGTATATCAACAGGAGAAGAAACGGCAAAATCAAGATAGTGGAAAGAAGAACGGGAGATGGAAAAAATAAAAGCAGGAATGTGAAAAAACAAAATATAAAACATACCAGCAGCCCTCCAATACCACCTCTTCGCATCCTCCAAACTCTTCGGCGTCCCAATGCCCTCCTCACAATAATACCCCATAGCATACTCCGCCTTTGCCAACTTCGCCATCGCTGCCTTCCTTGCCCACAAATACGCCTCAGTATCACTCTGCTGCAAGATGCCCTCATGCCCCGTCAAATACCATCCACTAAGTGCCAACTCCGACTGATGTTCATCCTGAACTGCCGCTTTCGAATACCACATAATACTCTGTCGCGCATCAATCCCCAGTCCAAAAAGCCCATATTCATAAGCCTGACCCAGGCGGAACTGCGAGAATTTGTAGCCCAGCTCGGCAGCCTGTGTGAACAGCTGCAGCGCATATCCCTCGTCGTGGATGAGGGCGCCATCGCCCGCCTGCGGCGCTTCGTACAGGAGGCCGAGTTCGTGCAGGGCGTGTGGGTTCTCAGGGTCAGCGCGCTCTGCAGCACGTTTGAGCCAGACGACAGCTTCGCGAGGGTTTTGCTGCTGGCCAAGGAGCCCTTTTAGCTTGATCATGCCCATTTTGTACATAGCTGGGGTGTCGCCCAATGTGGCGGCGCGGGTGTACCATTGAATTGCTTTCATGGGATCTTTACGGGTTCCACCTCCTTCGTCATTACCCAGTTCGCAGCATACAGCTGTGCGGTAGGCGGCTGCTGGGTGGCCGAGTTTGGCGGCGGATTGGTAGAGAGTAAACGCTTCTTTTTCGTTTACTTCAAGACCGAGAGCGCCACGGCCGTAGCAATCAGCGAAATAGAACATAGCTTCTGGATGTTGTTGTTCTCGTAGTTTTTTAAGAACTTTGGTGGCTTCAAAGACGTACTTCTCACGTGCTTTATTGCGTGCGCGTTGATCTGGGAGTTTGGCTACCAGAACTTCAGAAGCTTCGACTAGTTTCTTGACGAAGAGAAGTGGGGTCTCCTTGTCATTTGGATTCCCGCTCTTGTACTTTAATCTCAATCGATCAAGTTCTTCCTGGGTAACTGGCTGTGATGGCGGTTGTGGAGAGGCAGCAGGAGAAGGACTGGGGACACCAGGAGAAGAGGAGTTCATAGGTTGGGCGGGAATAGACGTTTGAGATCCAGGGTTAACACCTGCATAATTGCGAACTGGTGGTGGCTTGATGTTTTGCTGTTGATTTGCGAACGAATTCGGTATCAATCCCGGACGAACAGGTGGCGCGTGAGGAGGCAATCCGCCTTCCGGAGTAGCTTGTTTAGGTATACTATTCTGATTACCACCCTGGAACGCTCCGTTCTGCTGATTTTGAAACCCGCCGTTCTGTGGAGCTTGGAATCCGCCATTTTGAGGAGTTTGAAATCCACCGTTCTGAGGGGCTTGGAAACCGCCATTTTGAGGTGCTTGAAACCCGCCATTTTGAGGTGCTTGGAACCCGCCGTTTTGAGGTGCTTGGAACCCGCCGTTTTGAGGTGCTTGGAAACCGCCATTTTGAGGTGCTTGGAATCCACCATTTTGAGGTGCTTGAAATCCGCCATTTTGAGGTGAAGGACCATTTGGTAAGCCCCCACCAAAGCCAGGTCTAGGACCATTACCGAAACTACGGCCAGCTCCAGGGGCTGCCGATGCACTCCTGGGCGGTGGCACGAAACTCTGTTCCTGCCCATCATAAGCCCCGTAACCTTGTCCTTGCGGTGGTCCCTGCTGCTGCGCATCATACTGTCCATTTTGCTGCCCCCAGCCACCTTGGTAGACCTGTTGCGGAATATCCGGTATTGGTGGTGCATCTCCGGCCATTTCGAAGACCGCTGTCTGGGGTTGCGCTTGAGCTCTAAAATCTGGCTGAGATTTGGCAGGCTTCAATTGATGGAGATTTCCGTTCCGCTCATAGGACTGTCTGTTTGCCGGACCCGATCCAGTTCCAGTTCCTGCTCCAGCTCCAGCTCCAGGTTGAATGTGAGCTTCAATTGATGTACCCCTTCTGTGCAATTTCTGTGGGGGAGCTGCGTTATCAAAATCTGGCATTTCAGAAGTAGTCGAAAGCGTCCTATTATGTCCTGGGGGCGGTGATTCATAGTAAGAATCATAGAAGGCGCTAATACTTTCATTGGCTCCGTGATTATCATAACCACCTGCTGAATAAGGGTCTTCAGGTGGGTACCGTTGTTGTGGTTGTGCAGGTGGCTGGTTCTGATAGGCTCTTTGTGGAGGCGGTCTTGATCCAGTTGCCGTTGCTGGGCGCACGGGCATACCACGTCCAATAGGACCGTTATATGGTGCACTCGGTCCAGGTCCGCTCACCGGTGGTAAAGGACCACCATTCCCCATTCTCATCGAATTACTATTATCAGGCATGGTCATACTCCGTTGTGGAGGACCAAAATCTCCTCCGTAACCTTGATCATATCCTGGATCTTCATATCCATTTTGCCGTGGTCCGCCTCCATATCCTGGACCAGGAGGCGGTCCTCTCCTCTGACCAAAATCTTGCCTTGGGGGCCCTTGTGGTGGTGGTCCTCTGGATGGAGCTCTTCGTTGATCAGGAGGACCTTGGGGTGGTCCTTGAGGCGGATATCCTCTAGGCATACTTCTTTGACTGTCGAGGGACGGTCTGCCATAATCGTCTGTTGACATACCCCGCTGCGGATATCTATCCTGACTTTCTTTGCTTCCTGCAGTTCTAGGTCGACCCGAAGGGCCTGAAGGGCTTGTGATATCCATTTCGCCCATCATCTTGGTGATTTCTTGCTCTTCCGATAGCGCAGTTTTCTTTTTCGCTCCCGGAAAAGATGGGAAAGGACTATCCCATGACGCTTCTGGTGACCTTGGAGGTGTTACTAAAGGCTTGCGTGATCGTTGTTGTGCTAAATGACGTTAGCATTGGGATTCATATTTTGATCAACAAATGCCATGCTACTTACGACCAGAGTTCACAGGTCCATCCATTGATCTTCCGGGGCCATTCACAGGACCACCATTTGGAGGGCCTCCTCTACCTTGAGGCCCTCCAAATCCCCCTCGATCTGGTGGAGGTCTTTGCATTCCTCTACCATTCGGTCCCGGTCCACCTCCTCTTGGGGGCATTCCTCCTCCCCTATCGTTTCCGTGATAGTCCTGCTGCGGGGGATAATTTTGATTCTGCGGTGGATAGCCTCGTCCGCCCCCATTCATATCCGATGGATGGCCTCTACCACGCCCATTGATTGGGGAACCATAACCTCCTCTCCCTCCTCCTCCCCCTCCACCACCCATGTTCCCATAACCACTCCCGCCATTCATGTTTCCCCTCCCTCCTCCATTCATGTCCTGATATCCTGCATTGTAATCTTGTCCATAGCCATTGTTGTAGTCATCGTAACCGTATCCGTCTTGGCCATATCCATCATAACCGTCCTGTGAATATTGTTGCCCGGAACCTTGCGAATAATCCTGTGCAGGAATCGGTCTTTGCACAGCCCGTCCATTATATGGTCGCTGTGATTGTTGATAATAACCCTGATCGTATGCCATGTTTGCGGCCGGTGGATCCCCCAACCAGCTCCTCGTTGCTCCAAATCCCTTTGCGCAAAGTCTCTACGAAAGTAAACAACTCTTCAAGAGTGTTCGGCCCATCCAACCAATGTGTACTGCAGCTCTGCCGTCCTTTTCCCCTTGGAATTTTGAATAACCTTATAAAGCCTCGTCAATGAGACGAACTGTTGTTGCCAAAGGGGCGCGAATGATCAACGTTTCGGAAGGATCCCGCTGTCTGGATTGGTTGTTGTATTACCACAAATCGAGTTTGAGGATTGTCTAGCTATTCTCGAGCGCGGGTTTTCTTAATTCCGTATGAAAATGAGGTAAGCAATCCTTTCGTATGTCGCGGTAAAATAATATACAATATCAATGGGTTGGGTTGTACTGTACAGAAAGTTGTTCAGAGGGGGTATCGAAGTTCATGAAAGAATGCCTTCTCACACGTAGAGCGCAGAGTGCGATTATCCAGAGAATGTGGAGTGGGGGCGCGCTAACGATACTTCGTATGTGGTGCTCGGCGGTCGGGGATACATTAACGGGCGGAATTGTTGTTATTTACCAGAGTACTGCCGCTGTTGCGCCTGTCTCTGCCCCAGGTGGACGTTCGGACGGTCCAACGTGATCAATCGACTGGTATTAACTTTGGGATGGCCGTGTTGTTGTTGCTGTTTTTGCTGCTTTTGCTGCTTGGCTGGTTTGATACTCGATATCTAGGGCTAGTCGGCAGGTGGAATATCAATCGTCTCCCTCTTCATGCGAAGGAGCATTGAATGCCAGCTGGAATCTAATTAAAAGTGCATGGAAATTTATGGCTGCGTCTACTCTGCTGCTGTCATTCTTTCTGGCGTGTTACATATACGACAAGGGGGGTGGCTTTCTATGCTTAAGTCAGGTCCGGAAGAAAGACAATTGGCTAGCAAGCCAATCTAGATATAGAAAATCTACTCCACGAGATCCACGAGACCCGCAGTACCAAGGCAAATAACGGAAACATGGCGGTGCTAGGCGCAGTTCGCTATGCGAATCTTGTGATGTATTCGCTCTGTTCGCTCTTTTCGAATCGTGTTAACTTCAGCTCGTGGCAAGCCATTTCCTTGGGCTCTCGAGCTTCGTCATAATCCGAGGTTCATGGCCAATAGATCTAAGTGGAAGAGGTCGGCGGTAGGGGGGGTTGTGCGCTTATTTTCTTGTATTCGTCGTAACTTGCGACAGAGACGATGTTCCGCGGTCGTGGTGAGGCCGGTCGTACGGTGCGACAGGATGGCAGGATGGAAGTTCTACTTGGTAGTATTTGTCGAATCCCTTGGTTGTCTGAACTTTGCAACTACTGTCCAAATTATAGTATCGCTCCAGAAACCAGTTCCGAGTTTGAAGCTACGGCGATTAGACAGTAGATAGTCCTGGTGTTGCTCACGTCTCCGAGAGCGCGACATGCATGTGAGAAGCTGGTCTTCCAGTAAGTCATTCAGCAATGCTCTCACGGACATTGGGATAGCATAAGCAGCCATCGCATGCATGCTCATGTAATGCCGGCTTAGAAGTTCTCAATGCCTCCTTGCCTGCATGAGCATCAAATCCGAAACTTCTGATTTGTCTCTCCTTACCAAATCACCAGCCACATTTTAACTTCTCCACAAACACAGTCATTCCACGTTCAGCTTCAGCCACACTTGGAAAATCATCACATCATCGACAAAATATCAGCAGCATTCTTTGAGCTCGTATACTACCCAAACAGTGCAATCCACCATCACAATAATCGAGTTCTGACTATCACCAAATCTCTCACCTAAGACATAATCAATTCAAAATGCCGCCGAAACCGACGAATTGGCGCATGTATTCCAAGATGGCCGCAACGTTCGCTTTTCCCCCCCATTTCCCCAATCACCCCTCCTTATTCCACCCCTCGAGCTCCGCATCCAGAGACCAAAGCTGATATATCTTACCTTGCAGCTTCGTGTTATTCAGCGTCGGCGGACCCGCTCTCATCTACTACGTCTCACCGACCGAAGAAGAGCTCTTTCTCAAATACAACCCGGAGTTACAAAAGCGCAGTTTGGAGAACCGAGTGGGGAAACAAAAGGATTTTGATGATTTCGTAGGGCGACTAAAGGAGTATAGTAAAAGCGATAAGCCGAGTATGTCTTTACCCTCTCCCCATTCAAGCATTGGAGGTCCAGAATAGAGGGACATATGGAGGACAAGAAGCGATGGGTTGGAAACAAAGCTGATTGGAGACACTGCTAACAAACCACAAACAGTCTGGCAAGAAGCTGAAGATGAAGCACGAAAGTCACGGGATAGAAAGATAGCAGAACAGACCAAGCTACTTGAGGAGATGAGGAAGAGGAAAGAAGAGATCAGGAATAGTGGCATCAAGCCAGTGCCTGGGGGGAGTCTTTAAACTAAGCAGGGAGCAATAAATACCCATTATGGGTTGTACAGTATCTTCTAAGGGATCGAGGCGTTTGGCTGACAAAATGGTATGAAAAGGAATCTGGGATAGTAGTGAGCCAGCTTGATTATTATGCTCTATGATATATACTACTTTTAGGTAGAAAGTAACGATTAAAGTGATAATCCCCATACCGTTGCGTATTCGTATAATATCTATTTTATCCTGTTGGCAAAAAAGCCCGTTATAGATGAGAAGAAGCAATCTCAACTATACAGCTCTTCCGCACTTATGTGGTTCATCGAAAATAGTCCCTCTCTGCACCCGAAAACATTCATGATATGGAGGGGTAAATCATCAGCTCCTCACACAGTTAAGCCAATATAAGCGCACCTAGCCACCACAACTACATAATTCAAACCTTCAACTTATTATCCCAAATTTCTCTCTAAAGCCAAAAAAAAGATTTCCAAAAACATCAAAAAACGAAATCTTCAAAGTGACCTACGCAGGGATCGAACCTGCAATCTCTTGATTCGTAGTCAAGCGCCTTGCCATTGGGCCAGCAGGCCTGTGATTTCATGGACAGATTAGAGCTGTTTGATGGAAATTATCGCTTTAATTTGTAATATGAAGGAAAATGACAAAACCTATTTTGTAAATTGTGGGCAGTTGGTTGGTTGGTTGGACGTTTCGGATAGACGGGTCAAAGGAAATTTGCCGGCCGGGTGGGTGGAGGGATTTAAGCGAGGAGAGCCCCCTTCATATGGTATAGAGTTATCATACTCTGAAAGAGATTTTTGTTCCACTTCGGGACTGTAAAGAGAACACGAGTATCGATTACTCATTATGCTTAAGATCAAATATACTAAATTGTGTTTGGGAAATGCGCAGAGTTGTGTATTTTTTTGCATTTATTTTTCTACTTCTGTATTGACTCATAAACCACCAACGGCTCTTTAAAAGTTCATGTAGAAATCCAGACCTTCTGAGATCTCTTTCTTGACATTGCATCGGCGGAATCAGACATTTATTTTGTTTTTTTACGCAATTTGGGAAGTTCTCTGCTAAACATATGAGAATGCAATGGTTGGAAAGTGATCACGCACTGTTCACGGAATCAAGTTGATTCTATACGGTGCGATGACCTCTGTATTTTTTCTACAACCGTGCATATCGAAGTTGTCGAGATGTCAAAGTTGCTGATGCTGCTTCTCATCGTATGTTATAAGTGTACAATAATTCATTCGTTCTATCACTCTTGTGGTTCATTTATTCAGTCTTCCTCTCTCGGTTTTTGGTTTTCCGCTGTTCCACGTTCGTTGCTTATCTGCTTTTGCAGTGTCTAAGGAAAGATATTGTATGGATCATGGTATACTTTCTTTACTGGTATTATGGTTCCTGTATCTTTCGATTGACTGCTCCTAGCCTAGTCACCAAAGCCGGGCACACTCATCCGCGTTCGCTCATTCCATCGTCAACCCTCCTACATTCTGAACCAAGCTCCTGCAATTTCGCTGAACTAGCTTCCAAGCGTCTCGTGAGTGTTTCCTCTTTCATGTCTCATTTACAGAACCTGACTTCTCAATCACGTTCTCCAGAAAATCTTCTATTCCATTAGGATATTTGGCAACCAAGCGGCGCATCTCCTCGATTGCTCTGCAGTATACCATGAGTTACTTCCACTATTCATTTAAGGCGAGATTTGAGGTTCAAGATACTTACAACTGCCTAGTAGCTTTGTTCTCTGGCCATTGTGCTGATACCATAAGATTGTTCCGCCTAGGAAAGGTCAATTGCATTCACATGTGGTCATGTCGACGACTATGACATGGTAGGATGGAAGAGTACATACAAGGCATACAGCGCGTTCCGATCATCGCGATCAGCAACAGGCTCAGATATTTCGACTAACTTATGGTACGCGTTCTGGTGCTGTTTACTCGTACGATATCGACTCTGTCGCCATGCTTGCATATCATCTGTGTGAATAAGTGATCGTCAGCTCCATAATCCATACGAGGGTCAAACACCGTGTAAAGAAAGTTGTCAAATTTACACTCATTATGTCCATACAGCGCACATGGATCGTACAAAATCGGCTTATTGGTAACCACATCAATTCCCGCATTACCATGCCACAGATCGCCATGGCACAGACTCGGTTTGATAGACCGTCCTCCAGTCTGCAGCGGCCTCAAAAGTCTTGGGATAACTTTCTGAAGAGTATCTTGCTCCAGGCGATCCAATTCATCGTCTTGGCCGTGGACATTTTTCTCCCACTTCATTGTTTCGCGAAGAGATCTAGCGAAGAACTCTTCCCAGCTATCGCACCACTCGTTGAGCATAGCATTCGTTCCTGCATGGGTGGTGCAATGGAAACCAAATTTCCCTGTTGGGGAAGCCGACTTTTGGTGAAGCTCGGCTATCACCGAGACGAATTGCTGGGTAGCGGGCATTTCATCGATCATGTCGTGGAATTCATTGAGGACGAAATGACGATTGTCGTCTTTAACGTAAGTGCCGTGTGCGAGTGCGCGAGGCATGTTGTTTGGAATGACAGCGTGGATTGCTTTGGTTCCCTCATGCTCACCCTTTGCCATTTCCCGGCCCACGGGTCCCGTCATGACCTGTTACTATCAACCTACCGCGATATCGAACTTGGTAGAATCATGTGACTTAACTTGAGGAAGTACACCTGCTTAGTGCCATCCGACAGGGTTGTGTCGATCTTGTGGCTCAATGCCCAGTGACTTGCGCCATGTACAGTGATTGAGTTGATTTTGCATCCATCGGGAAGAGCTTGGGGGCGGACGGTCAGCTGCCATATCTTTGAGTATGTTAGATAAGTACATTTACCTGATATCACCGCAGCATCCAGCTCCCGCTCAGCGTCGTCCAATTCCGGCACTTGAGGCTCATTGAACTCTTTAGGAATATACACCATTGCGCTCAATAGTAAAAGAGGTTAACGTGGAAAGTATTTCTTTGACTTAATGCAATATTGGAAAGTAAAGGTTCAGGTGAGCTTGCTGTGTGTATCATGACTTGGGAATGAGGAAGCTTAATATCATCATGCCTCGATCAACTAACGTCATGCTGACTGTAATAAGTGCGCGGGTTGCCGCCAGTGGTGTTTGATAACAATTAGCGGGTTGAAGTCTAACGAGACCAGATAATTTACTGGGCTAAATCCAAAAACTGCAGCTCGCATTATCTTCAAAAGGGTGGAATGGCTGCACAATGCGAATCCAATGTTTAGGCGCCAGAGTGGGAAGAAGTTGAGGCTGATTCCAGATTCAGAGCGCATCTACTATTTATCAATGTTCGGTGCACTGTTGCGCGCGTAAGTAGGCAATTGAGTATCCTAAGGATTAGAAGGAATCCCCAGCCCGAACAAGCTGATCGTGGGCGGCTACATTGTCTTCCTCTGGGCTTAGCACTTCCTCACTGTGCTCTCGAGCCTTTCATCAACTTTGTCTTCGTGCATGACCTGTGTGGCAGATCTACTGCTGAGACACAGAGGAAACGAGATGAGGGAGGTATTTTTTGGCTTCAGACACGGCTATCCCAATTATTACGACGCAGATTGGGTTGTTGTCATAAAATTTTTTTTGAATGTACGTGACTTTGGCGGCACCTTTACTGGGAAATTTGCGTACCTGACCACGTATCGAAGCGGCGGGGCAGATATTTTTGGATGAATACTTGATGGGAGGTCATTTCATTAAGAAGACGCATATATCCATCTGCGAGATGAAGCGAGTCAAAATTTTGCGAAAATAATACACATCCAAGAATGCGGCCGACCAGAGCTTGATCAGGTAGGGTAGAGCATCTAGAGAGTTGCTGTATGGTGTCGCTATCATGAGTTTCCAGGTTCGTCTCCAAACAGTGTGCTGCGAGGAGCATTACACACTCGGCTTCACAAAACAACTTCATAGCGGCAGGGAGTTGCTTATCGGTTGGAGTTTTAGAGAAGACACCCAAGATCTATTCTAACCTTGCTCAGAAATGCTGCCGTCCCCAGCAATGATTTTGCAGGTCTCAGAAAGAAAGAGAAGACTAAGAAAAAGGAAGACACTTCCGAGGATTGCAAGAAGTCAGAACACCCATCTCCAGCCAGCGTCAGTGGCTAGTGAACCATCAATGACTGGGCCAAGAATTGGACCAAGATTTGTTGCTATCAATATGAAAAATTGGTCAGTGTTGCAGTAGCATCTTGACCATCCATGGTTGAATGGTTGGAATAGACAGCAAGGCGAATAAGTTGAGAGAGCCGACTGCAGTGAGACCTCAGAAAGCTACGGCAAATTTGAAGAGATCAGAAAGCCTGTAGAAGCTAGAAAAAAGTGAACAGCGGCTCACCCACCATAGCAGCACCAAGCATCCTCCCTCTTTCAACCGGAGTGACTATATCAGCCACCACGCCATTTCCGATGGCTACCGTAGCAGAAGTACCCAAGCTTTGCAACATCCGCAGTGACAGTAGAGCAGCATGGATCTCTTATACTGCAAGATCAATGCTCGCAGCAACATAGATTCCGAAAGCCAGAATATATATTGGCCGTCGGCCAAGCTTGTCAGGGAGTTCTCCTAGAAATGCAGATGCAATCCCTTGAATGATGATGTATACTGTGATCGTCATATTGATGAGCTGAGTACTCGTCTGCATATCTTTCTGCAGTAAGGGGATGCATGGAAGATAGATGTTGGCACTGAGGGGTGAGAACATCATAGCGACACCGATCATCAGAGTTACCCCGCGTCGTTGCGACTTTGAGAAGATTGAGTGTGGTACTTCTGCATCGGTAGCTCGAGAATCGAGTAATACATCCCCCGTGCTCATGGTATTTCTATGAATTGACCTGGAAGGGCCCGTTGAGGCCATAATGAAGTTGTGGTCCAAATGATTAACGTGGGCTACGTTTAATGCATGGATGCGTGGATGCCAGCGGCTTCGGACCGGGTGAATATATGGCCGTGCCAGTACGCAGCCAATCATCACAAGACTGTCGTCATTGAATATCCAGGAGGCCATGTTTCCCAGTCACTTTGAATGCATTCTAGTAAACGAAAATCTATCTTCCCAAGATAAGCGCAATCGACATACCAACTCACAGTACATATGTATGAAAGTCGGCGCTCGTCTCCTAATGTCTAAACCTAACAGTTCCCCTCGACCAACGTGATCTAATCATTTCTCTTCATCATGCCAACAAGCTACTTTCCTGTTAGATTGACACTCCTCCATCCGTATTTCTCTAATTCTCCTCCTTTCGCTCCTTCAGACTCTAATGTTTAGTCTTGCTCCAAACCCCACCACTGTAATGCCCATCTGCTCATGTACTCACTCCATCGTTTCGAATATACGCAGAACGGGGACCAAAAATGGCTCAATTTCAACTCACTTCAATCACTTCAGCCATGAACCAAACTGGCCCTTATCTTCTCTCCTCTGGTCCCCTGACCATAGACGTCCTCTTTCTCTCGCTTTTCCATTCCTTTAATCTCTACCACACATTCTTTTCCAGATACCACAAGCAACAAGTGAAAAATAATATAATTCAGTGCCCCACAGACTGAAGCGATAGTACGTATATACTTCTCAATATGATTGGACAAGCAACGATGAGGTGTCCGCGCCTAGATAGAAGATGGGTGGGGGGTTCGAAATGCACATCTGGATGCCACAACAGGCGTATTTTTTTCCTAATCTAGTCACACACTTGCTACTTGTAGTAATAAGTACCCAGTGTTTCCGTAAATGGATCGTGGAGCCAGCGAGATTCTACTTGAGGTCGAGTAGAGCACATAAATTTAAGAAAAATAGAAAAATAGGACAAGACTAACTGCCCCTTTCTCAGATTGTGGACTAAAAAAGATAAGAGAAATGGATTGTTTGATACTAATGCAGGATTTTAATGTGTAACAGCTAATGATTCCAGTACCTCACTTCATCGTTAAGTGACTTTTTGGTACCAAACTGGCTGGTTAAAGGAGTGAATAAGAATGCTCGACGCACAAGCACTTGTGAAGCTGAGATGATCTATTCGTGATTGAAAGAAGGAGAGCAAACTTAGGCACCTTTCATGCGATGTGTGTTACCGTGGCTCGCCAGATGGTAGACATGTCAACTCGCTGTCTCGTGTTGGATTTATGCAGAACCAAACATGCACAGGTCCATCCTCGGAGCTGAGGTAAAGTCGGTGCAGTAACACACCATGTACCCCGGAGCATATTATCCGTTATGCCAAAGACCGGCAGCCTCCTTTCTCTCTTCCCATAGAACGCGAGAGCAAGGCGGATCGTCAGCAAACCTCCAAAGCCTGGAGACCACATCCACCACTTCGCCATGAACAAGTGTCCAACGCCATCAAGATGCTGCAAGCAAGAACTGAAAAAGTGCACCCCCTACCTTCATACCTACTGCACGCAGCCTGCACTTTCAGGAGTATGCATCCAGCCTCGCCGAGGTTGACAAAATGTACACAGGCATCATGGAGCAAAAACCAGATCAGAACCAACCAACATCTATGCACCAAGCCCGGATCTCGGTACACATTTTCTTACAGCTGCCAATATGCTGAAGATACCATAAGATGTCATTCAGGTGAAGCCCGAATCGTTTCACCTCGCTGTGAGTTCGCGCGAGCAAAACACATCGAGGCGCCAATAAAAAAACCCCAGCACACCTCCAACCTGATGGGGAAGGCGATCTGAGGGGCAGCGGAGAATAGGGGAACGAGGTTATTAACACAATAGATGTAAAGGATGGTAAGCATGGATTACTGGATGGTCAGCAAGGAGGTCACATACATACTCCGTAGATACAAAAAAGATGATCAAAAAGACGGGGAAAAGGCGATCCGATGCGGTGTGATGTAAACGTGCAAGCAGGGAACGCTTAAGTGTACAGATTACGAAAGAAAAGGAAAGGGAGGGTGAAGATACAATAAGGGCAAAGAAAAAGCCATCAGCCCTCTCGGCGGATCTTCGCTCGTTCTTCTCTCCTCCAACGTGCGCGCATGGCTAAAAGGGATGGGGAAGGGCCTCCGGATGTACTGTACTTTATGTAGGTAAGATATAGGTGCAAAGTTAAAGGCGGCGACTCTGATTAGGCCAGGGATGGGGAACGAGGTTGTCTTCCTTCCGGATGTACCTATACAATGTAACGGCGCGGTGTTGAGACACTTTGAAGACAATCGTCTATATTGTATAATGTATAATAGAATGGTAGTATAGAACAAGAAAGGTCACTTTGCGGAAGGGAACATATATGTATGAATCAATTAGGAGGTGCGGGAAAATGCAGACGCAGGGAAGCGCGCTGCGCTTCAAATTCAGCAAAGATCACTTTTCAGCCCTAGCTGTGCAGAAAACGCGGTTGACTTATTCAGCTGCTCTTTTCCATGCTTACCCGTACAATATCATATGATAAGGTGCTGTGAGATGAATGCATGAGTGAACGGTAATGCTGACGCTTCCCCACCTCTTGTACTACACAACATGACTCCGTTTGCTCAACATTTAAGCTTCTTTCATACCCATTCCAGAACAGTGGATTGAAGATAATGTACCAAATAAGGCCAGACGAGCCATTCACTCACCTCAGCCCCAAGCCTTCGTAGTGTCCTGCCTGTATGTGAGGCGCTGCGGGGTTCTAGGTCGGATAAGTTGAAGGAGAAAGAGGTGAGCTTAGCGATTGAATCGCCATCTACCAAAGTAAAAGTCTCGGTACTTATCCCCTCTTCTGAGCACGCCACCAATATTCATCATCCCGTGCCGTCTAGAATCATGTTTCGAAGAACATCAACCTTAGCGGAAATGAGAGAGAAAAGCCACGACGTTGTAGAGACCTAACGCCTATGGGAAAGTTTTGTCCGAAAGATGGCTTTCTGCCGAACATTCAAGTCGACTGCCGCTACTGGGACGGAGAGATAGACAAGATGGATGTTTGGTCCTGCATTCAAAGTGTGGTAGCGAAGACAGGCAGGTGATAAGCATGATAACAACGCCATGTAGTAGGTAGACAATTTATCTGCAGGCAACTTGTAGGCTGCGGGCGTAAGAATGGGATGAGGTTCGGCTTTTAATTCAGCTCGTGTGCATATAAGAAACTTGCCATGAGTGGAGCGCAAGGCGTGAAATTGTAATGGTCTTGCGCTTATCGTTACATCTGAAGCGTTTTGTCGGCGCTCTCCAAGACTGGTATGGGAAAAAGGTCATCACGATGTCTTGCGCCAGATCAAAGACGTAAGCTAAAAGTGCCGCTGACCCGGAGGAAAAGCTGAAAAATTGGGATCGAAAATTTGGTTCGGTCCCTGCAATGTACAGTAAGATAGCACCACTACTGGTCGCGGAACTCATCACCTGGCTCCAAATCTGCAGTAGCCTTCCAATCAAAGAACTGTGCAGTGAGGGCGATTCCATTTTTATTTTCTTGGTCAGGAACTCATAAGATCGAGCAACGACAAACTGACTAAGACCTCAAAATAGACTCTTTCTTTCTCCCAGCTTCTGCAATGGCAATCATTACCGGAGTTGCGAATACACAGTGTACGAAACGAGTTGGAATGTGGAGTTAGCGGTCCTGGGTGGGTGGAGTATGGTTCACAGACAGGTAAAACGTTGTGTGAAGGGTTTTCATACTTTCACGGCAAGTATAACCAATGATCGCCATCACGATGTAGCTCCATACTGTATCGTTCGACTACCAGGGATTTTTGAAGTAATCTCGAACGGAAAATGTTGCGATACTATCGATCAGTCCCGATCTTTACCCCCCGATCCAATCTCAAAAACGATTCACCCCGTCACGAAATCTCCGAATGGAGATAATTCCATAGAACGGCTAGATTGGGATAGGATCAGGGGGGAACAATGAAATGGTATGTGCCACAAACTCGGGGTGGAATGACTACTTTCCAAGGTTAAGAGAGTCGGCAAAGCACGACGTTGCAATGAAGCTGTAAGCGATCTATACATGTTGATGATATAGGTGGGCATAACAAGGACTTGGTTGCTACCTAGGGTTGAACACGATAAATGATGTGATACCGCGCGCAAAAACATAAAGATAGGCTTCAAATCGGTGACAGTACAGTAGGGCCGGTGTTGACAACCAATTAAGGAATTTGTCGGCGGCTGCAGATCCAAATGCACAAGTATTGAGTAATATCAATGATCTTCCAGTGGTTCCTTTCCTTTCGAACGTTTCGAATTGACGAGCTCCAGACACCTACGGTATAGAAAGTATCCAGCTCTCTCTAACGTTTGTGTCTTGAATATATTCTTCAAGCACGTCTTGTGGGTTTCAAAGTTCGGACGATGGCTGGATCTGGTGGCATTTTCTTCGTAAAACGATCGAATTGGAAGGGGAGAAAACATCGACACCAGCAAGTAAAGGATGGGTCGACGTGGATGTCGCTGCTGTACCTAGGTGGCATTTAGGTACCCTTGACGCCTGTTCTCGAAGCTTTTGGAGAAACAAGCAGCTTTTCCGACTGCGAATTGCTGGACAATAGAAGAAGATGCTGGGTGTCGTAAGCAAGTTGTTCCGGATGATCTCCCCCCGGACTGGTAAAGGTTGCCTGCTTCCCATGATCCCAGATGGACATCAAGATCCAATATATGCAAATAATATGCAGCCCCAGCCTGTTGAGCAACCTCAGTAAAGTGGTCAGAAATTGACGCATTTCTCGGTAGCAAGAAACCAAGAAATCAGAAAGAAAAAACATGTGAAGCTTGCGTATCCTTGACACAAGCTTGTGTGATAGATTAAAAGTCCCATCGAATAAATGGTCTGATTCGGAAAAGACTCCAGAAGCCAGCCCATTGGAGAGTTGATGATGTTCTGGGACTTTACAAGGTGATTTCGTAGCTTTTGAGAACGTGCAGGAGTTGTCTGCATCGATATATTAAATTTAGGGGGTTAAGAAGTGCACGGTGCGGTTATGTTATTGGTGGAAAATATGGAAGCCTTTCCTAATTGGGCTATATACAACCAGCCATGGTAATGATCATTTTCATGCTTCTGATTCGAGATGTGTCTGACTTTGGGTGCGCCCAATGTTCTGGCTCCTTTTTGTGCACAGAGTAAGCTAAGTGAGTTGTGGATACAACCTTCTCAGCATCGACAGAGACACAACACTGGCCTTGCTCTTTGATTCTCCTGTTACTTCTACGTTGAAGAACAACACCTGTCAAAGGTACGTCTTCAGGTAGCAATACATGGTACATATGTAGAGCGAAGATGCTCGACGGAAAGATACTTCTAGTGCAAGGTTATTGTGTATTGGCACACCTCACCTAGCGACTAGGTGCAGGTCTGGAAGAGGAACTGTTGGCTAGTTGTCTTTGCCGGTACCTTTAGGGTGGGTTCAAAGAGCATTTATGGAGTATCAACATTTAACCTAAAAAGAGCATGTTTTGACGACCGCGGGGCAAGCCTATTGTCTTTTTTTATTTTTCCTGCTGATAAAAAAAGCCTCCCATGTGGTCATCAGCGATGATCCTTGGCCTAGAAGGACCGAACCAAAAAGCTGCCACTGTTCAGGGTTGCTGGGTGAGTGTCGCTGGGATTTGAAGATCACGCTGCAGGAGACAATTTTAACACCAATCAAGATCTGACGATTCAAAGAGATATTGATGCTCGATGACGAGATGTCTCCCATTTGCCGTATAAATTGACTCTGGTCGACGACGGAGCTGCTGGATTCTTGAAGCAGCAAGGCTCTCATTGGATCCCAGGGATATACAACAGGATCGACAAACAATGCTTTTACTTTCTCCCGATCCTACCTCCTATCCGTCGTATCCTTACAAACTTTTTCCATGGTAGCATGGTACGTTGACACCTTTGGGAATGCTACACCCTATATTTTGAATGATGAATCATAAGGCAATGACCTAGACATAACATCTTTCGACCCAAATGGTCTACAGTCGATGAAGCCATTGCTGGGATATGTAGGCTGCTTGCAGAAATCATTTCCGAACTTCCCATAAGCACGAGCCACGATATCCTTATCACAATGCATTCGCGCCGCAGGGAAGATATGCGACATTCATCAAGCCTAAAACAACAAATATTAATGCTACTTGCTACTCGAACACAGAAAGGTACAGGCTGGGGGTACGCTCGAACAGCGAACACTTATAGCCTGGGTATCGAAAGCATATCCTTGCCTCTCAGCCCACATTTCCCTTTGTTCCCATTGACAAGAGACGAACGTTGTAACGTCGAAGGGGAAAAAGGACGCTTTGTAGATGGAGGGCATGAAATGAACCGCTACATCTCTCACTGTGATACTTTCCACACTTCAGCCAGTTTATGCTTGGAAAAGCACCTGATACAAAGGACGAAGTATACTTGTCCGCCTGGACCCGAAGCGAGGAAAAGCCATCTCCGGGAGATCATCTGCCGCTCATCGAAAAGGCTTGAGAAAATCCGAAACATAGCAAATCCACAAGGCAACGGAGAATTTGGCCGTGTTAGATGCAGCGATGTGAAATAACGATCAGACCTCGTTTATGGCTGTATGGCCTTTTACCGAGTTTCCAAATCCGAACATAAGGGACTGTGAGGTGAACACGGTTTGTCGCTACGCGGTATCTGCGACCATCCAGAAAATTAAATCCACACGTTCATCACATTATCTTTTGGTACAAGTACGTTTCGTGAAACGAACTTTGGCGTTTTCTGGATCCCACATTCGACCTTGCTAGACTACTCCAGGTCTTTCTTCCGGACTGAGGGGAAAAGGTAAAGGGGGTTTGCGGCGTCACAGTTGCATCTAACCAAAAACCACGGTAGGTCTGGCTGATGCAGCGCAGCACTGCTGCTGTACTAGGGCGAACACCAGAACAGCCATTAGTAAAAGTTTGTATGCTGGCGTTCTCCTTTGTACGCCGAATGGCTTCTTTCGTTTCTGTCAAGGAATATAACCAGTCGTTGGCGTCGATGTGGTATTCACATACACAGACAAAAATGTGGTCACACTGCGTCCAGGTCATGGCATGCTCTCTCTCTCTTCCTTCTTTCCTTCCTTCTCCCGACCACCACCTGTCAGATAGGTCTTGTACTAAGATCTACATTATCCGAGGCAAGAATGATCGCCATGGCGCTTTTAGCTTCATCATCCCTAACAAGGAGGGTAGCAAGGCCCCTGGTTGAGATGGCAAAGCAAGGGTATTCGACTCGACTCGACCCAGGAAGCTGGCCATGGATGTTCCCTAGGATTATACAACCGAGCCTCGTGTCTGGCTGGTAGATTTGTGCAATCGTAGCAAAAACGAGTAAGATAATGACAGAACTCTCTTTTTGGTGGTTGGGAACTGAACATTCAGTGTGACGAGGTCAAGGATTTTAAAGAGCCGCAGAGTTACCAATAGGCCATCGTCGTACTCCTATCTCGTGCCCGATAGGTAGGCAGAATCCACGATAGGTACAGTATGAAATATACGGTAAACTTGGTGCACCGGTAAAACATCTTGGCCGAGACTGTTACTGTACGAGGAAACCTTGAAGTGCTTGAGATTGGAAGTCAATATTGCCTGATGGCAATCATCGAAAACTTCTCATGATCCTCACAGACACAAGCACAAACACAGACACAGGCCACTCAGCTCAAAACTCAGCTCGGTGACTCTAGTTGACTCTGATTCCTAATAGGGAGTCGGTGGCCGAGATTTGTTTATATTTCAACCCATTTTGAGCAGATTAATTAATGCCTATTTTCCCAGAAAAGAGCCAGATTGACTCAAGACTTGTGAGACTAACAACAACAACAAAAAAGGGTTTGTGTCGGATCTCAAGCAGAATCCCGTTCTCGTCACACCAGGATAGTCCAACGGTACTGATGGTTCGATTAAGTTACTCCGTAGAGGAAAAAGCATGGCCGACACGCGAAAAGGTCTAATTGGACTCGAACACATGGGTAAATGGGTAACAGCATTCTAGACTGAGTTTCTGCGAAAAAGGTTCGACGAACTGGCAGCTGGGAGTGAAGCTAATGAAATCTGACATGGGCATCTGTCTAGGAATGATATTCATGAGTACGGGGTACAGTACACGTACAATATCGTGATCAACGATCAAATCATCGACAGTTTGATTTCCGAATGAAGCCTCCAACGTCCAAAGTACCGACGAGCGAATGATTACGAGGTCTTCAACTCCTAATGGTGGAGCTGCGGAAAGGCACTTTGAGCTTTATACAGTAGGTATAATTGTTCCATTGCAGGCTCGTCGACAGATAGCCATTGTCACCCTTCATTCATCACAGGGATGAAACTCTACCATAAGCCGCCGCTCATGCTCAACATCAGCGTGCAGGAACCGGACAGCAGGAAGGTAACCTCTAGACTTCCGTAAGATCCTGTTCGCCGGCACTTCCAAGAGTTGTGTAACATAAGGGTAATCTCAACTGCTGCCAGTTGGTCACATAATATGTTCGGACAGGCCAGCTCGTTGTTTAAGAGGTTCGTCACAGCTCTGACGATATACTCCGTACACCATAGCTTGCATACCATGACACTTTACGGGTATTGATCTCTCGTCTCCATTCAGATGAGCGGAGGAAAACCCTGTATCATATCATTTTCATCCCAACCTTTATTCACGGGCCCTCCACCAAAAAGATACAAGCGAAGACTGCGCTCCGTACCCGGCAGAGGCAAAACCAGCGCGCGGGCGATCGCTGGAATAAATCAAGTAAGGATCTCATCCTAGATAGGAAGCATGGGGATGCCGGTCCTCCCAGAAAATCATCCAGTGTACTCCGTTTTTGGCAATCGCAGTCTGTATCAAAAGTATCACCAGTGCTTCATTGCAGCCCTCAAACCTGTAAGGTTAACAAGCTCTTCCTGCCCACGAAAATCACGAACGACCGTTATCCAGGCCGGTAGCAAAGCATCTTATAGTTCTTGGATGTCACAGTTACTTCGCACGATAAGGGTCGTCTCGGTAGGCAGATTACCTACATACAGCTTCGTTGACATGTGTCTGCTGGCACTCGGGGAGCTGTATGTCTACGTAGGTCTTCCCAGAGGAGAAATAGGTAGGCTACCGAGGCTTCAACCAAGAAGATTACCCGACTTACTCCCACGGCAGTTACCAAAATATAGCTGCAAGTAACGAAACGTTCTTTTTGTTTGCTTTTTGTTATCAAGTTATAGTACTCATACACTTTGACACAAGTCCCCCCAATGAGCGAATTACCCCCACAATTCATCAATATCATTCAAGCATCAAATGCATCAAATGCATCAAATGCATCAAAGCTTTTTGCTAATGATTTCTTTGGAATTGACTGTTTTGCTTTGCATTGTATAATCTCATTTGCCGAGTCGGTATGAAGTAATGCTGGGAAATAGGGAGAGGAGGAAGCAAAAGAAGGGGTTTACCGACAACACAAGCAGATCCCGACCTATTTCCCATATTCACCGTTTGCGCGTCACCTCGTCTCATGTACTTTTTAGCAAGCTGTCAAAATCCTAGTCCTAAACATCTTTCCCAAGTGACAGGCAGGGTAACCCTTCGACAGTCCAAAACCTGAAAAATTCAGGGAAAGAAAAAGGATCCACGAACATCTGAAATGGGTTATGCTCCGAGGCATGCCTGCTTGCATTAAACAAGCATCTTTAACCCTGGCCAATCCCTTCGCTTGCGGGTGCATAACGAAATCAACGGTCATTGCAAGCATTTGCAGGCATAGACCCCTTGGATCCACTCCCAATCCGTATCCTGGAAGAACTATCAAACCCATCCCTCATCACCCATCGCCCTTCTCACCCATACGGCTATACAACCATATCCTATCCAGTACTGGTGCTATGTAGCCCATACAAGCCCACAGCCCACAACCCACAACCCACCTACACACCACAAACACCCTAACCCATACCCATATCACCTCCAACCTAACCTGCAAACTGCACATCCACATCGAGGCACCCAGTATCGGTCCAGCACTACCCAAAGGCGGCGAAATCTCGTAGAACCAATATGAAGCCAGACGGTCCTCCGGATCATCCCATCCATGAGTATCATTATTGCTTGTGCCAAGTTTGGGGCATCTGAAGTCACAGTCCCGGAAGGTAGACCCACACCCAATTTGTGACAGCAAGTGTTACTCTGGGACCTTACCAGGATCTCTGTGGTGGATTCGCGCTGATCGCCCACACCCACTGTCTTCGGGACATCTGATAATAAATACAAATCCATCCCTCGCCGCAATTTTCAAGCCTTGTATTCGCAGGCGTATTCGACAGCAATAGGGTCAGTTTATATATCCGAATCGTGGAAGAAACATAAAGAACAAAACTCGAAAGTAATAATCATCCATCTAATCAGCATCAATCTTCGTACATCTACGTCTCAGTTCTTCTTCGACTTCTTTTTCCCACTGCCGAAGGCGGAACATCTCGACTCTTAATCAACACTCCTGTTAGGCCATGAACCTCTCTAGTCTAGTACACCAAGGAAGACATCACCAAGAATTTTCACAATACAACAACACACAAGTAGCCATGGCTTCAACTTTGGTTTCGAATCCTTATACAACCCAGGCAATGGTCCCCTCTTACGCATATGTCAACGCACCACAACCACCACCATCGCCCCCCGTGGACGAAACTTCAAAATGCTCTCTACCATCAATTTCAAGCCTACTAGGGCTGGCTGATGGCTCAAGTCCTACAGAACAGACTCAGCAGCAATCATCGCCACAGCAAGGTCAGTTATCATGACTTCTATATATGCATAACTCTGATCTAACCTCCCTTAGCACCTTTGCAAAAATCGGAATCTAGACCCCAGTCAGGACATCAATACGGACACTCACCATCCATGAGCTCAAGAGGTGCTCTTCCTCCTACACCTCCAATGCATTCCGAGGGCGGTTTTGATGGCAGACAATCACCATCGCAAGCCTCTATTTCATCTTATTCAGTAGCATCCGCACCAAGTTACTACTTCAATCCTTCCCAGGTGTCGGCAATCAACAATCTCGAACCCCATGCTCAACGCCAGTCTATACCTGCAGTGTCTCGAAGAGTCTCATTGCCAGCATCTTCAATTGCTTACACACAGTCGCCTTTCAGTGGCTCTTTCACTATGTCGCCTGGCGCGCAATCGATGAGCTCTTTCTACTCAAGTCCCATTCAGGCACCTCTTCCACAAGTATCCGGCTTGTATTACCAAAGGCCACTTCCTCAAGTATGCTCTCTATCTTCTGCCCATTAAAAAAAAACTCTTTACTAACATCACGAAGCAATTCCCACCACCAATGATGCCTGTATCTGTGACGCTTACGCCCTCATCCGGTGCTAATCCGTGGCAACATCACCACTATATCTCCCCCTCATCCGCTGCATCGTTTCCTCAATCGCAAGACAGATACATTTGTCAAACCTGCAACAAAGCATTCTCAAGACCCTCAAGTCTTCGAATCCACAGCCACTCACACACGGGTGAAAAGCCTTTCAAGTGCCCTCACCAGAACTGTGGAAAGGCTTTCAGCGTTCGAAGCAACATGAAGCGACACGAGCGGGGATGTCACAGTTTCGATAGTGCTTCGCTGGTATAAAGATTCGCGCAACCGGGTGGAGCGCGCGAACATGAAGTATAGTACATTCTTATTTCTTTTTCAATCATTAATGTATAAATAAATATCTGGGTATTGTGTGGATGGATGGTCTTTCCTTTCCTTATCACGATACCCGATTCTCAGGTCATATATTTTTCTTCGGGGTGTTTTTGCACCTAAATTGTATTTATATCACGAGAGGAAAGGCTGGCGTCTAGGTTCTGGGAATAATGGGATGGAGATCAACGGAGATGGATAATGTCAACGGTGCGCACGCATTTACAGAGGGCGTTAATGGCTAGTAATTCCTCAAAAGAGTTATTTGAGAGAACGAATTCTTATTATAGGGAGAAATGGCAAGAGAAAGATATAGGGAGACTACTATGGAAAGAAAGGATCGCAAGATCTTGGGAAAAGAAGATGCCGGGAACATGACTTGAGCTATTATGAGATATGCTTGCAGGTTCATCCATTGAGTCATTCTTGAGAGAAAGAATAGATTGTATGGTATTGTAAAATAGGGAAAGGAAGGAATGAAGAAAAGTCATCACATCAAATCAACCTGATCACGAATGCAACGTTCAAGTGCCGATGTGTTTACTCCCCTTTCAAACTGCGTATTCAATTCAATTGCGAAGTCAGCCCAGACGTAACTCCAAGTCTACATACATAGTACTTTGCAGGTAAATCTGCTCCACTCTTCGATGATCATTCATCTACGGAGGTTTCCATTGACTATCAGCTATCCACAAGCACGCAACATGAAACTCACCCTCGACGCAAACCTGCTTCAGTTGCAACTTCTCTCCTCTCGACTATATCTGCTCCGAAGACCCCAAGCCTCAACTCCGAACACTTCCACCTCAACCAAGTGACCGTGTCTCCACTTGATCTGTGTTTCGGCGTTCAACGGTTTCGTAATGGGACAAATCACAAGCAGGATTCCTTCTTCTTCTCCTGCTTCTTTGCCTTCTTTCCAACGGTCTCGCTCTCCACTCTTTCTTTACATAAACTCACAGACTTAATTCGCACAGTCCAGTGAGAACTGCGGGTAAGGAACCTTACTTGGTGAAGTGAAAACTGGGTACACCACACAAGCACCCGATCCACAGCCCAGACAGAGACAGACCCCACCCGCCGAGCCTTGCATTCATCCACAACCATAACTCCCGATCTCCAGAATCCCTCCCTCTCATCCATCTCATCTCAATCTCACCTCGTCTGCTCTGCTCTATCTGCATTAGGACTTCCCTCCTAGACGGCCAAAGCAGCCAAGCCAAGCCAACGACCCCGGCGCATTTTTGAAAGACACACAAGCAGTTGTGTGTCTTTCAAAAATCTTGCCATCTCCACCTTGCCTCTTTCCCCGTTCCTTATCCACTCTCGTATCCTCTCTTTCTCAACCAGGCAACCTCGAATGGTCTGCCCATCGGCAATTCAATACCGCAACTGGGTTCAACATCGGCATCGGCCTCTGTCGCTAATTTAACGCTTTTGGAACTCATATGGGGACATGGACATGTGACGGCTACGGAGCAGGAACGGTTTTCCATCGATTAAGGCGGCTGTGCAAGCAAATCAACATAAGGGTTCTGCGTCTTTGCTGTTTATAGGTCTGCCGAGAGTTTTCTGGCCGTGTATGGTACGGAGGCTGTAGTGAAGAGTAGGAAACTTGAGATGGAAGAGAGGATAGGATCTCGATGGTATGATTTTCCTCTTTTTCCCTATTCGAGGAGCGGGTATTTGGGCGTCGTTATTTGCATTTGTGTTAATTTACTTGTGTCCATTCGTTCGCGGCATTCATTCATCGCCGGAAAGTCCGTTGCTAGATTGAAGGTTGCCGTCGCCGTGTACTTTGTATCTTTCTTTGAGTTATCGAGGCCCAAGCGCTGGCAGATAATGACTGTTCTGAAGACAGCAAGGCTATCGCAGTCGATGGAAAGAACACAAAACCCACACTCACATATTCCCAAGATCACGGAAATGGACGATACATGTCAAAAAAACGTCATCTCACATTCTTACTTTAGCATCACCGCAGATCTGCCCATCGCTTCCCAGCCAACCAGCGCAGCCCGGCGCCGAAACATCTCCATCGTGAATATCGTCACTTTCCCCATCACCGCATCTTCATCATTATTACAGACAGACACATCCATCCAGTACGCCCACTCATTACCGCGCGGCCTTTCCCATCCTCCACCCTCCACCATCCCAAACCCAAACGGGCAGCCTCCCCGCGCTCCACTTTTCCTTCTATCCCCCTTCCCTTCCCCTCCCACTCACTCACTCGCTCAATCACTGCAACCCGTCTCATCCCATCCATCCCGTGCCGTGTCTCTCCTCTAGCCCACCTCCCCCTACCCTACCTACCTTGCCGTACCCATCTTCACCCTTGGTTAAGATAATGACAGCGGCACATCTCGCCTGCCTGTGATTCTCTACTCCCCACCGCCTGAACCCATGTCTCCATGTCTCAATCCATCCTTCGTAGCCATCGAATGACTGCATCCATCTATTTGGGCTCCGCAGAAATACACAGTATGAAAACCATATCTCCGACGTGGATAAGGTCCTCCTGTGTGTCCGAGCTGGCTCCACTTACGGAGCATGGCGTGTTTTTATGTCTTTTTTATACAGTACTACCTGTGGAATAATACTTGCTGTATGCATTGCGAGGAGATCTCGTTCACGGGTAGTTATGAAAATCATAAAATACGGAGAGGGAAGAGGGAAGAGAGAGAGAGAGAACTACTCCCATCTATCTAGTCCTTCCTCCATGATCTGCCAGCGATGTGCATATCGAACGGGAGATTTGCTTCGGGAAACTAATAAACAACAGCCAACCACGCAAGATGTTTCCTTACTTTCTCCATCTACTCCTAGGTAGACAACTTTGCAACTTTGCCGACTGCAAATACAGCACCATACAGCACATAACAGTCAATTTGCCGTCCCATCTTCTTTGTTTTGATAATACAACCTTACTATAGCCCCCAATAAAAAAACCGTCCATATATTCGGTAATACCGCTCATAAAACAGCAAAGGCATAATCCGTGAAGTGGAGAATAACATAATTACCGTCACCGTAAGCCCTACAGTATCTACTGTACTAACAGGTTACGTACGAAACAACGTGGTACTTCTAAAATGTCTCTCGTCTGTCAAATACGGGTGTATGTGCCTAACCTGCCTATCTGATCTAGCTAGGTACAGGACTCATCGCACGAACCCTGTGTATATCACAAAACGAGGGATTATAGTATCTCGCGTACACACATACGCACAGGCGCCGCCCAGACATGGCACGGGCGAGGGAAGAAAAAGAAGACATTTGAAAGACATAATTTTACCACGTGGAATGAGCACACGATCTAGGTCTGGGGGCTGGGCACGGCAGGGCAGGCAGGGCAGGCAGGGCAAAATAAGACAAGGTCGCGACAGGGAGCGAGCGCGCGGTCCAGATACCGTCCAGCAAGGACGAGGCGAGGGCGAGAAGTCTCAGTAGGGCCTGCTGTATATCGGCTAATTAGATATTCAGGTACAACGAGCGGGGAATGGCGGACCTGTTTCTGCACGATTGCAAATGGGGTGATTACTGCAACTTTTTGTTAGTCGGTGTGTTTGATGACTTTCTGCTTTGGTTGTGCAGCCCCAAGGTTATTAGCAACACGGGGAGAGCTCAGGAATACAAGTATGTTTCACAATCATGCAGAATCCATCGAATCTAGTGTACCAACTTACTAACTTGTATCTGCAGACATATATATATGCAAGCAAAACGGTGAAGAAAAAATATGCCAAATTAGCTCTTTCTCTCACTCTCTGTCTTCTTTACAATTCCCCATTTGTCGATACGGGCAGGCAGTCCCCAGATACAGCATTGACAAGGTTCGTTCCTGGTAACATTATACTAAAGTACATATGAAAGAGGCACGCAGCGACGTTAGATGCGGAATCCTTGTTACGGTTCTACAAATTACAGATTGTGCTTTTGGTTTTTTTTTTCTAGCTCACAGCGTTGCGCTGGGAGGTTCCTTGCTCTATAGGCTCGTCTCTCTGCCATAATAGAAGGGGAGGTATTCCCGCTCCGGAGTATAGGAGAAATAGGCTGCCTCCACGGCAGTGGCCCTCGGAGAGCCAGCGGAGCGTCACTCATTGACCTTGGTTTGCATAGCAATCTACATAGTATCTCGCTGCGCTCGAAGAGGATGGATGGATGGATTAGGAATCAACGGCTTGGCTGGGTATTCGTCGGTGATGGTTTAGATTCTCCATCCCTGACGCCATCAATCTACAGTACGCGATGCAACACAGAACATCCCCAAACCGAATCCCAATCATTCGGTCCTCTTCCCGAAAAATCAAGCTCGTGTACCAAAAAAAGAAACGCCATTTTTTAGGACTCACATCTTGTTTTCACACTTTGCATTTTACAGTATTCTTGCTACGGCCGAAGCAACACACCTTCCCACTCCAGATATCCGTTGTAGATCATCGTATGACACTTTCCGCGCCGCGTAGTCCAAGCGTTTCCGAGACAATCAGTCGTCTAACTAGGGTGTGAAGAAGAACATTATCTCAACCCTGGGGTTTTGGTCGGGTCGGGGGGGAAACGCAGAGATGTGATGTGATGCGCAAAGGAGATCACGGATGGCTTGCCGAGAGGATGAATTAAGAAGTCATGTCTCCCGTCAGATACTAATCGAGAAGGTAAAATCCGTTGTGTTCTGGAACATCATGTTTGTTTTTTTTGATTACCCAGTGCCACGTTGCGGCTGGGGGCGCTTTTTTCTCGATATGTGGGAAGAAAATCATGAGATAAGTAAAAGTTTATGTGGTGAGACAGGAAATCGTGCGTCATTGAATGCTCTTTTGGGACTTTCTCCGTTCAAAGTTGCCTTTTGACTCAAGCTGTGCCGCATTTCCAACACCGGGTGCGTTGTTATGATTCACTGCTTCTCATTCCTTCTTCGCTTTCCGTGTCCCTCCAAGACTGGTTCTTGCGAAATGCGGCAGTCGTCGATGCGACACTGTTACGGGATTTTCCATAAATGAGACCCTTGCGCTGGCCGGCCGACTTGCTGAACTTCTTCCTGTGAATAGGGATCTGGAGCTATGGCGTTGTCGCTTGGTCACTGTAATTTTCCAGTAAAGGCATGAACCTCATCATGCGTTAAGCCTCTCGCAGAACGAACGATGACCCCATTCGGCCCTCAAAAATATATGCATCAACCTCCTTAGGTGCTTGGAAGTGTTCTTGGACGCATTGTTGGTGCTTCATATATCAATCTTGCATATTCCCCTACCAGAACCTAAGTGGTCATCAACAAGTGAGGTTAAAGGCATGGTGAAACATTGATAGTTTTGATTTTATTCAGATCTTGTGTCATGTAATCAAGGTTTGGTTTGAGAAGCGGCAGAGGAAGCGGCCTTTGTATTACATGAGACGATATGAAACAATCAAGCCAGGTCAGACCTGACGGGTCGGCGCGTGCGTGCGTGTGTGCATTGCACTGCAGGTTATTATTTTTGAATGTCTGGATACGCGTTCTTTTGGATTCTTACAGGAATTTCTTGGGGAGGGACATGTAGCAAAGAAATAATTCTTGTCTGGGGACACGGATTGACCTCTGTTTTGGGGGGGGGGGGTTACCAGAAAGAGGAGGCTCTGGATGAAAAACGGTCAGTCTGAAGTCAGATCGTCAGAAGAAACATGTCAATAATGTGGATGAGGCAGTAGAGTATGCATCCAACTGGTCCAGGTTACGGGACAAGGCAAGATGATGCGAAGAAGATGGGATGGTAGATCTGTGGAGGAGGCTGTGTATTGATGATCAAACTATCAGCTTGGTGTTGTATGAGTTTATTTGGACTTCGTCGTTTTTGTATATTAGAAGATACAATGATTCTATCGCTGCGGCTCAGCTTCCCACTCCAGATATGACAGGTGATGGAAATCAATAGCCTTGCTCGTCGTTCCACTATATAAGATCAGATTAGCAGCTATGTAATGAGGCTTTGCAAAGCACTAATGTAGGGATCTTTGCCTGTAATTCCTAAAATTGCTGACTTTGACGGGATTGCGTCAACGAAATGGGGACATTGACTTACATAAAGTGTATCATGAAATACTTCTGGTCCTGTCGCATACAATGGCCAGCTGAACTTTTCCTTCACATACTGGATCAGATGACTAGCAACTTTGATATGTCCTACGTCCGTGGGATGGTACGCTGGGCCGATATCGTTGTGCTGCATTATTCCAGTAGTGTTGAAGTACGACACGAATGGCACGGAAGAGCTATTAGACGAATAGGTCGAGTTGGTGCGAGGATTATATAAAGTAGGGTTGGATAGATACTTTTGGGTATTGAAATATTGATAGACGCCATAAATCTCGGAGACATATCCTTGAGATTGCGCATATGAGTTTCCGTATGCGTAGAATCCTTCCCATAAAGACTATTCATGTCAACAACGAAATGTTTTCTGCTTAAGGGATGGAACTCACCATGATGATAATCTGAGCATCTGGCCAGACAGCATGAATACCCTCAATCAGTTTAACATACGAAGCAACGTAGTCTGCACTGGTAACATTGTTTACCATGTTGCTGTCGTTGGTTCCAATATTGATGATCACAAGATCTGCAGGTTTCTGTTTCGAGAAGTCCCACAATGCTGGTTTGTCGCCATAGATTTGGGTCGCTCGGTAACTAGTATCGGATGTGTAGAACCATTGATGGACCATTCCTCGAGCATTCCCGAAGCACACTTTATCGAACAAACAAATTCCTGGGTATGCCGTGATCGAGTATTCTGTGTTTCCAAGACCAGCGCCAGTTCCATAAGCAAAACTTGAGAGCCCTTCCAGACTATTTGTATAGCCCGAGGATAGTGAGTCTCCAATGAATTCGATGGAGCGGGAGAAATTAGGAATCTTGAAGAGCTTTCCCCCTTTGCTTAGGTGCACGGCAGAGATTTGAACACCATAAGCCCAATTAGTGACTCGCAGTTCGAAGGTTGAGGGATTGATAGGGTATGTCACATTGATAGCAGGTGAACTTGGGCTGACAAGCAAATGAGTAGCATTTGTCGTGATATTTGTCAATTGCCAATCTTGACCATCCACCCGGTACCCGACCAAAACACCATTCGAGGTCAAAGATCCAAAAGTGATCGCTACCTGCTGCCCGGTAAATCCGAATTTCAGGCCTGGTGTTCTATATTATGTTTAGCTCGATATTGACCTGAGATGTCTGGATTGCAAACGTACGACCACCAAGAGACGTGGTTACTATCCCACCGGCCCTTGTAGCTGAGCTCCGATGAATTCGGCGAGAAGGTTGAAAAGTCATAACTCGTGGGATTGATTTTGGTATCCGGATAGTTGGTGATCCTGACTTGATCATTTTGCCATATGGTTGCAGAAATCCCCGACGCAAGGGTTAAGATCAGAGAGGACACCAATGATGACTTCATTTCGGTAATCTGAAATAAGTAATAAGGGGAACAAGAGAATAAAAAGTCGGCAGCAACATGTTGCCCATCTTGACCCCTTTATATAGCATGGGATTGGGAGGCAATGATACCAAGTTCATCAATGAGGACTCGGTATTGAGAAAGCTAACCTGCGGGGTAACCCATCGGTGCAGATTTATATATTGATCCGCGGATGGCATTTCGTTTTCCCGAAGCGGCTATATTGATCTTTGCATACATCTCCATGATACTGCGAGGGACAGATGCATCAAGACCCATATTGGAATTGAATTTGACATGATTGTCCGCCTCAAACCCACGACTTGTGATGTGCAACCATACCAGACGCGGGGATGGAACTCTACCTTCCGTGAATTGATCATATGACGCACTGGCTCTGAAGGGCTTCCTGGTTGCTGTCGCTAAAGCAGCTCCATTCATCCGCCGAGATACCCTTGATGACAGATTGCCTTGCAATGGTATTTTCGGGGTCTTTTTCGGATGCTGTTTGCAGTTGATATTGAGATATGTATAAGTCGAGAAGAATTGCATAAAGCAGTCGAATGCTTATATAAGACCATAATCTTTGCATAAGTGAATCAGGGGCGCTATACCTAATATTTCCTAGCGTGACTTAACTCCCGTCCCCAGATTTTGTAGTTTCCCGTATTTGGACGATTCGAGGTCTCGATTTCAATGACCAGACATCAACTTCTCTTCTCCTCCAGTCGTCTTTACCACTTTCCTTTCCTCTGGTTTATAATTTGTTATTTTTTATTGTTTAATTGAACGTCCTCGAAGTCGACTGTCCCGCCTCTTACTACTTCGGACTCAGTTCACATTCGGAGAATACCCCGAGTTACAAGTGAAGTGAGGGACGCCTATCATCTCAGCTGATCCACTCATTCTCGAAAAGCAAGCAGCAAAAAGCAAAGGCATTACACAAGAGAGGAAGCTATTGGAGATATCCGACTGCTCTATCTCTACAATTCTGTCAAAGCACTCGTAATCAGGATTTAGGAGAAAAGGCTCCCGCAATGCTCTTTCCTCGATCGCAATTACCATGAAGCTTACAGCGCCTCCACAGCTCTCTGTGAGGGTGTCAAGTCAATCTGATACTTCTCCAAGGTATTCGCTATTGTCTCCACTTCTTGGCATTTGAATCCAATGTCCTCACCACCACAATCCGTCCCCGATACTCAACTCGGCTTGACAGCCGACGAAGTTGCACTTCTCCGCCATCATCAAGCTCAAGCTGCTGCTACAGCAGGGTCAAATTCATCCCGCGCAGCCTCACGAGCGTCTTCCCAAGGGCTACTGCTTCTTGATACAACCTCTCTCGCAGCGCTGGGTCGACACTTTGACCGTCTTATATCGCAAATCACTGCAAGGCTAGATTATCTCTCTGAGCAATCAGCCATTGTCGCACAACAACAATACGATAGCGCAGGCAATGCGATTGCGATGGCTGATGCGGAAATCGCGCGCTTCCACGACATACTTCGACAGATCGATGAGCTGGAATTGGATTTTGATCGTATACGCCATATTAGAGATATTGTGAGAGGTTACAGGCAGAGGGTTGAGGAGATGGAACAAAATTTAGAAAGAAGTGGAAGCTCAAGCGGGGGTGGGGGAAGGCACAGACACAGGCATCATCACGAGAGTTCTGGAAGCTCTAGAAGACATCGAAGATGAGAGAAGCAACAGCCGTACAACAATATTTAGGCTGGGAAAACAGAACGGAAACACAATCTAAACACTTTGTGTTGATTGTGTATATATACCGACGCATATGATGAACCGGCGTGTTCAGATCCTAGAAGTGGGTCAGAGGAAGAGCAAGCAAAAATGCACAAAACAGGGAGATGGGATAAAATTTGCCTCACGGCTGGAAGAGAGATGGCCTCGCGGCCGGCGTTTGATATGGATATATTGACAACCTTCTAATTAGTTTCCTTTGTTGAAATACTTCGATACCAACTCTTTAAATTTGGGCTAGCTTTTCAAAATTTAGTGATTATTTCCTTTATGGGGGTTTCTGGAGGAGCTCGAAGAACACTTCATCGTTCTTGAAATTGTATACTTCACATACAAATTCTACTAGGCGAGTCGTCCTTTTTGTTCATTGTATCCCAGCGTAATACTTGGCCCATCTTCGGCTAAGATCATAGGGCAGGAGATTTTAATCAGGTTTCTTAAATTTATACATGTGTTATCAGGGAATGTCGCGGTTCTGCGCCCGTCTATACTCCCAGCTCATCATCATCCATGTGAGAATCACATACTTTCTTGTTGTGATAGTCTAGCCTTCAGACAATTTTCCTGTGCAACATTCACATTCATCCAGGCCAGACTATTTATTGCCAATGTTTCTTGGTCTATTCTTCTCTGTTCCCTTCAGCCCAATCTAACTCCGAATCGATAGTCGGATATGCCGTTGTGATTTCTCAATCCAATTCAGCACAGCAAATAAGTTTCCTATCTGGAGCAGTGATTAGCTACTGATTCACAGCATCTTTTCCTTTTCATCCTTCCCACTGGCACTCAACGTTTGCAAACAGTCTCATAGCTGGGTCGGGGGATACCATAGAAGGTATATCGTCTATCAAGCTAAAGATGCTTGGATGTTCTCACGGAGACTGATTGAAGTCGAACCGCCAAGCACAGCCTGCTGTGCAGAATCGTTTCTATGAATTCACTCTCGCCCAGGACGTGGCCACGATCGCCGATAAATCTATTGAGAGAGCGTGTGAAGACGCCGACTTTGTGATTCTAAATTTAGTACACAGTGTTTGTAACAGGTTTTTATGATAGGCTACGGACACTAGGATAATGATCTTCTATGAAAGAGCAAAGCCTGATTGCAAACACTTCAATCCATCACAGCCGGTGGTCCATAGAATCCAATCAGGAATGACAGACATCGAGTCCTGAATTGGAGAGTGCTTTTCCAACCGAGTGCGCATAGGGCTGAATAGGCGGTCTCTAACAACGCTAACCTTCCTATATCTTGATACTCTCATCGACGTCTAGCGCCTAGCGATTTGTGTAGGTGCAACAAGTAACTTTCTGTGTAAACATCCTGGCAAGAGCGAGGCTGACAAGGCTACAATTCTTGATCCAGTTGTGGTCCAAGCGTCCCCAGCACTATCCTTTTTTAAGGTTAAAATCGTGTCACCCTACAGGAAGGCTAGAGTTTCTCGTTCTCGAGTAAATCTCCAGCGGGAATTGAGCATCATCCCTCACCATCGCGAACGTATCTATCAACAAAAATATTATTTTTGAGGCGAAATAAGAGAAGTAGCAATCATGGATGCAATGGATGTAGATCCGCCCACTCAGACACCACCGAACGCTGAAATAAATGATGTGAGCGACTCCCTTTTCTTCCACGTAGTAGAGCCTTGCGCCTGTTTGCGATTATACGTTTTGCTTGCTGTTCACTCACATGTATTTAAGTCTTCTCAGGCTCCCAGCCAATCCGAAACACAAACCATAGCTATCAAAAAGGAATCGCCCAGCTCAATTCCAATCCCAAAGGTTTCGAACAATGCGCCAGGCTTCAAATACAAGTACCCAGAAGCTGCGCCTACACCACCAGGAGAAGATGACGAGAAATGGAACAAGATTTTCACTGCAGCAGACTCCCGTCTTTACAATAAACACCACAAGAATGCAAACGAATCTCGGAAATACAGATTGAGCGGGGAAACTCGTGTGCTGGCACTCAAAATACTAGCAGAAAGAAATGAGCAAGCTGCTAAAGCTGCCGCTGATGCAGCAGCTGGAATTGTTGCGCCCGCCAAAAAGTCTGCTAAGCCAAAAGCACCCCCAAAGGCTGCCTCAATTGCGAAGGAGTCTTCCGTCAGTTCTCGAGATGTAACTCCAGGTTTCGCGGATAGAATTCCTATGAGCATTTCGGAACAGATAAAGAGTGAAGGCCGTGCAAGAAAGGCAGCATCTGCCATCCCATCTTCTAATCATGGCTCCCCAGGCCCAACTTCAGCTGTCAAGCAGAGCAGCCCCGCGCCAGTACCGGTAAAATTAGAGAAACCAGCACTTAAGAAAAAGGGAACAGCTGCCCCGGTAAAGCGGCCAAAACCAAAGGCAAAACCAGAAGGTAGGCATTACTCCCTTTTCTAAACACTAATCGCCTGCCAAGAGTCAAGCCTAACGCATCTCTACAGGGCCTACAGACGCCGCAAACTCACAACGCACAAGCGCTACACCTGGTCCAAGAACAGGCCCTTCATCTAGAGGTTCAGATGATGATAGTAATGATGGTGGAGAATACTGTATCTGTCGCGGCCCGGATGATCATCGTATGATGGTTTATTGCGAAGGAGGATGTGAAGATTGGTATCATTGTTCATGCATTGGTATCAATGTGGAAGATGCAAAAGAACTTTTGGATCGTTTTATTTGTCCTAAATGCAGCTCCAAGACAGCATTCACCACTTGGAAGAGAATGTGCAGATACTACAATGTGGATGGTTGCCGTAAGGCTGCACGTGTCAGCGATGACCCCCCAAGCAAGTATTGTAGCGACGAACATAAGCAGGCATTTTGGTCATTTGTCAAGAGTAAGGTCCGTTCTGATGAGAAAGGTTCTATGGGTGGTGCTTTGAATGAGATGGAAGTAGGAGCGCTTCTGGATTCCTGCAAGAGTGCTGCCGACTTTCATTCCCTTGGTTCAAAGCCAAAGTTGCCGGTTCCAGAAAGTCATGATCCAAGTAAGTTTCATCTTATTGAGCAACGATCTCTAGCACCGAAATACTAATCTCGTTGATAGGCCAACCATTAGGCCTTCAATACCTCACTCCTGAAGAGAAACGAACCATCGAGGAAATAGAAGCAAAGCGTTTAGTTATCGAGCAACAAATCACAGGATATCAAACAAGACAGAAACTTCTTATCATGATCAATCGACGCGCTAAGACCGCCCAAGAACACCCCACAATTGACGTCAAAGAAATCTGTGGCTACGACAATCGACTCGCCATGAATGAAGCCGAGTTCTCCGCATGGTGCAATACATCAGAGGGCCAAACCGCTCTTGAAACTGGCGCTCTAGGGCCTCGTACTAACGACTCTAAACACATTGGAGCACATATTCCATATCCTGGGCAAGCAGAACCCGAGACAAAAGACATTCCAGAGGAACTTCAAAATATCTGTCTGCGGCCGAGAAAAAAGTGCAAACATTTTAGCTGGCGCGAAATTCATGCCGAGGCTTACTCGTATTCGCAGAAGAATTTAAGGGAGGATTTGGAGAGGCTGGATAGGAAGAAGACAGAGATCATTGATGCGGCAGAGGTGAGGGAGGCGACGAAGGATTATTATGCTGAGAATACGGTTGAGCAACTTTTTTGAAAACACTTGGTTTTTGTCCTATGGTGGTGTGCTTTACGCGCTGTGGTACTGATTTTTTCGTCCGGCGTTTGATGGATAGGGCTTGATATATCAGGGAATACTCAGGTTGGCGAAGATGGCTGCTCTTCTGGGATGATGGAGGGGCGGGGCATAGCAAAACGGATTTATAGCAATTTGTGGATGGCGTTTCTCACGAGTTGATGTATGTATACCCAAATAAAGACTCGAATTCTTTCGTATGCCATTTTCGTCCAGTGCCATATCAAGTTCATTCTAAACCAAACTCATCGTCCCCTATATTTCTGACCCACCCACCCAAACACAACCGCGTCTCTTCTTTAGCTTTCCTCCTCTCCTCTAAAATCTCACTCTCTTTCAGATCCCGGTACTTCTCCACCATCAAACATTGTCTCATCTTCTCTATTACCATCTTATCAACCAAAACTGCATTTCCGACTACTCCAGCAACATCAACACCACTTAATCCCTTCATGACTTGCACTGCTAAACCCCACATTCTTTTTCTGCAGATTCTACTAGCACCTCTAATATCGAATAATTTTCTCCCTTGCAAACAACCGTTGACTAGTGTTTCGCCACCGGTCGTTCCGTCACCCCTCATCCAGGACATCGCTATGTTACTACTCACAAACTTCCCTATCTCCTTCCCTCCGCCATCCTCCCTACCCCGTCGCGAAAACCTAAACTCCCTCCCCGTAACCCCAACTCCCATCCCCTTGAACCTGTACCCGTGTCCCCATACCCTCCCTTTCACTCCCTCCAAACGCGTTTCAAAGCATCTCCGGAACCCGGTCTCGGAATATTGTGAGGAAGGAAGGATGATGCGGTGGAGATATGCGTCGGTGGGGCAGATGAAGAGGGAGGTGAGAGAAGAGAGGAGTGAGGTGCTTTGCATGGTGGAGAGTTTGTCGGAACAAGATTTGGAGAGGGTGGGTGGCGCGTCGGCCCGAGACGGCTTACGGCGGATGTGGCCGAGGAGTTGGAAGTTGGCGCGGCCAGGGAGAGCGGAGATAAGGGTCGGAGTAGGGGTAGGAGATAGTAAAGTGGGGGAGAGGGAAGTGATCGTGGGAGCTGGGATTGAGGGAGGGCTAGGGGAAGAGGGCAGAGTGGGTAGGTCCCATGGTGTGGCGTCTTCTTGGGCCGCCATGGTTAGTTCCATCGAGGCGTCCCCGCAGGGAGCTTCGGAGCAGTACAGGAAAAGTTTGATGTCAGGATGAAGTTCGAATGGTTGGAATGCGGTGGTTTTAGGAGTGTCGGTGGGGGCGGAACGGAAACGAAGGATGGGTGATGAGAGGGTGGGGTTGTCGAGAAGGGAAATACATTCTTGGAGTAGATGGTGATTGAAAGTACGAATGCACAGAATCTCGGCGTGTTGGTCGTGAAGGACAATGCCATTTGCAAGAGGGAGCTTAGATTGTGGGAGGCATTTCATGCCGGTACTGAGGGGAGAATTAGAAACATAGTTAAGGGGGGTTAACGCAGAAGCCGGGGATTTGAGAATGGGTGAGGAGCCTGTCTTAGAGATTCGAGAGAAGTGACTTCACTTCTTGAATAATCTGCGGATTCAATCAGGCAGCACACACATGTGTCTGATCGGAGCGGAAACAATGAAAAGGCCCTCACGCAACAGCCAAACAAATCAATCCAAACCGCTCACCTACCTCAAATCAGCACTGCTCTTACAAACATCGTCCACAGAAAAATCAATACATCAGACCCCCGAATTTATACACCCACATGTACACCACCAGCTTAAGCAAAGAGTAACCTACTATATGCTACAATCCCACTCAAAGGAACCCATTCCCTCACACCAGCAACCCCTCTATCCCGAGGTTTCCTCTTCGCAGGCAACTCGTCGAACTGTTTTAACACGATGTCGGCGATGTCATCAGGTGACGGGCCATCGCCTGCATCTCCCCCAACCTGCATTTATAATGTCGTGCAAAGGGTTATGCAATGATTGGCAATTCTCACGGGGATCGGAAAAGAGCTTTTCCTGGTTGGTTGTGGTTGTGGCTTGCTGTGGGGATCTCTTGCGTTCCCCCGCCGCTAGGGAGTTGAGGTCTTGGCTGATCTACCGGGTGAGGGTGGGGTTGTTGTGGCACTTGCGTGCATTTGATGGTATTTACAAATTCCTTACAAAGATTGAGTGAGTGAGTGAGACCGTGTATAGGTTATGGTTTCTTGTACATATGTGTGCTGGGGTTATTATATTCCATCGCACGAGTATTTATTGATCTTCCTTTTGAAAGATTGGAAACTTCTCTGTTGACCTTCATATACAATTCTATTCTCTCTTGGTCGTTATAGAAGCAAAAGCTCGAAGCTACATCGTACGCACGAATACCGAAATCCCCTTCTCGTTCAAGCTATACACTATATACTTCTCATCTTTTTACCATGGATCCCCAAAATTTCAAGATCCCTCCGATGAAAGACCTAAACATTGACAATATCACTGAGAACACGATTATAACCAATTCACAAGGCGACGACGCGCGACTCAAATATGTTATGGAAAGACTGGTTACGCATCTGCATGATTTCGCGAGGGAAACGAGATTAAGCACAAATGAATGGATGGCAGCTCTCAATTTCTTGGTCAGGGTTGGGCAAATCTCCAGTGATGTTAGACATGTAAGCTTTTCCTCCCTGGTGACTAGATCTGGAAATCGTATCAGAACTGACCTCTGCAGGAATACATTCTACTGTCAGATATTCTCGGTCTATCCCTACTCGTCGACGCAATCAACCACCCGAAACACCCTGCCTCCACCGAAGGTTCCCTCCTAGGACCCTTCCACACCCACGAAGCCGAAATGATGTCCTCCGGTTCGCCCATGTCTCAGGACAAAGCGGGCGAACCGTGCATCGTCATCTGCACCGTAAAAGACATTAAGGGAAACCCTATTCCCGAAGTGAAGATTGATATCTGGGAAACGGATTCTACGGGTCACTACGACGTCCAACATGATGATCGAGATGGGCCGGATGGTAGATGTATAATGAAGAGTGATGAGAATGGAGGATTTTGGTTCAAGGCTATTGTTCCGGTCTCCTATCCTATTCCACATGATGGTCCGGTAGGAGACCTGTTGAGCTTGTTGAAGAGACATCCGTGGAGACCGGCTCATATGCATTTCATGTTTGAGAAGGAGGGTTGGGATCATCTTATTACGTCTGTCTTCCTCATCCTTTTCTTATCCTTTCCTTGGGCTTGAGCCATGAGCATGTTACTGATTCGAAGCTTTACAGAGCACTATATATACGTAACGACCCTTACGAAACATCCGACGCAGTATTCGGCGTGAAGCAATCGCTAGTCGTCGATTTCATACCTGCAGATGCCGAAATAGCCAAGAAGTATGGAGTAAAGGAGGGCTCGAAGGTTTTGAAGCATGATTTCATTTTGGAGAGTCAGGAAGAGACGGATAAATTAAGGGACGAAAATGCTTTGAAGGCATTGAAAGCTCTTGGAAGAAAAGTAAAGTTGATTGATCATCTACCCGTGCCGGATCTTGATTGAGAGAGGGGCCATTAGGAGATGTCGGTTCGGCTTAAAGGAGATGGGAAATATATTTTAATGAAGAGCTCGCTTTTAGCAGCTACTTACCCGATTGAATGATATCCCTATGGAATATGTGAGTGCTCGGCTGCTGCCCGTACTTGGTTCGCTTGGTGAAGTAAGGACAACCTATTGCTAGAACGCGTTACTCGAAGTTCAGCGTGAGCATACCTCCTAGACAGCGCAAGCGAATCGACCAGCTCACTAATGTTCTCGAAAATGTGTCTTTTGATTGACTGTGTGTAGAAACTCCATTTCTCCCGGTACTTGCATTTTGAAAGTTCTCAAGGTGATATTATTTGACCATTGAACCTTTATTTTCATTTTTTTATAAATATTACTGTGAAAGTTTGACGGCTGGCTGAGCTAGGTCTTCATTGCCAATACAAGGAGATCGAAGAAATTGTCGCCGAATGATATAAACACTGATGCTGATCCAAAGACAGTGTGCTCCAAATAAGAGATCGCTATAGACCTCGCTCGTACAATATAGATAGCGTAGGAAAGGACTGATTAAAAGGGGCCAGGTGAGATATCTTTCGTGTTGTGGTGTTTGCTGATATTGATGATTTTTTTTACATGAAGTCGTATGAAACCAGAGAATCTCAAGTTCAATTTCAATCAACCAGCACAGTGAGATCTGTAATTTCAGCATGGAACGCCAGCATCGCGAAGGGGCTCATGGAGCCCCCTTCAGGAGTGAGGGTTTTTGGTTATTTAGCAACATACCTACTTGTTCCTTTGCAAAACCTCGCATCGGCAACGAGCGAAATGTTATTCGCGCGTAGATGAAGGTTTCAAGGTATTATAGCAGGGAAAGTCAGCTAGAAGAGCGGATAGTCCCGTTTTATTACCAAGTCGAATCCTATCAATGAAAGGATGTCCCAATATTAGCAACAGTCAATCTTGCCGATACTGTTTTTTTCGGTGATTCGAAGTTCCACACACCCATATCACTGAATCGAAATCGAAGGTTTCAATGACCACAAGTCTCACCAGGTATCTAGGTGCGAAGAGTAACTCGGTTACAAAATGCTTCCTATCCCACATATTGCTTTCGAAGACGATATTTGCAAGACAGATTATCTTGTTCACGAAGTGAAAGTGAGGTCAGACCTGAAGTTATTGTAGTTGGCCAACCTGTAAGCTCACACAACACGTGGTGAAAGAGAACCTAACCATTACTTATCACGGTTGTTGTATTCTATTCCTATACTGGTGGGAAATCACAAATTGATAGCTCCGTATGCTGTGGAAAGGAGAACCAGGTGGATAATCAATGTTTACGGATGCCCAGGACTCAAATCAAGCATCAGAAGGGGAGATGAAGGACATGCGGAAAGTATCATGACAAAGACAGCAAGCACATGAGAATATATTATGCCAAAGGCGGCCGCTGGTCGTCCATTAATACCATACTTGCACATCTAATGATGCGATTGCAGCGAACTGGGTAAAGGAAAGACTGAGACGAATGACTGGAACGGCTATCGTACATGGGGAATAGTCACTTGAAAGCCAGATACGAACAAAACCATCTGCGGATTGTAAAGACATGGAAGCGAGCGCTGTCTTCACGTGGATTTAGTTACACAGAAGAAAAAAGACGGTGAGAAGAAAGAAAAGAATGCGAGGGGTGGTGGAGCGGGAAGGATAACGAAAGCGTAAGAGTCAAGAGAACTGCAAAGAAAAGTATGCAGAACGCAACAGAGGAACGAACAAGAACTGTATAGCCCGCCCCCTCTTCTTCTTCTACCTGCTATATTGTAAAATGTAAAAGCATTTGTGAAGGATGAAATCTCGGGAGACGTTCGCGTAGAATATTCAGATTGCCATTATACACTTGTAACCAGCAGGTAGCTTCTCAGCTGGATAGCAGTAGGCTAGATGCCATGGGTTCAGGCGCCAGGTAATCCTTTACTCCTAAAGTCCTTAGAGACTTCAAAGCGTCCTTCTGCTTGCCGTCTCCTTTCACTTGCAGAAAAATTTGATGTTTGTATCAATCACGTGACGTTGGCGCTATAGCGCATTAATCATCATCATCGACTGGACGATGACTTCTTCTCCATACTCTTGCCCTAAAGATGAAAGGTGTTAGCATATTACCTGTGTCGAGCAGATCTAGATTTCTGCGTGTGGCGCAATGTCAATGGAAGTCGCCATTAACTTCAAGGTGCATTCACACCACGCCACCCTCACCTGCGACTGTAGCACCGGCATTCACAGCTTCCGGGCCACCTCCAGGTCCTCCGTCTCCCAGCGCCGAACATGTTGACGCACGTGTAGCACGACGGAGGAAGCAAGCCGAGTTGTTAAAGAGGGGACAGGATATGAAAGCCGTAGCTAGTGGCAAAGGTGGCGGCACAGCAAAACTGAAAAGGTTTTGGAAGGATGTGCATGTAAATCATGCAGAGGGTATTCTACACTTTCTTTCTATTTCCAAATTGTTATGTGAGCTACCTATGTGCTAAACAATTCATTCCTCATCAGAGGGGATACAGATACTTCTTGACAAACGACCACTGAGACGGCCCTCGAAAGAAGTCCTTACGATACCACACAACAAGCCTCATTTGGCAACAGCTATCGCTCTAGAGTGGGACCTTTTAGTCTCCGCCCAGCAAGCTTTGAAAACACATCTCATACCCATGACATCTCTTGTGAACCGTGCTCTCGATATCGCAGACGCAGATAAGGAGGGGAAGGATGATATCAGAAACAGCATTGTTACAACAGTAATGCGGTATCTCGACACCGATTCATTACTGTGCTGGGCACCGGAAGCGGCTGCGGATCCACCCGGATATGAAACACACGTGGGTAGGACAGAGAGTCTACGTTCGATACAGAGGAGGACAGCTTTGCCGATCATCCAATTTCTGTCAGAAAGGGTCTGGCCAGGAGTAGAAATTGTCCCCGTGTTAGACTCTGATAGTATTATCCCGAAAAGTCAACCCCAGATGACGAAAGCTATCATTAGAGGATGGGTTAGCGGACTTCCTGCTTTCGAGCTTGCAGGATTGGAGCGGGGTGTGTTGGCAGGGAAAGGTTTACTTGGTGCTGCCAGACTGATAGTGGAGTGGAGCCCAGAACTAGCTCATCTACGGGACAGCGAGAATGAAAACACATTTGGCGTTGAAGAAGCTGCTCAAGCTGCAAGCATGGAAGTCGACTGGCAAACAGGCATGTGGGGTGCCGTGGAAGATACACATGATGTCGAGAGAGAGGACATACGAAGACAGCTTGGCAGCGTAGTCTTACTTGTATCTGGGAAGCGAACATAGAACTAAATGCATGGCACTCTACCATTAAATATGGAAACGCGTTTCTCGTGCATTTTATGCTGAATTCTGCGCAGCAATTGGACTCCGGGGGCCATGACATGGGTGTCCTTAACAGCAAACAAATTCAGGGACCGGGCAATCATTACATATCGTATGCAATCCGTATACACATGAACTCACGTCGCATATTTCATACCATGATGCAGCCAGGCTAAGCTCTGGGAATCAAATATATCGCGGCAGGTTTCCCGTTGTTATCGTGTCGGACTCCTTGCTCTATGCTCAAATGCTTACTCAGATGATATCCACTCGTCGACCTGCACGCAATGCTCAAACCACTAACAGCATCATTGTTTCCTCACTCAGCAGTTCGGGACGTTCAGTGTAGAAATGATCGTGATCGGGGAAGCTTGACACGGTAAATGAGTTTAAGGCATCCAGAGAGTATTGTGTTGTCTGACAAATCACGAAGAAGTGTGCTGAGAATTCTGAAACAACGAATTGTCGGACTGGCAGACTCGAAGCAAAAGGCTGAGCATATATGTTCAAACTTAAGCAACCTTCTGTAGCGTTCACTTAGCTACCTGGTCTCAGAAACTATAGCTTCCGAATATTTCGAAGAGATATCTTTTGTTTTGAGAGAATGAAGATGAGAAGTCTGCTTTAAGATCTTTTGATTTTAGAGTATATGGTATATGGTATATGGTATGTGGTTGGAGTGCACCAAGTGGTAATATGCAGGATGATAGTGAAGGTATGGTTACACGACGGGGCTCTCCGCCGCATGCTATATATATGTCTATAATCTTTCGTCAGATCACAGTCTTTACTTTAACATTCTTCATCCTTTAGGACATAAAAACATTCTTCATCTTTTAGGACATAAACTTACAGACCTGCGGGTATATCCAGATCAACACCAACATACCAAAGGCTAAGAAAAATGGTGCGGCTGCATCTCATTACTCTTGCATCTTAGCTGGCTAATGAACGGTTTGTTTAGGCTGCACCAATAGTCATCCAAAAGAGTGGGTTGACTGTGATTCTGGATCCGCCTGAATCTATCGTGGAGTAAGTGTTTCATCAAATGCCTCTTCTGCTTTTCATACATCTATCTGACTTACATTCTCAGTATTGTCTTTGTTCATGGTCTGCAAGGTGATCCCGAAAGAACCTGGTCGGCTCCAGATGCTAAACAATCCCACGATCCTACTCGGCAAGGCAAGTTCACTACCCTCCAAGCCGGCAGAGATTGCAGTGACATGGCAATCAATTAACTCAGTAATGACATATATAAAAGTAGGAGACAATGACTGGCCTAAACTTCAGAGAACGCAGGGCGGAATTTACTGGCCATTCGACCTGCTGCAATTGGAATGCCCGAACGCGCGTGTCCTTACATATGGCTATGAAGCCACAATATCCAAGCTTTTTGGAGGTCCATTGAATCAGAATGGGTTGAAGAGTCATGCGAAGGATCTTAACTATCTTTTATTCCACAAGCGCCGCGATTGTGTAAGTAGTATATATACTTGCGCGACTGCGGACTGTCTGGATACTGATTCCAACTGTTTAGCGAGGCCGCTCCGTCATCTTCGTTGCGCACTCCATGGGTGGTATGCATATCTAAGGAGGAATGTTCTGTTTTGAATGGTGCTGACGTAGATGCTCTAGGCCTGATTGTAAAAGAGGTATCTAGGTTTCATTTGACCTCGATTGTATCACAAATAGCTGAAACCATCTAGATCATTAACCGCGGAGCCCATGCGCTTGGGCCTCAAAATGAAGAAGCCGACATTTACAAATCCACGAAGGCAATTTATTTCCTCGGAACTCCACACCAGGGTAGCGACATGGCGACGTATGGAAGGATTGCGCAGTCTATGATCTCTGGTCTCCGTCTTAGTAGCAGAGGAACAAACCTTAGGGACCTCGAACGACACAGTACAGTCTTGGCAGAGATACACGATAGTTTCATGAAAGTATGGAACTATTCGAGCCATTTCAGTCTCCATACTTTTGTGGAGGCAAAGGGTCTAAGTGGCTTTAGGTTTTTCGGATTGGGCAACAAGGCTAGTCACAACAGCCTATCTCTACACTTCGCTCTACTAACCTACAAAATACAGGTTGTCGAGAACTTTTCTTCAGACTTACCTGGGACGGGAGATTCCATATCCATAAACAGCAACCACATGGATATGTGTAAAATTTCACGGGAACACGATGGCTATGATAAAGTCGTCGTCCCATTGAAAAACTTGGTGCTGAAGTTTGCAGCCGACGAGCGAGCAGCGGCAGAAGAGCGTGCAGCGGCAGAAGAGCGTGCAGCAGCTGAAGCGCGGACAGCAGCTGAGGAACTCAAACTTTCTTCACACTGTTAGTGAATATGAAGCCTTTTCAGAATTTTGTGCATATCTAAAAGTAACTAGCCTTCACAGAGAATGAAATTAGTCACCTGAACCTTTTCAAGACACAGAGTAGGTTGAAGACGAAGCGTCCCGATTGTGTCCAAGGAACATGTCAATGGCTTTTGACCCATCCGCAGTACTTACACTGGGATCAAACAGAAGAGACCGCAGTTTTGTGGTTAGCAGGAGATGCGGGGTGCGGGAAAACGGTACTAGCAAGTTACCTACTTGACTATTATCTACACTCCAAGTCTCGCATTGGTGTTACAGTGTGTTCATTCTTCTGCGATGGCAAGGTCGAGGTCCAGAGCAACGCCAAAGCAATCCTTCGCAGTCTCGTTCATCAAATCATAACGCAAAACCCCAAGCTAATAGAGCATCTAAACCGCATCGATGACTTGAAAAACGTCGTGGATGATTTCGATCAACTCTGCAAACTTCTGGATGCGGTGCTGCACGACCGTAACCTTGGCCCGGTCAGCATCATCATAGATGCTGTGGATGAATGCAAGGAAGACACGAGGAACGACTTCCTGAAGGCAATTAAGTCTCTTGTTTTGGAGAATACACTCTACAACACACATCTTCCCAACAGAGATTCCCCAAGGCCAAACAAACTTCAATTCTTCATCACTAGCCGACCATCATACCGGCTTGGGCACCCCCTCTTTCGCGAAGAACACTCAAATATTACGTCAATCGACAACATCAGTGTCTATAACAAAAGTGATCTTGAACTGATGATTCGAACCAAAGTCGACAACTTTGCAGCAAGTCATGGATGCGATTTGGTAACCGTCGCAAATATGGCACAGACCTTGTTTACCCGCGCTAACGGAAAATTCTTATGGGTGTCGTTGGTGCTCCAAATGCTTGAGGATAAAGCATTCGTCTCACAGGAAGATATACAAGAAACTATGGATAGGATACCCAACGGTCTATATGAAGTCTACCGATACTATATTTCCGGTATACCTAAGGAGTATGAAGTCACAGCTCGTAGAATGCTGCACTTGATCGTTGGCAGTGTCCGTCTACTTTCTCTCAACGAGTTTCGGATGTTATTAGCAATACAGCCACATCACACGACCCTGAAAGAATTCGAGCCGAAGATGCAATTGGACCCTAAGAAGGCAGTTCTATCTGTGCTCGGCCCACTCATAGAGATATCTGAAGATTGTGTCTCACTGAATCACCAAACTGTGAGAGAATTCTTGTTGAGCGAAGATTGTACTTTACGGAATTATGCCGTCGATATTCCTACTGCTCATCTACTACTTGCTGAAGCTACAATGACCTACTTGCTACTCGACGATTTTGAGAATACTGACTTCGCCTGGGTGGGTGAAGACCATGCGCAATCGGACATGGATGACAAGTTGTCCGAGTCTGAATACAGCACCACAGAGTCTGACATGGATGTCTATGATGTATTTGCAGCAGGGAGATCCACGCTTTTCCGTCACCCTATGTTGGCAGATCTTGACACATATCAAGCTGTAGCTAAGCAACATACACTACTAGACTACTCTGCTCGTCATTGGGCAAGCCATTACTTTTATGCAACCGGCTCACGAAGTCAGCTTCTTCAAGAGAGTGCACTTAGACTCTTAGATGTACAGCCACCAAAGCATATATCATATGACACCGAACAGCCGATAAAACCCAGAAATTGGTTTTACTATTACTGGTTTTTTGAGCAACCGAAGTGGCAATATAGTGATGATATCAACACTTTTATTGCAGCATCCTACTTCGGCCTTCTTGATGTACTTCAATTGATGCTCACCAAAGGCTATCAGCCAGACGATTTCACCACGCAACTTGCAGTCAGTTGGGCGTCAGAGCGTGGGCATAAGGATGTTATCGATTTTCTATATCCTGAAACTTGGGATGGATCATTCGATCTGTTACAAAGGTCCCCATTAATATCTGCAGCAGAACTCAATCAGGTAGATATCGTGAAGTTTTTACTTAGTATCAACAAAATTGACCCAAGTTCCTGCGGAAGCGAAGCGCAAGGCCTTTTAGCAGTGGCCGTCGCTAACGGGCATGAGGAGATGGTTGAATTGCTGCTCAGGGATGGTCGTGTGGAACATGACTCGCAAGATTTCCGCGGCCAAACGCCATTCTTCGAAGCTGTACGTCAACAACGGCTAAATATCATACAAATACTCCTTAAAAACTGCCAGATAGATATCAATCATGTCGATAAATCAGGGCGCAATGTTCTGTCTTGCGCAGCATCAGACGGCAATATTAAGGTCGTTGCATTCTTATTGGATTTGAAGCGGTTGCAGTGTTCGTGCCTCGACAATTCTGGCCGAGACGCATTGTCATGGGCCGCAGAGTACGGACACTTCAAAGTCTCGAAATTGCTCATTAGCAGCGGTAAATTTAAAGCGTCTGGCAAGGACAAAAAAGGGAGAAACCCGATATCTTGGGCTGCAGCAAGTGGGAATCATGAGCTTCTTGCATATCTGATCAAGAAGGACCGCACTGGAGTAGACGCGAAAGATTCTGATGAATGGACCCCGCTATTTTGGGCAGTTATGAACAATCATATGAAATGCCTCGAACTGCTACTAGCTACTCGTAAGGTAGATGTGAACTCAAGGGCCATCTATGGGGTTACGCCGCTTTCTCATGCTGCATCGCACGGTCAGAACGATATCATACGCAGGCTTCTTCAAGAGGAAGGGGTTGATGTACTTGCGAGGGGTACAGATGGACGCACTTCGTTGACAAGAGCTAGAACTAATATGCAGTGGGAAACAGTGAAGATATTGGAAGCTGCACTACGTTGATAAGAGCTAGAGCTAATATGGAGTGGGGAGTAGAGATGATATTAGAAACTACACTCCAACGCAACGCAACCATCCTAACGGTCCTGACAAGACCGACAAACACCGTGAACACAGACAACATTGTTAACAGCAAAAACACCAACAACGCCAACAACACCGATGGCATCGATGCACCAGTACACCAATGAGGCCGATGACCGCCCATACCGCCAATTCCAGCTGTAAGAACTAGTGAATGTGTTCTACAGCGCATACGTATCACTCCTACGACCAATTCGGCCTAATCTCTCATCAATTCCTGGCAACAAGAACTTTACCGTAGCTAGATTCTTCTATTCAAGGATTCTCATTTTCCGCAGTTACCTGAGAATCAAACATATTCCCACATTCTTACATCAGCACCGCCCATCATTCAAGGACATTCTCCTCCTTCACCACCACCACCCACACTTGAACAAACAAGGACGAAGACCAGGCCCAAGAATACTCTATGAAGGGATCGAAGTAAGGGTTACGTGCATTCTGATACCATGTATAGAAGGAGACCCAGGGGTAGTCACATAGTACTACATCAAACAAGGTAAAAAGAGGGCGGAAAGCAGTCAATGATCTTTTCAAATCTAAGTGGAAACCACTTATTTATACTATGGGATGCATCTTAGTCGCCCCAGCCAGACTAAAAAAGGGGGGGCAACAGCTCCGCAATACCCAAAGTGGTAGATAGCTGATGGGAGTGCATGAAAGGGGAAATGACGCCTTGACTATGGGGATGCTTAATATAGAGGCAAGAACTCACCCAAATTGTGCATTTTCATCTATAAACACATGTCTCTGCTTAGCGATCTAAAATATTTCATGTATATACAATACAATACAGTAGATGTGCGCCCAGAAACTACAAAGAATTCCCTCTCGTTGCAATTGTCTCAAATTGTATACAGCCTATGAAAAAGTTGTCATGTACCTATCTGCTTCAATAAACGTGTATGTATGTATGTACGTGTGTGTATATGTATGATGTCTGTACGTGTGTACATGAGTATGGACGTACGCTTGTACACCGCATTTAACAAAAACAGGCTCACCCGCTCAACGCAATCTCTTCGCTATATTGACGTTTTCGAAAGTAAACATAAACATGAAAAACAGACTTAAAACTCATATGATTTAACTTTACATTATCCTGTTATCCTTCCATCATCCTAGTGGCGACGGTTCTTCAGCAGGCGTATCATTGAAGATATCCTCGACGTCGTGCCATGCCTCACCAGTTGGAGCTTTTTCTCTCTCTTCCCAGTATTTGCCGTTGAACGCCCAGAATGCTTCACCAGTGATGGGACATTTCGCCTTCTCGAACCAATGGGGTACAAACGCTTCGCCATTTTGTTCGCGCTCGCGGCGCCTTGCACGCTGCTTTTCCTCTAGACGGTTCTTTTCCGTAGCGGCGAAATCATACTCACCATCTTCCATGGCTCTCTGATCAGGTCTCAGTCTCGAATCAGTGGGTGGCAGCCAAGGGCGGATATTATCGTTGATATCGTTGAATGTGAGAACGAAAGGAGTCAGGTTGAAGGGGATACCAGTTGGTCTGGGGTTGGCTTCCCACACCAGAAAAGCTTGGTTAGGATCGGTGACACTGCCTCGACGACGGGAAACACCACTTTTTGGCTCCTCGACTGTTTCCTCATATCCAGGAGTAAATCGAGCATATATCTTATTGTTCCAACGACCGCCAAGACTGAATCGAGTCTGACCATTTGCATCATTAACTCTACCAGTGATCTGATAGGCACTAGAGGCTTTCCACCCTCGAGGTTTGAATTCAATGTTACATATTTCGCCAGTCGTCCAATTCTTAATCTCCATCGGCCCATAGTTGTCCACCGTTGGTGAGCCTGTAATGATTCCAATGACAGAGGATGTGACCTTTTTCCATGTGTAAAGCTCTTCCTTGCCGCCGGCCGTGGGTCGAAGCTTAAGAAACCAAGTACCCAATGGATTGATATCGAAGGACTTGCCATAAAACTTAGATTTAACAGCAGACTCTCCGTAGTATGTCCACTTTGGCGACTCGGCCCATGCAGCACCAACCGGTGGATGATGGCTGACCTGCTCGATGAAGAAGCGGTAATTTTTGTCTGGTCGAACATACTCAAATGTCTCGCCAAGAAGCGGATTGAAGGGCTTGGCGATTCTGCCAACGGTAGAAGCATACTCACTGGCAGCAAATGCAGCGACGTAGACCATGCGTTCGGTTGGATCGGCCCGGTCGGCTGCAACATCTAAAAGATCTGCATATTCCATATCTTCACCGCATCTGTAGAGTAATGATGTGGGTTCATTGAAAGATACAGGAAGTGTCATCTTTGTCATATCTTTACCAATCATTGACTTGAGGATACCCTACGGTGATTATTAGCAGACGAAAACAAGAATTGAGATCATATAAATACCCATAGCGAAATCTTCGGACGATCATCAGCATCCATTTTAAGTCTTGTGCGTACACCTTGTTCGTATCCTTTGAAGGATGGGCTAATGTCCAGCGCTTCAACCTTTGCCACCTGGCTCTCTTCTTTGTTTTCAGTTTCGCCCTCAGTAGATTCTACGGGTGAACTTAAGACGGGCATGGTTGTGGATATCTCAACTTCGCCAGCATCGACAGCATCAAAGAACTCATCATCTTCATCATCTGAATCGGTGTCTGATAAAGCTATGCTCTGAACGAATGACTTCTTCCGTTGTAGCGAACCTGAGGTTGAGACTTTACTTAAAGGAGCGGTGCTATCTTCATTCAAGGGAATCTCTTCGGAGACATCGGAAACTGGGCTCTTAGATGCAGGTTCTCCTCTGCTGGGTGGTCTTGATATGGCCCGAGTGACCTCTCGCAATGCTCGCTTAGTCACTTTTCTCTTTGCTTCTGCTTCTCCAACACGAGCCATCAGAACTTCCTGTTCACGAGCAACTTGTGCCATGCTCTCCTCCCACATCCGTCGCATATGCTCCTCCTGATCAAGTCGATGTTGCCAATATTTATCTCTATCTTTGGAGATCTTCAATAAATCGCCTACAAGACCCTTTAAGTTGCGGATGGCAGAATCATAAGTTGAAACAGCTTGAGTGGCGATAGGGTCAGAGACGAGAAGATTCGGATTCTTGGATTGTTCGACTTGCAGTGCAGCATTGACTTGACCCATGAGTTCGAGTTGAAGCCGTGCAGACTGCGCGGTTATCTCAAAGGCGTCCTTAGTCGAAGGAGCGTCGTGCTCACTGGAGCCATCTCCGTAATCCTCGTCATCCTCACCATCGATCGGCCCCATTCCAACATTGCTTGGTATTCTGCCCATCTCGCCCATGAAGCTTGGATCGTAGGATCCGTACTGAGTTTCTTCATCATCACCAACACTCCCAGCATTGCTCGTGAATGTGACTCGCTGACTTGCTATTCTGGTAAGACTGGCCTGTGGCAGAAGCCTGTTGGCTTGAATACTCTCACGGCGTGATTCAGGATGTGTTACAGGCTCCTGAGCATTGCCATTAGTTTCGGAATTGTCCTTTCCTCCCTGACTAGATTGCTCTTTTGCTTGTCGAAGCATTTCTGCATCTCTAGCCATCTGCTTTTCTTCTTCTTTAGCTTGATCTTTCGTCCATTGAATTGAGTTGTTGAGTGCCCAGAACCACCTCTTCGCCTCGACTTCGTGATTGGCCTTGAGGTGGTATTTAACGGAGGACTTGCCAATAATTTCAAATTTTGTCTTCTCAGTCGGATCCATGTTGAGTTGAGCGATGCGCATGTTGATGGCTCCGCGACAAGCAGACCCAGTATCGTCTTGATGTTTGTAGTAACTCATAACCCCGTCTTCGAGAACAAACCAACGTAGTTGATAACCCTTACGATAATTCGTCCATTTCTTCAGATAACCCTTCATTTCTCGCCCTTCTTTTCCAGCAAGTGCATCTGATGGGTTACCGTTTACTGATCCTTGGTGGGAGACGTTTCCTAACACTGCCTTTTCCTGAATACCACGCTGGGCAGCAACTGCGGCGGGGGACTTCTTCAGCATAGCCCGGGTGGTGTCGTCTTTTGTAACATCCTGAGGTAACTTGCCCTTCCGATCCCGCCGAAAAGGATCGGCACCATGGAGAAGTAAGACCTGGATCAGCTGGGTATTTTTCTTTCGTGCAGCCTCATGCAGTAGTGTACCGCCTGATTGAACAGTGATTGGATCGGACGCAAACTCTCCCCCATTGATATCGAGAACTGTCTTTACTCGTGACTCCTCGAGAACTTCACTCAATGTCTTGTAGTCTCCTTGTGCAACCAGTTCTTGGATTTGTTTCACCTTAGCATCTACGAAAATTGATCGAGAAAGTTGTAACTGCTGAAAAATATCAGGCGTTCGCGCGAGATCGAGGGGCAGGCGGCCACTGTAATTTGCTATGGAGTCATTAATGCCTGGTTGTTCGAGAAGTAGACGCACAATAGCAGCACGACCTAAGCTCGCAGCAAGATGAAGTGGGGTATTTCCATCACGATCCCGAGCATTAATGTCTATTGTACCAGCCCCATCTGATATAACATATTCGATTACTGGCTGTTCAGCACACTGAATTGATAAGTGTAGAATTGTCGTGTCCTCGAGCGTAGTGGCTGCAGCTGTGATACTGGATATGCTCATGCGGGTACCATCCGATTCCCGAATCGCTTTCGAGATTGCTGCTGTGTCCCCATTCTTCAAGGCTTCGAATATTTTAAATTTCCGTACTGTTTGTTCGATCGACATTGGCTTGTCAGGAGTTGGAACTGCAGCGGATCGTGTTGTCTGGACAGTCGAGACTGATCTCATAAGCCCTGCGGTTCCCGTTGACTTTTTGGTAGAATGGCCGCGCGGAGGGTGGTTTGAGATAGACGTGTTCGTTGGTGATGGGCTTTTTGGCGCTGCGGAGGGCAAAGGTGCATTTTCTCCACCACTATCGTCTTCTTTGCTCTCTTTTCTGCTGCGGAGAATTGAAAGAGCAGACGACTTGCTGCGTTTGTGGCTGTGGGCAGTTGGTGTTAGTAAGTGGTTGCTTCCACAAATGATACTTTAGGTTTCGCGGTCGAACATTGCAGTAAACGTAGTAATTTTGACTCTGTAGAAACTTGACCTACCTTGATTCGCCGGTCTCCGCCATCTTTGCTAGCACCTCCCTGCAGAGGCTATGTTACGAAGAGATCTTTATTCCTGCCGGGCTATCAAACATTAATTCATGTTGCGGTAACGGCTTTCAAACAGAGCTGGAAGGACCAACTGACTACTTCCTAGCCAAGTCCTCGAACTGACTTACAACGAAAAAGGGTGAAGAATTTGCTTAAGGAAACTGCAGTCTTTGCACCTCCTGAGGTGCAAGTGCCAGTGCTTAGTTAACGCCGTCGACCTCCTATCAAGGGATTGATACCTGCTCGAGTGTATTCTAGCCACATTTTATGGACATGAACCAGGATGCACCAGTGACGTTTTTAGCGATGTGGAGAAGGCACGTGAGAGTCCAGTTCTATCGCGGGGCCGGAATAACAATTTAGCGATTGTGGGAACGCTGGAACCCCGCCATTTGGGAGATGTCAACGGACTTTTTACTGCCTTCTGATTTGAGACGGATGATGCCGAAGAAACGAGGCATTGCAGCTCATCAAGCGATGATCTGGCCGTGCTGGCCTTCACTTCACCGTTCCTAGCCTTGGGAGCCAAGTGCGTGCTAGAGTACTTTGGTTATCATGATTTGCTACCAACTGTTGTTTATATGTGCCTACGAAGCCTGCTGTTACCAAGTATAGGAGAATGATGCCTCGGCGGTTTAGCCATTCCTCGTGGTGTCTATGAAAGGGTCTTGTCTGAAGCTAGGTTTTCCCCTCCGACGAGCTGGGAAGATTTCCGTTGTAGATAAAATGCACCCTGGTTTGCATAAAAAATCTAGTGCAGCTGTTGATCACGAACTCTTGCCACGGCGTGACTGTGCCGGCAGGGAGCGCCACGATGGAGGATGAGAGGTTTGCACCGCGAAAATCCTACCAGTCTGAAACATCGCACAACCTGCGACAGACCATGAAAATTTGCGATAGACTCAAAACGCTTTTAATTGCAGTCTTGATGCTTCTGATGCCATGTCAACCCACTTGGTTGTGAACACCTCATCAAATTAATCGTCTCTGATACGATGCGCTGCCCAATTCTGGTAGGCATTTGTGAGATCTCGGCCTACCCCTCCGCCATAGGCAATGCGCAAAATGATATGTGTGTCAAGGCTCTGTTCCAAAATGGAACATGCTAACCAATACCAGAAGCAGATGCCGCCCAAATATCCACTTCCCTGCATGAAAGCGTGATATCGTCGGATTCATTGGTTGCCACAGCTGTGTCGATGCAACACCACCTCGCCCAATCCAAGGGCCAACCTATTGCCACAGTACCCTATCAAAATCTGCAGTTCGGATGAAGGTCTGCGTAGGAATTTGAGAACTCAACCAGTGATAGGGCAAGCGAGTAAGAATAAGTGGCGGAGAATCAGTTTTTGCCATGTATCTCGCGAAACGGCGGGCGGAAATGACTCATATCACGTGAGCTACCCCACTAGCACTAGAAAAATTTCGCTTAGCGTGAAAGTCTCGCACACTTCATATACCCCTCCATCCTTTTGAAAAAAAATCCTTCTTCCTTCTTCGTCGCACATACCCCGATTCAAGCAATCACTCTGTGCAGTAAGTGATTTCTTTCCTTTGTCCATCAATATCCCTCCTTCTTTCAACAATATACGATGGAATAGATATCAAATCCTATTGCACATCATTCTCCTCGCAATCGCAATAAGCTAACATCGTATTCGAATAGATTCAAATTTCAGAAGCCTCAACTATCATCAGATTCATAGAAACCCGCCAAGATGGCCCCGTAAGCACTCCTCTATTTCCTTTCTGCACGTCTTCATCTTCCACCAGACAGTCATTGCCTGGTCTCGGCTTGGATATCTGAACATTAGGCTGACCTAAATCTTCTTTGTCTATCCGCAGAGCTGAGAAGGAGCATCTCAACGTTGTCGTTATCGGCCATGTCGATTCCGGAAAGTCTACCACTACCGGTAAGCAGAACCCTCGACTTCTGCTGATCTACACATGGTTCTTACATTATATTTAGGTCACTTGATCTACAAGTGCGGTGGAATTGACAAGCGTACTATTGAAAAGTTCGAGACGGTATGACTTCTCCACCTTTCTCTTACTATCTTTTCCTGTCCTCATCGAGATCAGTGTCTGTGATCTTGGTGCTGATGGATTTATCGGGTTGCGTTTTCTCTCATGCGCGGAACATACACCCGGATTCTCAACCCTTTGAACATTACCATATCGCCTTTCCAGAATCCCTTTGCTAACCCGTTAATAGGAAGCCAAGGAGATGGGAAAGGGTTCCTTCAAGTACGCATGGGTTTTGGACAAGTTGAAGGCTGAGCGTGAGCGTGGTATCACCATCGACATTGCCCTCTGGAAGTTCGAGACACCCAAGTACAATGTTACTGTCATTGGTATGTGTACGAATTCTTTATGCCAACTAAAGTATACTGACCCATTCGCAGATGCCCCCGGTCATCGTGATTTCATCAAGAACATGATCACTGGTACCTCCCAAGCTGATTGTGCCATTCTTATCATCGCTGCCGGTGTTGGTGAGTTCGAGGCTGGTATCTCCAAGGATGGTCAGACCCGTGAGCACGCTCTTCTTGCGTACACTCTTGGTGTTAAGCAACTTATTGTTGCCATCAACAAGATGGACACCACCAAGTGGTCCAAGGATCGTTTCGAGGAAATCATCAAGGAGACAACCAACTTCATCAAGAAGGTTGGCTACAACGCCAAGACTGTTCCCTTCGTGCCGATCTCTGGATTTGAGGGTGACAACATGATTGAGGCCTCAACCAACTGCCCATGGTACAAGGGCTGGGAGAGAGAGTCCAAGGAGTCTGGCAAACACACCGGCAAGACCCTCCTTGAGGCCATCGACAGCATGGACCTTCCTGAGCGTCCTATCAAGAAGCCTCTCCGTCTTCCTCTTCAAGACGTTTACAAGATCGGTGGTATTGGCACGGTTCCAGTTGGTCGTGTTGAGACTGGTGTCATCAAGCCTGGTCAAGTTGTTACCTTCGCCCCTGGTATGCTCACCACTGAAGTCAAGTCTGTCGAGATGCACCACACCCAACTCACCGAGGGCGGTAAGCCAGGTGACAATGTTGGATTCAACGTCAAGAACGTCTCAGTCAAGGAAATTCGTCGTGGCAACGTCGCTGGTGACGCCAAGGATGACCCTCCCGCTGGTGCAGAATCATTCAAGGCACAAGTTATTGTCGTCAACCACCCCGGTCAAATTGGTGCTGGTTACGCCCCAGTCCTTGACTGCCACACTGCTCACATTGCTTGCAAGTTCGCTGAGCTTCTTGAAAAGATTGATCGTCGTACCGGTAAATCTCTTGAAGAGAGCCCCAAGTTCGTTAAGTCCGGTGATGCTGCGATGGTTAAGCTGGTCCCATCCAAGCCAATGGTTGTCGAGGCATACAAGGACTACGCTCCATTGGGTCGTTTTGCCGTCCGTGACATGCGTCAAACGTAAGTTCACGTCTCTACTTCGTATATGAAACATGCTAATTTGGTAATAGTGTCGCTGTCGGTCTTATTAAGGAAGTCACAAAAGCAGCAGCCACGGGAGGAAAGGTCACCAAGGCTGCTGCCAAGGCTGGTGCTAAGAAATAGATCGTTTTTGGATTGGGTTTGAAAACTGTGATTAAGCATGGAATTTGCTAGATGCTTCAATAAGTAGACTGGACAGTACTCAATTACATTCATGTTTTCGATCTCATACTATCCAATCCTTGATGTGAAAATGTTATGACACGATGCAAAAATGATGTGAAGTGAGGTTTTTATGTTAAATACCTACCAAATACATGGGTGTCTTGTCTTCCTACGTCGCGAGGGTGCTGGTTTGTCAAGTAACGGACTGAGAATTCCTATATGTAGATGGACTCAATCACGCAACAAAGTTTGACCCTCCTGTAGTGGTCTCAAAATAACCTCAGCAATTTCTAATCTCGCTATTATATGAGTGTCTAACTGCAAGGCTTTAATCTGGTCTTTTTTTCGCATCAGATACTTTTTACAGTATTATCTGAATGCTTTTTGGAGTTACACGAATTCATGTAACAGCCAGGAGCATAGGTAGACAAGCCAAACTCGAGGGGCTGCACAACCGTACATAGATATTGGAGGATACGCTTTGTTGAAGCGTGGACCAAGGTCCAACTGCTACAAGCTACATAATTTCGATTTCACCCTCTGTCTGCGAGCAAAAAAATGGAAAAAAAAGCTGTCCAAAATACTTATTAATAAAAGGGATATACAACACAGTGTTGCAACCTTTCATATCTAGTATTTCAAGTGAACTGTGAAAAATTGTTAGAAACTTCCTTGGTATTACTAGCTATATACATATATCTACATACATTCAAAGATCTTGGTATAGGGGTTGAAAAGTACTTTAAGGTACCCTCGTATTAGCGGTTCGGTAGTGGCAATGCTATAGCCGAAATCGAGGAGACCGTCTCGCCAGGATTCAACTGATGTTAATTACCACATCTTCCCGTGAATCTCCTTTCGAACCTTCATGATCCAATTGAGTAGACATAGCATCAATAAAGAAAGAAAAAAAAAAGAAAAAAATCCTGAATCCAAATCTCAGGGTGAAAAGTATACTATTATCCTTCAGCCGGAGACAAGACCCATTGCACAGGAACAGCTCGCAGCTGAAGTAAAGGGTATCTATGCTGGACTTGTTATGCTTGAGGCGAAGTGTATAGAAGTGGATAATAAGCAAGCAGGCTTGACACAAGCTCTACATCGTACTTTACTTCACGAGCACCACGATTTCTTCCTAGCGTCGCAACACCCATCAGCAAGTCAAAATCTACGTCGCCTTGCTTCAAAATATGCGATGCCGGCACGAATGTGGCGCCATGGAATTCACTCGTTCTTGGAGGTTTTGAGGCATAGATTACCAGTATCTCGCGATCATATGCTCGCTTTTATTTATTTAGCCTATTCCATGATAGGCCTGCTGTACGAAACTGTTCCCGCATTTGAGAAAAAAATGTCTACTTTTTGTAGCCATTTCGCCGTCATGGTCTAGGTTCTCCTCGGACTTGGTGAGGTTCGACTTCTTTGTATTCTTCTTGGAACTTGAGGACTGGCTTTTGAGAAACTATTCTCTATCTTCGAAACTGGTTTGCGCTACCTTCTTGGTCTGATTTTCCACTCACGGGTCCCCTACTGGATGTGGCTCATGAACTATGTCAACATCGGCGAGATTTTATCTCTGTGAAATAGCCTAAGTAGTCTTTTCAGATACTATCACTTTTGAAATTGTTATTGTTAATTCAGGAATTGAGTAGTTGAAATGATTTATCAATTTACATATAATATGTTCAGGTGGTACGTGGCGAGAGGCATTTACAAGTTGCTTTGGATTTTGGACCCGAGTTGGCTGCGAGAGTGTCATGCATCAACCTGGAATTCGCAAGGCGAGGTTATGCGAGGTGGCGAATGATGAAATAACAATAGTAGTCGGCGATGCTAGTAAACAGTAAGGTAGCAAGGTCAACAGTAGGTCAGGATGGTAGTAAGACTTGACTTCGTCGAAGGAAGAATAGATTAGATGGTATAGACTCTTGTAAAACTCCAAAAGTGACGCCACTTCTAGAGAAGTGACAATATGGGCTTATAAATCTCACAACTCTGATATTTAGGGCCACTTTACAAACGTCACATTCCTATGCTTCGTAGCTCACCTGACTGAAGATCGTGGGAAATAGCGAGATAAAGCAAATAAGAAGTGGGATGATGATGATAAGATTGAAACTCATAATTACTCATAAAAATCGATAGAAGTATGCTAGAGAGGTCACAGACCCATCTCAGTGGTGATGAAGAACCCATAAGACCGCGAAATTCGATTACGTCCTCCAAAAAACTAGCAGAAGCAGAAGAAGAAGAAGAAGAAGAAGCAAAAGAGAAATATCATTAATCGAAAGGCATTAGTAAAGAAAACGAAAAGAAGTGATCAACACGCGAAAGAGAGAACCAAGAAAGAAAATAGCGCTGCCACAGTGTCCAATGGTAGAAAGAAATTCCCGCTGGCGGTAAACGCTCCACGATATCCTAAATGCATCTCAACACCCCTTAGGTCTCGACTTCCTGGCATCCAGCTCAATAGATTTACGTCCATTTACAGCTCTGCTGATCCCTGTAACATCCACCCTAACCATCCATTCCCCTCCTCCAATATCTACTCTCTTCCATTCCCCGAGTTCTTCCACTCTCTATTCCATCGTGCAATCTCAGTTCTTCGCTCCTGTACCCTTCTATGTATAGGGAGACTCTGCTGGTACCTCTCATTGTCCTCGCTTGAGGATGGATAGGTATTCATGTCCTCCCTCGTCGAGTACGGAACCTGCTGGAGTGATTCTGTTATGGGGCGGGCGTATTGGCTTTGTTGTGCATATTGGGGTTGAGATTGAGATTGAGATTGGTAGCTGGGCTGTTGGGTTTCATGGTAGTTGTAGGTAGATTCGGATGGTGGAGATGGATAGGAGGACTGTTGAGTCGGTGTGTATTGAGATTGTTCAGACTGGTAGGTATACTGTGAAGTATATTGTGGCTGTTGAGTGTACTGAGGTTGGTGTTGTTGCTGTTGGTAGGTGGAGGTGGTGGTGGAAGCTGGTTGTGTTGTGTATTGTGTTTGGGCTGGTTGTTGATATTGAGAGTATTGGGGTTGCTGTTGGTCGGAGTACGAGTTTGTGGAGCTATGTTGAAGGTTAGGTCATCACTAGTACTTGGATGTGGGTCGGTGTTTCTTACTAGTATCCAGAGTTCGTGTTTTGGTTCGACATTCTGCGAATTCCTTGAAGTAGATGATTTGAGCACTTGTTCGATCTGGCGTTTAGAGCTTGAGAATGTTGTTGTATAAACGATGATGAAAATAACAGTTACAAGAAGAGATTTCATCAGTATTTTATACTATTTCCTTAACCTTCTAATACGCTTTCCAGCACCAATTTCACATGCTGGCTGGAACACGATAATATCCCCCCTTCCTTTGCCCATCCATACCACATCAATGATTTCCTCTTCCTTGTTTCATTTTCCCATATTCCTTCCTCAGTCTTTATAAAAGAATCCCCATAATTTTCCTTCTCAATTAGTTACTCACTCTATCGCTGTCCTGTATAACCTCTCGGGCCTCCGAAAGTGGGCCTGCACCACCAATTAATGATCTCGCTTATATTAAGGGGTCAGCTCCTCGAGACCTCTCCATACAATCAAAACTGTCTTGTGATACTGATCTTAAGTCCTTGAAATCGTATTACAGCCGCTTTGAGTGAATCCGGGTATTACTGTGTTGATTTCCATGTCCTTTGTTCCTTCATTTCTTGTTGCTGTCGAGTCCGCAACTCTCTGTGTGTGTGAGGAAGGACACGAACACTTACAATTTATGGCGGAACCATTGTGTTTGAGGATCTGTACATAAATTTCTGCGATAAGCAAATGCGCTGCTGTGCTTTAGGAGTGTGAAAAGCTTCATAATGCTCCCGTGGCCGGTTGACGCGAGCTACTCAGGAATGCAAGGAATCGTTCACCTAGACCACGGTTCCGGGTTGCGTTTGGTCAGCTGGCCATGATTGCATAATAAACGATATAGTTTAAAAGGACTACATATTCTTTAAAGGTTGCTGTTGACACAAATTCGTAGATTGGCAGATAGCTAAGGCATGGTTCATTCAGAAGAGGGGGTGTGAGATGGTGATTAGAGCTGGGTAGATGTTGCTGCGATTCCTGTCAAATAAACTGATTAAGGACAGCAGCTACAGCACGAAAGAGGAATGAACTTTGATGGTTTTACTTTAAATGAGTAGTCCACCAAGATTTTCCAGGTAAGCTGTGTGGGAGGGGACAAAAACACGCCGTCGTAGGCCAGTTGGAGAGCGACTGTTCGGAAACCACCATTACATAATGGCTTATCTTCTATCGTTCAGCAAAATAGTTTCGGATTCATTATTGAAAGTGGAAAATTGATTAAGAATTCTTGATGTAAGCGTTTTTACCATTGTCCACCTTGCAGATTTATGGTCCCTCATATTCCGCGTCGATCTCAGGCGCTCACTCTTCATGTATCATTGCAGTCTACCTTATTCATTCTTAAGACACGGAATCATCAAAAAACACGTTTAAATTCCAATAATAATTTCAGTGAAGTAGATTCTATGCCTTAAATCCTACGTCTTGTCAAACCCCAGAAGATAGATCTCATCTGCTAAGTCATGAAGGCAAGGGGAATGTAAGTTGTTTAGACAGATATATTTGTATTTTCTCATGGTTCTACCACTATTATTTGTATCTGCACTACGTAGCTTAGAGCTATCATCCATGAAATATCCGGCATAAATCCAGCAAGGTGATGGAAGAACCACCTGAAATAACCAAGGTTCCAAAACAGAAAGATAGACAAGATAACAACCATTAAAATTCATGAATCGTGACAACAATAAGAATAGAAGAAAAGAGAAAGAGAACCTGGATAGCAGCCTCAGGTTGGAAAGAGTTTGGGTGAGAAAGGAGATCCAGGGGGTTGTCCATCATCCACCATCGAGGGACATAGTTCGACTTGTGAAACATCATTCCAAACGAGCTCGGCATCAACGAGACCCACGAGAAAGAAACAAGTAGGAAGAAAAAAAGTATAGGAATAAATAAGATAAAAATAAAAATGGAGTAACAACGAGAATCCAGCTCTCCCACTCAAGCCAACCAAAGCAAATTTCGGGATATGCGATAGATCCCTGCGTATCACACATCTGCACTACTTGCTGTCTCCACCGAGGCCATGGAACTCTTCCGCTGCTCAGTTTTAACCTTCGAAATTTTCCGTCTTGTCTTCTTTGGCGGTCCTATCCTATGAATATCTCTTTGGTGGGTCTTCTTGTTTTCGAGTCTCGTGAAGGTTTGTCTACAACCATTATGGTTACACCTCAGCGATTCATTTTTGATGCTATGTTTCTCAATGATATGGCGCTTGAGATTCCCTTTACTCCAGTCTCCCTTGGGAATATGGGAGCAGATGGGACATTTCAAACATGTGTCCGTAGTTTTCTCCGATACTGACGAGGTGGGACTTATAGGAGGCTCCAGACTATCTTGAGACGATGACTGAGATGGACTAGAAGCGAAAGGATCGAGATTGAATTTGGGATTGAGACTATCCTCCAAAATATTGGGGCGATTCGTCAAATCAAGAATAGCAAGGGCTTCGATGTCATTTCCGCGAGCGTCGCTAACTATTTCAAGAAGTTGCTTAATACCTTCGATTTGGGAGTTTGTTCGAGGACTTTCTACCCATCCTTCCTGGGTATAGAGCTTGTCGCACAAATTTCTCACAAGCCAGTAAAGCTTCAAACGAGACGGAGTATCGCACGGAAGCTAAGAATTGTTAGAGTTGCAAAAAAGTTCTTTAAAAAGACTCACTAAGACGTTAATAAGCTCTATCTCAACCCTTCTACTATCTGTGATTGAACCGTTCGCAACTTTCATTTCGATTTTGTTTATGATTTCAATGTAAGGTTGAGCCTCAACATTCCTCCTGAGTTCCTCGAAAATGACGGATCTTACCATGTCGATGAAGTTGGAATTCGCCGTGAACGACGACGCAAAGCTCCCAGTACGAGAATGGCTCTCGCTAAATCTTAAGTGATCTAGAACTTTCAAGCCGTTAGCGCAACACATGTAAGGGTATTAGCATATAGGTGTACCATCGAGAAGGTTTTGAACAATCCTAACGCAATCGTTCTCTTTGATACTGAGCGAAGCTGCTGCTCTAGATCTTTCGCCTGTATGCGGGGCAGTGGTACCGAGCCAGACCTGCCAGAATCCCTCGATGACTTGCAGGTGAAGTTTCTGTTGGGATAAATCGCCAATTCCAGCCACCCAACTTGAGGCTTCTTGGAACCACATATTCATCTTCAGCGTCGTCAAATCGTCGTGAAGAATAGCGACTGAAGCGTACACAGTTGTAAGGAAGCTGAGAGCATCCTCGATGGTGTCAGGTTTCTTGCCCTCTTTTAGTATATCCCGCAAGACGTCCAATCCTAATTCAAGACACACAGTCGGGTTCCTAGACATATCGAGCAATTTAGGAAAGAACTTGGCTGCTTCAATTCCTGGCAGTTTCAACTGTATATCTCTCAGGAAAACGCTATGGGTAGCCTTAAACTCGTCGATCAACTGCTTGGAGTTTATCCAGTATCTTGAAAATGATCTGATAGTGCTAGAGGTGAAACAAGAGTGGGCATGTTCTAGGCAGCAATTCTTGTCATCAGTGGGACTTTGTAGGGACTGGTCAAGAAAAGCTTTATCTACACCCATACCAGCACCAATCTCCTGTTGGGTGTATGGCTTCTGCAATATCTCTGCAAGTGTGAAATCGTTCATAAACTCGCTAGCCGTATCGAGGGGTTCTTCGAAATTGAGTGGGATTCCCTGTTCAAATGGGCCACCGGATTCAAGAATCGTGCCAGGTTCAGTTACCCGAGTTTGGCGGTATATATCGTCGGGCGAGAAGTACTGGGGCTGTTGCGATGCATTGGGCTCATCATAACTACCTTGACTGGTTGTGGGAGTGTCCCAAATATGAGCTGTTTCTGACACATAGCTTGGGACTGACTCAAAGGAGGTTCCATGTCTAGCACTCTCATTGGATGACGCATATAAACTCTGTGGATACACAAGGTTGAGGCCATTAGACGTTGTTATTTGATCCTGGCTCGGAGCATAAGAGGTTTTATGAGTGGGCGAGTAGTGTGGTACACGGTCTCCAAATGGAAATTGGGAGATATTGCTCGGGGTAGCAGACACGGGAGCCATCGAGTTCCTGGCTCTCTCAAGATCGATTGAAACGGTTGTCTCCTGGACGTCCGTAAAAGTTTCCCGGCCCATAGAAGAATAACTGATATGACGACTGGAATGCCGAGAAGGTGAAAAGAGCTCAAATCGACCCGGTGCATCAAGCTCTAGTAAATGGGACACACTCTCTCCATTGAGCTCAGTGCGGTTACCATTATGTTGAATAGAATAACGGACAGGAAGTTCGTAAGATCTATTAATGCCAGGTGCATTCTCAGGGACGGAATGACTCCTATTAGAACTGATGTATTTTGGAGGCCTCGGAGGAAGTTCCAGGGCGTTTCCGCTCTGTCTCGCGACGCCTACCATCGACAGTATTCGCCATAAAGCATTGGTCAAGCGCTTCTTGCGATCGCACTTGATATTGAAATCAGTACCGCAAGGGCAGCGATATTTTCCTTCCAGAACAAACTGCTCGCAAGCAGAGGTGTCCAGTAGCACTTCATCTTGCGTCGCGATCGTTTTATAACAGCCATTCAAGAGACATTTCCGACAATCCTCGTCAGTGTAGTGTTGAGTGGGGAGTCTGCGGTCATATATTAGCATTATTGCAGACCCGGAGAATCAAAACTCACGTATAAGGATGGACCGAGTGGGGATAATTATCATAAAGGCTCGGCGAAGTTTTCTCCGGAATTGCATCGATATGATCGGTGTAGATTAAAGAGCAATTATGGAATCTATCGGAAAATGTATCGGGACCGCTTGCTGAGAGGGCCGAAGCTGATCCACTGGTAGTGCTTGCCTTGAAACTGCCCGCCGAGGAGGCGGACATGTTCCTGTTGTTTCTGTTTCTAACAAAAGATAGCATTGCCACAATGCTGAATGACGGGTATTTTTGGTACAGCCTGCTGTGCCTTCTGCAAGTTTTTGATGGGTCATATTGGATGACAACGTCGCAAAGATATAGAAGGCGGTAAAGTATGCCACAATCTTTGATGCGCAATATTATCCCACCACCCAAGACCACTCATGAGGGGAACAGGACTCCAGGAATGCTTAGCGGTTGGTGTTATGAGATGTGCAGTCGGGCGTTGATGCTTGTGATAGTGAAATGCTGCATATTCCTGCCGATGTATTCCTTCTTCCACCACCATCTTATACTCGGCGTCTTCTTTTGGGATAGACCTATGAGTACGTGAGCCGCCGCCAGTTTTTAATGGACCACTGAGCTCACGGAGATAGCAAATATGATTTGCCTCGTTCGCCTTCCTTGGACTCATATTCCTGTTTGATGTATTCGTGCGCCGTGGGAGTATTGGATAGGACTATTCACAACTCGGTGATCGGTTAAATAGAATACGTTCAGGGCCATGTCCATACTTGAATTGCCGTCTGAATGTGTTACTATTGTTCGAACGCATGATGTTGCTCTTTGGGAGGACTCCGTGTTGAGTCCTGGGAGTAGCGGGCTAGTACCAGGTAGGGTGGTGAAATGAATGACCGAGTGCTTTTGCCATTGAGTTTCAGGAATCATAGTAAAAACGTATCAATTGAAACAAGAACATACCCAAGAAGCACGGCAAGAATCGCTGATGTTCGGAAAACTTTTTCTTTGCTTCTTGTGGGAGTCTCGTAAATCATATAAACAGCACAACCCCCAGACTTTGAATCCATCATGGCTAGCTAGGCCCCCAAATCAACCGAAAGCGGTCTTCTCTACACTGGTCTTTGGGGTCCAAGTATCAAAATTCTAGCTAAAGGTTACATTTAGAATTGGGGGCCGATCCTTCCCCGAGGTACCTCAATACAACTCCAATCCATTGTATTCCTCTTCTAGTCTGTAAAGCCTTATCAAGGGCACGTCTTACAGTATACAGCACCAGAAGCGTTGACTGGCAGGAATAACAGGACTCAATTATGAGGCTCTTAGTCCTGGAAGGTGCGGGTTATAAATCCAAGTGGCGCAGAATAGATTAATCACAAGCTCGAATCCATCGCTGCGTCGCCAGGAACGGGAGATACCCCGCTTCCTGCTCGGCACTCCCTCTAGTCTTTTGGCAAAGGTCCAACTTCCGAAAATAGCCGGAAGTCCACGCATATTAATCAACACTTAGAGCGGAACAGTCTCCGGCCAGGAAATGATGGGGTTGCGATAAGAACGCCTCATCCATCTAAAAAGTTCATAGATAGCTACAAAGCTTACTGCGTTTAATAGGGGAAGTCTCGAATACTGACGCTGCGTGCCACAGGGTAGTATCGACCTTTGGGGCTTCACAAATCCTAGTCCAGAGACGTAAGCAAGACAATACCTGATTTTTGGACCCATTGCACTCAATGGAGCTCATGTGAGATGAGGTAATGGTTTCGTCAACAATTTGGTGACATAAGTTTGTTGATGGAACTTTGATATGTCGCAAGACTCGAGCACTTCTCGGTTCCTAGGCTCAAAGCATCTTATTGCCATAGTTCAGTAGCTCTCTCTATTATGCAATGCTTCAAAAACATAAGCAATGCGAACTGTGGGCCGTGTGTAATACTGTGAAAAAGAAATTATCTCGGTGTGTGTTTTCGGTTTTTCGGGCATTATTACACAACTAGGGGGAGGAGGTTGGATCGAACTGGAGGGAAGAGGCAATCAAAAGAACGATATTTGCCTCACTATGGGTCGTAAAGCAAATGCGAATCATCAAACGAGTCAAGCTGTCGTTCCCTTCATCACAACCGGCAACTGTCCGTAGTAATCCGCAGCCATATAAGGGTTCTGCTGCGAAAATAACGACGCTGTGGGTACTCTTAGGACGATCCAAAGAATTTAATCAAATAGTTCAACACCCAGAGCAATGCGTCAAGGAATGGAGCAGATGCGATAGCAATATGTATGTCTGGGAATGAGGATAAAACAACCAAAAATATCAAAGGCCACTTGTGATATATAGGCCAGATGTGTTTTCATTTTTGCTCCACATATCCCATTACCAACAGCGGGTCGTGACTCGTTCACCATCATTAGCACTATCAACATCTAGCCCATCTTGTGACCTTTGCTCTGTTACCGAAACGCCATGCTTGAAATAGAAGATAGGTATAGTAATAGTACAAAGCGGTATGATCAAGTATATGCAAATGTATGTTCAGGTATCAAGAGTATATATGCCTCAATTAATAGGGAGGTTTCGCCACATTACCCCGTTCATGCTCCCCAGAAATTTCAATCCCATTTAGTAGATCCTGGAGATCTACTACCTTATCATTCTCTTCACCCCATGGCATGTTCGAGTATCCTCCTGCTCGACTTTTCGTGCTTCTCTTCGCGCTTCGACCGGTTCGATATGCTTCTGGTGAAGACTGGACTTGCGCCTGGTCTTGAACGGCAATATTCTCACCAGCAAGCGAAGATGGAAGTGGTGGCACGGGCGGAATATTTGTGTCGTCTTGTGCTGCATCCGAAGCGATGGCGTATGAAGCTAGAGGTCTTTCTAGGTAGCTAGGAATTCTGTCTCGTGATTTTGACCTCGATCGTTCGCTTTCGGGCATAGACGCCGACCGTTCAATACCCGAGGCGTTCTGCTGATTGAAGGTGTTGACAGATATTTCGGAGGCTGAGAAGTCATAACTAACCATACTCTCACTACTTCCATCACTGTGCGTAGCACCGGCTCTAGTGCTTGGTAATGTTCCTGGTTGCCCTGATAGGATTCGTTTCAATTGATCGACTCTAGTAACAGACCCTCGGCTAGATTCACTGGTAGCTGCCGGTGATTGTCCATTACCTTTCCTCAATTTATGAAGAGTTCCGAGACCATTGACGGTTCCATAGGTGGAATTTGCACTACTTCGATGACCGTGCCCACCAGCAGAAGATGCAGTTCCGCTTTGACTACCCCCATTGCTCAACCCATGAACTGCAAGGAAATTTCGATGAGTCGTAGTATTTGTACCTGTCTTCGATCCATTGATCGAGGCAGTCTTGCTACTTTCTTGTGCGACAGCAATCACAGACTCCTTGCTCCATTCCGACATTAATTGATCCTTGATTTTGTCAGACAAAATGTGGTCCTGAGCTGCTGCAGGTGCGTCCGCGCTCAAAATAGGATGAGTGAAGCTGCGGCCAGGAGAAGCAGAAGGACTTGCGGGAGGCGAGTTGAGAGACGCCGCGTATGACAATGAAATTAGTTTGACCATCTCAAAACGATCGTTGAACGGCGTAAAGGCTACCTCTTCAGGTGCCTGGTTAGGTGGGTTTGATACAGGTGTTGTGCTACCTGGAGTACCGATTTGATCGAAACGAATAGGAGGGAAACGAATCCTATCGTCCCAAAGTCGCCCTTTCTGTCTGCGGAGAATCTCTTCTTGGATGGCTCTTCCGATAGGTGAACCCTCAAATTCGAACTTTTCGCACAAAATCCAAAAATAGCCAAGACACAAACTTCCAAGACGGATTCTATGAATCGCAAGATCGATTTCTTGTACATCTTCCTGCAATTTAAATATCATCGGCAACCCACTTCTGACTGCGTTAACCCCCAAGGAATTGACAAGCCGTGCCAGCAAAAGATGTAGGAGGACGATATCATTCTCATTGTCCACATACTGGAGTGCATTTTCATAAATAGCAAGGTGGAGAAGTTGGAGGAACGTTGACCGCACAGGCTTGGCAGGCTTCTCGGTTCGCGACGCATTAGAAACCGCTCTTTTAGAAGGGTTCGTGGCCGAGTCATCACGGGCGGATTTGGTCAATGCTCTTGGCCTCTCATCAAAGACTCGCTGGTCTGACTTTGTAATTTCCTTGTCGAGCCAGGTCAACAGAGCATCGGCATAGGCTTTTCTAACCCTTCCATCACTATCGCGTAGTAGCCATTGCGTGCCTTCCCACACTTTGACAGGTACACGATTTCTACCCAGACTCCCAGCCACAGTCATAGACTTATGACTTGCCACGAGCAAGATCAACTTGATGGCTTCAAGTGCTTTAATTTTAGCGGTATCAAATGAGAAGAATCCATCAGTACTAGAATCTTCTGATAATTCTGCGTTGGATGCAATTGTATTCATTGCAGCTGCTGGATTCTCAATGGCCGCAACAGTGGCTGAAATTGAGGGGGATGGCTTGAGCCGCGAAAGAAGCGCGGAGACCATGTCGGAGATCTGGTCAGCATAATAAACATGGGTAGCCAAAGACCCAATGCAACTTTGTAACCGAGCTAGAAGATCTATTCGAGTTTCTGTTGGCACCGGGACATTCTCTGATGTGACTGGGGTGGTTGCCGATCCAATAGCGCCGGTTTTTTCATCCGCCCCGTTATCCGGCTGGAGATGTGGTCCGCCAACATTCCCGAGCTGAAGTATGATCAAAATTTGCTGGATGAGTCCCAGAAGAACATCCATCACACTCAAGCCTATCAAATTGATGTCTGACTTGAGTAGGTAATCAACCATGGTTGCCAAAACAAGTTGCTGAGTCAGGGTAGCCTCAACCTGAGCAGTCCTTACTAGGTTGTCCATAGCTGTTACCAAAATAACATATCGGTCTTGCACTGGAGTCCATCTTGTAATCAGGTCAAAGACCCGTGGCGCCCATCCCCTACAGTGCTCCTTGGTGCCCGTCTCAATGACGGATTCTTGTTGAGCGACTCGATCTGAGATAAACTTCAGTACAGCGGTCGTTGCCCCATGTATCTGCGATCTGTTGTTGACAACAAAGATCTGCTTCAAGCACTGTATAGCTAACACGCCGATATTCTCCTCGGCCATTTTATCCGCATCAGCGGTTGTGTCAGACACAGTGGTAGGATGTGCTCCAGCAGTGTCAACTGTTCCAACTGTTGCATTGCTGGCTCGCCTTTTCAACAGCGTTTTCTCGGTTCCCATCTGCTCTTCGGTCTCCGCGCGATTTTGTAAGAGATTGATGAAGTCCTCGTTGTCTGTCCAGATATTCTCGAGCAAGATCGGTACAACGACGTCAAGCTGTCTACCTGCCACAGTAGCAAGCGCCTCGGAAGATGCCACACTTTTGACTGCTTGTAACCCAACAGTTCTCCATCGTATAGCCACAGGGGCGCTCTGGGCCTTATTTTCTTGTCTCGTGGAGGCAAAAGACGCGTATATTCGGACTATCTCTTCGTACTGATGTAGGTATTCCTGATCGGCAGAAAGAGATGCCATATCATGGTGTTCGCAGAAAGCTTCAAAAGTCGGTATTGACGCTTCGGCCATGGTGATATCTTGTGAGCGCAGTATGAGATTGAAAATCTTAAGGACATAAGGAGCGTAAAGAGGCAGATCTCGCGGAGCTTTCTCGATCAAAGCAGCCAGTATCTGGAGTGTGACTTGGACATTTCTATTCCACCAAATTAGCATCCTTTACAACGGTCCGTCGGTATGCGACCAACATACCCGATCCTCGCTCTCCAGACATCGCTCGCTGTCTTCTTCTCCAAAAATGCCCCAACCTTCTGGACCTTACTTCTTCGGGTCGTCGCATAGAATAGCAGGTAGCTCAGTTCACTGGAATTCGGTTTGACATCCACCGCTCCCTTCGTAGTCCTCGGATAGCATTTAAGTATCAAAACTTGATGCTTCGGACGACATTTCTGCCGTATGGAATGCATTTGAACGCGCGGCGGGAGCTCTAACTCGAGCAGAACTCTTACGTTAGTCTGTTAAACTCCAGGACGAGTCGTATCGTTCTGGAATGTTGAATCGATTGAGTCGGATTCAGTGGAACCCAGAGCCCAGAGTTTGGAGGGATGCAGGACCAACTATTATCATAAACACGTCGTCAGCTTGGAGTAATTGATATGGCGGATGTGATTTTTACCTGCTGACTGGTGAGTTGGACTGGATAGTAATTGAGAAACCAAGTCTCTCGGTTCAGGCAGCAAGCGAGGCCAAAATAATTTCCGAGCGAACCCTGATCTCGGGTTCGGCTGACTTTCTCACAGTATCGGGAATGACGTAAAGAGATTAACGCGACGCTAAGACATAAGGCTGCGTGACTAACAACTGAATGATTGGTGATCCGGGTGGACAGACAGACTTCACGAGATATTTTTTGAGGATATACTTTTGTGAAGCGGTGTATTGGTGAAAGTGTTCCTTCAAACGAGCCCCTAAAGTTTTGCTAGCTCTACAATGCATGAAACGAGTTGTTGTTGAGACACTTTCAATCAAGGTTGGCCCACAATCACATGTCGGTGCGTGAGCCATATATACTAAAGTTAGATACTCCTAGGCGCAGCTAGACCGTGCGCTGCGCTGCTCGAGATGAGGGAACGCGTTGATTATGAAGGAAATACATGAATGTAGGTGATGATACAGCAGGAGATCTATGTCGCTTTAACGGATGACCAACAACGTAGCAGTGACGCTGCAAGGAAATGAGATAAGAGAAATATAAAGGTTTATAACAATAATACGGCAAATATCCTCAGCCTCCATTATCGCAGGTCTATATTCACAGCTTGGCTTTCTCAGGAGGCTCTTCTTTCAATCGAACAACACCCTATATAACAAGTTAGCAAGACAGTCTATAAATCCACCGTTTCCAGGAACCTACCTCTTGAACGCAGGTAGCGATCAATGTCCCATCTTTGGAGAACATATGCTGTGTAACCAATCCTCTTCCATCACCCGACCATGGACTTGACATCTCAGTGAACATCCACTCGTCTGCTCTGAACTTTCTAGGCTCATGAAAATAGATGGTGTGATCCAAACTGACCATCATCCCAATCTCTGGTCTCTTCTTCTCATTATACAAATCATCACCGAACCCGTCCTGTTTCTTGAGAATGTTAATGTACTTTTCTTTATCGCCGTCTGCCACCTCTTCTGCTTTATTCTTTGCTTTCTTCACTTCGCTATCCCCGAATCTCCACAGGTTGTGTATCCGCGAGACCGTCCCAATGAAGTAACTGTCACTCATGTATGCCAGTGCATTCAGATGGGCTTGGTGCCCACCCTCATCGCTAATTCTACCTCTCGCTTTGATCCACTGTCTCGTCCTCTTCTCATGCGGTTTCGTGCTATTTCCATTCAAGATCTCCAGGGTGTGACTAACGAAGGGACTGCCACCTAATCTCTCAAGCAGAGCCATATCTTCCGTATCAGCTGGTTCCTTGATATCGCTCGGAATAGGTACGGCGTGTTCGACTTTTTGCTTCCCACCACTATTCTCCCTCACAAATGACATGGTAGTTGTAAATATGCATTTCCCCTTCTGGCGCGCTTGCACAGTTCGAGTTGCAAACGATCGTCCTTCCCGAACATGCTCGACATAATACATGACAGGGAGTTCGGAGTTCCCAGCAAGCACGAAATAGCAATGCATGCTATGAACGGTGAAGTCGCTCGGTACGGTACATTGAGCTGCAGCCAGACACTGCGCGATGACTGCTCCTCCATATATACCGCGGGCTCCCGGTGGGTGCCATAAGGGACGGATGTTGGTGAAGGTATCCTGTTGGTAGGGAATGTCAGCATAAGTGCATTCTCATGAGAATTCTAAGGGTTATAGCGATAAGAGACATACGGGTGCGATCTGGCTGAGCTCCCGTAGCTCTAGCACATTCTCAATGGCGGATTTCGAGGGGTCGGGGGGAGGAGGTTTGACGAGTGTTGCGCGATCTGCCATTATGTCGAGGTCCGGTGGGATGTCAGCAATCAGCGCGTTTACAAAGCTTCTATTCTGATGAAAGAAAGGCCAAATGTACAAGTTGGGGGTCTAAACTTCAAGAAGAAAACAGGACGTTTTATCCAAATAAATCTCCTAAATTTTCATGCTCTTCGGAGCCCAAAATTCTTTGATGGAGACGTTCGGAATTGAACCGAGGTTCAAGATGTCGATCAACGGGCCGACTTATATCCTTGATGTGTCTCGACAATGCCCTTGATACGGAGTCTCCCGAACTTTATCCATTTAGATGATTCTTATCCAGGCGAGACGCTAGGCGGAACAAATGACTTCGAGAACTATCATCGCATTCCAAATTTTCGCCGAGGTTCTCCTTTAATGGCTATATCACGCACCTTGGCTCATGGAATAGATGCCGATAGTAATCAAACGCCTATATCAAGACGGACCCTGCTACTCTGCGTATCTATACGACGGTTCTATGAATATCAGCATGTATAAATGGGATACTATGCTGTCTGCACTGTGTTGTCTGAAATTTCATGGATAACCAAGACTCTTACTTCTATCTTCGCCATGTGATTGCTTCACTGCTGCGTCCCCAGTAGCACCCTTGTTTTTTGCACCACCCAAGATCATAGCCAAAATCTCGAATATCGTGCTGCACCATTGGCTCTTGGCTTTCACATCCGTTTGCTAAACTATTTCGCAATATCCATGTAAACTTCTTATCACCTTATGGCGAGCGGACATCAATCCAAAACTGTGAAAGCCGGGGACTGGGCAGATGTGTTTGAAACTTTGATTGATAGATAGTATCATTTCTGGAGATTGGCAGAAAAGGAACGAGAGTAATGATAAGTAGGCAACAAGACGAGGAGGAAGGGCTGAAGGTCGAACAGTTTCGTAGTAACGGTGTAAGGTCTAAAAACTCTAGGATTATGGGTTTGATGGTGCATAACTACTGGCTTCAGAACTGGTCAGTTTTCCGCCGCTGTTGAAAAGAATGTCATGATCATACCCCTACCATATCACATCATAAGTCTCATTTATCCTGCTATATACGTCCCTTCTAAAAATACTCCATGGCGATCCCAGCACCATCCACATCCAATATCCCATCTCTTTCTCACACCCAACATCCAAATCTCGTATCCTATCACCATTACAACCTCGCTTTCCCTAGTTCCAAATCCACCCAATGATCCCGATGAAACTCAACATATGTATTTCCCTTTCCCCTCTCCTCAATCCAAAGTAACTTGTCATCTTTTTTCACCTTCTCAGGATCAACGCCCTCTTCCTTCAACGGAACTTTATTTTGCTTATTATTGTGTATTGGAGTCATTTCCTTGACGATGCGCAAGAATATCGGGACTGCGTATTTGGGGAGATGTTTGCGGGCATGCCTTTTACTCGTTAGTGGCGCTGCTCAATTAAAAGGGCAAGTAAAGGCGAGAAACTTACTTCAACAGCCCGGCAAAATCAAAGTTGGTGATACTAGGATCAATGAACACCGCCGCACAGCCAGCTTTACCATCATGAGAAGGCAGCTGAACACCATAGACGATTGCTTCCACAACACCGTCATACTTGCCTAGAACTTCCGCCACTTCAGCTGTGCTAACATTTTCGCCTTTCCATCTAAAGGTGTCACCCAATCGATCCAAGAAAAACCACCGTCCATCCTTATCTCTTCGTAAAGCATCACCAGTCCTATAGTATAGATCACCCTTCTTGAAAACATCCCTCTCAAATTTCTTGGATGTTGCTTCTTGGTTATTATAATACCCGGAAAATGCATCGGTAGTAGGAACAGCGACAAGAATCTCGCCTCCTTTCTCGTATGACTCTCGAGTAGCAAACCCCGTTTTTGGATCCCGCAGAATAGCGCCGGACGTTTGGTCAACTCGGACTGGGACATAAACATCATGTAATTGTCTTCTTGACCAAAGCCCATGATGTCCCACACATGTAGCAAGGAAGTCACCGCGGCAGTAATTCAGTAATGAAAACATCCCCTCAGTACTGTTGAAGAACTCTCCGACTTCTGGGACACCAAAACGTTCTCGAAACTTGATCCATACATCTGGTCGCATGCCATTTCCGTACATTACCCGAACATTGTGATCTTTGTCCCTGGGATTTGGAGGAGCGGCTAAGAGATACCGCGCGGTTTCCCCAACATACGTAAACCAGGTAGCTCTCGAATCCCTAATATCGTCCCAGAATTTAGACGTGCTGAACTTTTTGCCTATACAATTTGTGATGCCGGACATCAAATTGGCGATCGATGTGATGCCTCCGGTTCCATGGTATAGAGGCATGCATGTATACCATCTATCATCTTCGAAGATTATTGAGTTCCCCGCTGCTCGCTGTACGTGTTATTAGCAATCCTGTTCAGCTGGTTATAAAACAGACTAGGTATTTACCGAAACGCCTCCCGCATATGCTCTTTGGACTTCGAAAGCACATGCTTTCGGTAAACCTGTAGTTCCACTTCCACATTATCAGCACCGTTTTCTTATTGAGCAAGCAAAGCACGAACCTAGTGTATATAAGCGCGGCGGGAGAATTTCCTTTGACTCCTTCCCTGTATACGTCTTCAGGTCTTTCGGTCTTTTGACTCCGAACCTCCGCTTTCACCGAAGATTCCATGATCACAATCCTGATGCCTAGTTCGCCCTCCAAGATAGCTTGTTCATCCTCAATTCTCTTTCTCAACCCTGGATCTTCATCCACCAAGAGAAGTTTTACCTTTGGAACCTTCACACAATGAACCATAGCATTTCCTGCAAGATTGTGATTGATCATCGCTGGGGCAGCACCAATTGACCATAGACCCAACCAAGCGAGTAGATAGTCAGCCGAATTCTGGAGATAGAATCCAACAAGATCGCCCGGCTTGACACCTTGGGAAAGATACCAATGGCCGTATTGATTGACCAGGTCGTAGGCTTCTGCCCAAGTATGGCTGACTTCTCGTGACCAGATACATTCTTTGTTTGGACGGACTTTTACACTCTCTTCAAACAAGTAATAGAGACAAATCCTTTTGTTTTTCTCTACCTTATGTCAGTTTGATATCACCATGATTTTTATTAAGACTCACCGGCTTCTGCAAACAATTTGGTAATTCGTCTCGCTTTCAATACCTCATTTATATCTTTCGACAAGAAGTATTTCCCATCAAGATACATGGCTGCAGCAGTAGTCCCTGCTACAACCGCCGCCGCTGCCACACATTCTCGTTAGTATATCTTGTCATGGAAAGTGAAGTCCTGTTATTTGGAGCTCATTGACTCTGGAACCAGGCTTCAAGGAAAGTTGCTGTAGAAAACATTGTTGGCTGGATGTTACATGAGAATGGCACTGGCACACGCGTTGCATGGGTAGATAGATGTGGCGGGTGTGGGGTAACATACCGAGAGCCATGCTGAGCAAATGTTGAATATGTATAAGTAGATGTATATAATTCCCGGGTTCACACAATTAACAAAAACACGAGTATATATCGACAAGAGGCTTGTTGCTAGAGTAGGTATTTAAACACAATTCAGTTGCAGTAAAGAAAGGGTCGTGCAGGATCAACGCAGAACTTTGTCGGCAAAGATACTCCCAATGGCCGAGGCTTTATACCCCGGATTCATGATTGAATGCTAAACTATCATTGGTCTTCGGAAAGATATAACTCATAGTTTAGTATTTGTTGTATCCGTCCACCTCCACATCCCCCTCACCGCTCGGAAGTGAAACCCGGGACTTGAGAATTGTGCATAACAATCACTTGTGCTGACAAAGACAAAAGACGTACTTATGTATCATGGAAGGCAGATATACGAAGTATGAATGAGGCTTTCTATTGGCCAATTGAATGGGCTGTGAATTGATGTAGCTAAGAGACACGACAACCTTCCACTTCCGACAGTCTGATACCACGCTCGCGACATATTTTCTGCTATTGGTGACTGTTAAAAAAGTCCTTAGCAGATGTGTTGCATAGAGATAGACCAGTTACTCCAGTAAGTCTCAGAATTTACTTTCGCCGGCGGACTTGCACCCTTCCATGTCAAGGCTCGAAGCTAAATGCATTCCGAGACAGGCCCGGTTACATAATGAAGAAGGCGATTGATTCGCGTGGGATATTGTGGAGGCTGAGAGAGCGTATGGTTGATCAGGGTGGTAAAACGGGGGCATACAGCGGTTGCAAAGAGATCTACTAGATGGTCCAGGACTTGCAGGTCTTGCGATCGATAAATCAAGAGAGCTACTGTTCATGAATAAGGGGCGCGTTAACATCGTTGGTAGGCGTCTTGGTTATGGCTCCTAAAATTGCTTCAAACGAGTAAGCCTATGGACTCGCATGTCGTACATTGAGTAAGAGAGATTCAAGGAGATTGCTCAGTGATCTTGGTAGAAGTGTTCATGGCTCCGCAGAGCTCACTATTTTCAGTGCTTTTTTCTTAATCATAGCAGGAGGTCGTTTGCAAAACATATGTATCGAGTGTATCAACATACCATGAGCGCGTTAGTTCAGTTGATGAGAGAAATCGGCGTGCATAGCCTTGCACATGAACGTGTCGTTCAAACATGGCCTGCATGTAATACGCACATGTAGCGAACTGAGTGAACTGAAAGGGCTTCAAGGTGTTAATACAGCAAACCCAGGGAGATTTAAAAGGACCGACAAGACGAATTGAAAGAAAAATCAGAATATGTAAGATTGAATGTCATCCACTCGCATGATATAGCAGCCCCGGCGAGGGCGCCATCAACGTGAGGTCAATCGCAAATTATCTCATCACAAGAACAACGTACTTGTATGTGCTGAAAAGAAAAAGTTGACTGACCTTTTACCTAGAAGACCATGGAGATACACAACTTTCAGCGAATATCCTCATAAATGTAACATAATCCAATGTGATGTGGCATGACTGGGTTATTGCTCATCAAGTTGTCGACTGGGAACTCAAGATCAAAGAATGGCTGGTCGATAGGAAAGGCTGGTGAGGAAAAAAATTGAAACTCTTGCAGGGTCCGTGAAGAAACTTAGAAGCTCATGGAGCTAAGAATATTTTAGCGCTAATGCTCTGATGCCTGAGGTATGCGCTAGATTGGTAGGGCCTCGCTAATTTTTTGAGATTGCCCACATTCATGATTTCGGATTTCGAAGAAGATTGAAGAGATTAACGATAACTAACGACAACACTTCGACCAACCGACGCCCTGTAGGTTTACTCTTCCTATTCAAACTCTGTCGATTGTCTAGAGAATCCGAGCAAATCAACTAATATATTCTTTTCATTTTCAGAATCAATCACAATGGGTGACGCAGACATCAAGGCATCGCAATGGAGACTGGTCGAGGTCGGCCGTATCGTCCTCGTTGCTAGAGGTCCTCACGAAGGCAGACTTGCTGCAATCGTCGAGATCATCGACCACAAGCGCGTATGTATAAATAATTGCAAAGCGATGGCACGATTGAAAATGGTCTGACTTATCGGAAATAGGCTCTTATCGATGGCCCAGCTACCGACAAAGATGCAGCTGTCCCCCGTCAAGCAATCTCATTAAGCAACGTCACACTCACTCCCTTCGTTCTCAAGAGCCTTAACAGAGCCTCGCGCACCGGTGTTGTTCGAGCAGAATGGGAGAAGGCCGGTATCGACCAATTATGGGCAAACAGTCCTTGGGCTAAGAGCCGTGAGCGCAGCACCAAGAGACGGGCTTTGACGGATTTCGAGCGATTCAAGGTTTTGAGATTAAGGAAGCAGGCCAGGTCTTCGATTTATGTTGCAAAGGCCAAGATTTCTGCGGCGGCATAGATTTGGTGATGGATTTGGGAGGGCAAGCAAAACTTCATAAGGGTTGATGGATTCCTTTGCTTCTTAAGGGGGCTTTGTATCCTACGTCAATTAGACAGGCGTAATGAGCATATGGACTTCAAAAATATCTCCAAACCATACTCCAAGCCCTATTGAATCTGTGCAATATCTATGGATTGCGTGTGAGCAAGTAGATATGGACAACTCATAGTCCGTAAAATTCTTGCATGGCCGGTAGAACATGCGCAATGAAGCCTTGTGCGCTTAGATATTGACAACCATCATATGAGCAAGCCCGTCAATATGATATCAGATTGAAATAATATCACATGTAATGTTTCTTCATCCCTTAGCTTGTCCAATATCTTTCCTTGGAGGTACGGACTGTAAGTACTTCCGCAGCGGATATGGTTGCTTACGTAACAATTAGCGAATTGTCGCAACCCTAAATCCTGTCACAACAGCGACAACTTCTATATTGGTCTTCAAAGCGTCCTTCATTACATACAATTTTTGTGAAGCCAGGTGAGTATCTGTTTCCTGTTTGTTTAATTCGCGACTTTTTTTAAAGAGTTCTCAATACAGCAGAAATTATCTGCTCATCCTTAGCGCGCACGAACAATTTTTTCTAGAAATCCATCTAAATCAACAATAATCTCAAAAATACTAATCATTTTATTTGCAGACATAACCACCCAACATGTCGAACCCACGTATTGAAGAGCTCCCAGATGATGAGCAATCAGCAAAGCAGGTCGCCGCAGAGGAGGAGCACTCTGATAGCTCCGACTCTGAAGGAGAAGCTGAGGCTGGAGAGTCTGGAATCCCCGCAGGTGCTGGTGCCGTTGTTCACTCCCGTAACGAGAAGAAGGCACGAAAGTCAATCGCCAAGCTCGGCCTTACCAAGGTCCCTGGCATTACAAGAGTCACCCTGAGACGACCAAAGAATGTAAGAAATTCCAAGCATTTTCATGAGTACTGAGAAATTTGGGTGCGGCGAAAGCGGGGGGGGCTCTGTTTAGGGATATTGAAGTCATAGGAGAGATTAGTGGCATATGATTCGACTTTAAAGTTCTTTTGCTGATCAATCTCTTCTCTAGATCCTCTTCGTTATCAATAACCCTGAAGTCTACAAGTCCCCCACCAGCAACACTTACATGTAAGGAACGCTTTACCCCGCACTCGAAAGTACTTTGGCTAATGTAATATGTCAGTGTTTTCGGTGAGGCTAAGATCGAGGATCTTAACTCTCAGGCTCAAGCTTCTGCTGCCGCACAATTGGCGGCTCAAGAAGCCCACGACCACTCCGGCCATGACCACGCTGGACATGACCACTCCGGTCATGACCACGGAAAGGGCAAAGCTATCGACACTGGTGACGAGAAGAAGGAAGAGGAAGAGGAAGACGAGGGAGAGGAAGTGGATGCTAGTGGTCTTGAAGACAAGGATATCGAATTGGTCATGACTCAAGCCAGTGTCTCAAGAAACAAGGCCGTCAAAGCACTGAAGGAGAATGACAATGACATAGTCAATTCTATTATGGCACTAAGCATATAGATTTTGACTGAAGTGGCGTGGGGTTGGCCGCATTTTCATCAGCTATTTGATGCTGAATGACTGGTCGGCGATAGTATGGCATGGATTGTACAGCAAATAGCATGACCAAAAATAAATTTGATGCCATGTCATTCTTGACCAAGTGCTCTTTGATTTTATGCTTTTGATATATTAAGTTCCGCATTAGGACTCTTCGGAACTTATTCTAATCTCCTTCCATGACACAATGATGCTGAACACACGTCGGATACGTAACTGGGAAGATACATTCTATGACCAGGCGAGGATTTTAGTTTAGCTCACGTGACCGATGATTCTACACCTTCGAACCGAGCTTGCAGCTTTTGACGACGACGGACTCAACAATTCCTAGTACTCCACTCCCGGACACCATTTTCACCTTTACAATGGCAGCCGCAGTAAGTATATTCTCTCGTTTGAATTGATTGCTGCACTTGGGCAAGCACATCGTCATCCCCTCAGCAATGCAGACTTTGCATCCCTCCGGACAATTCCGAAAACTTCTCTCTCATTCTTGTGTCGTATCCGGAAACCTCTATGTATAACAATAGTACTAACTCTTTCTCTCAATCATAGCGCAGCGCAGCCCTTAAACTCGACTGGGCCAAAGTAACCCAATCTCTTGGTCTCCGCGGTAACACAGCAGCTTCTCTCCAAGCCTTCAAGAAACGCAACGAAGATGCCAGACGCCGCGTCCAGCAACTGTCTGAGCAGCCCACTAAAGTCGACTTTGCGCACTACCGTAGCATCCTGAAGAATACCGCCGTCGTAGACGAAATCGAAAAACACTTCAGCACCTTCAAGCCTGCGACTTACGATGTCGCTCGTCAAATCAAGGCTATTGAGACATTCGAGGCTCAGGCTGTGAAGAATGCGGAGGAGACAAAGGGTAGAGTTGATTTGGAGTTGAAGGATTTGGAGAAGACCCTGAAAAACATTGAGGAGGCTAGACCCTTTGAGGATTTGACTGTGGTATGTACTTGTGGCTGGATTTTGGATCAGAGAGATGGAAGAGGAGATTCGGCTAACGAAGCATGTGTTTAGGATGAAGTTGCTGCTGCCCGTCCAGATATTGATGAGAAGACTTCTCAACTCGTTTCCAAGGGCCGCTGGTCTGTTCCAGGTTACAAGGTATGTGTTTACGGGTACTTTGTCTTATTTCAATTTAAGTGGAAGGCTAACAGTCCTATAGGAGAAATTCGGTGACCTTTCATTGCTTTAGATGCTTTCCATTAGAGCCCCCGCCCTTTTCTTTGTTGCCTGTACTATTGTAGATAGGGATTGGTAGGAAGAAGCAAAAGATTCATGGTGGTTGATCGTTACGATGCCATAACCTTAATCATGATATTCTTTCTTCGATCATTCTGAGCAAATTTGGACTGTTCACTATCTTTTGGCCCTCGAGGTTAACCCTCGAAGTGAGCAGGTTCATTCATGTTATGCCTGATTGCATCGAAGTACTGCTCAAATGGGGTTCTTTCTTCATAAGTTATGAAGTATCAAAACTCAAAGGCTTTCCTCGATTATATCCTTTTTTCATTCTTGGTATTATTCCTCACTATTCTTGCATACCCGTACTCCACTCAAGCCAACAGTCTTCATCATTTTCATTACTCCCTTTGTGTTCTTTTCCCCTTGCCAAAATCCACCTCACCCCCTCCAGAAGTTTCTCCTCTGCACTTCTCGCCTCCTCCAGCCCCAACCCTTTCAACCAAAAGGTATGTGGCCACCCGACCTCCACTCTAACCTTTACCTGCACTCCTCTCCTCTTTAACCCGACCCCCAAACACACCCCATCCGAATAGTATATATCATTTGTACAAACCTGAATGAACCAATTCGTGTTCCCGATCTCTTTCTCCAGTTGCGTCGTCTCCCCTAACATCTCCAGCGGCATCTTGTATTTTTTCACCCTGTTCTCCTCTGTCACCGCTGCTCCGCTCAATATCCCAGTATAAAACTCCTCCCGCATACTCTTATGCATCGTCTTCCACTCATCCGGCACACCCGCATCACTAGTCGCTACGCACGTCACTGGACAGCGTAGCGCGACGCCGAGGATTCGAGATCCCGGGCGCAAGAAGGCTAGGGTGCATGCGAGCTGACCCCCACTAGAACTTCCGACTAGAATAAATGTTCGTCCCGGGTACACAGTGCAGATATGGTCATACGCATCCAAAACGTCGGCAACGGCATCGTCCGCTGTGTGGAGAGGCAGCTGTCGGTAGGCTATAGAGAAGACGAGGAGTTGTAGGGCGAAGGAGAGAAGACGACATGTAGGGTCTTCGGTGTCGAGGTCGCCGACTTGGAGACCCCCTCCGTGGAGGTAGATGATTAGGGGTTGGGTGCTGGAATCGGAAACGCTAGCAGGGAGAGAGGTCGACTGGTAAAGTCGCGTGGGGATGGAGTGGGGTGGGGCGTTGGTAGCGGAAGACGCGATGCTGGAGTCGGTTAGGTGGATGGAGTGGGCTAGATGTGAGAGGGTGGTGGAGAGGAGGTGGGCGTTTTGCCGGAGACAGTTTTCGCGGTAGATACGTTTGCGGACTAGAGGGTCGGCGGTGGGGGCGGGTGGTGGGAGAGAAGGGATGTGTGCGAGCCAGGAGGGGTGGAGTGGTGGAGGAGTGGTGAGGATGAGAGATGAGGCAATGGAGGATGAATGTCCGGAGGTCATAATTATATGGTCGTGTGATATTTGTTTGCTGGTCGAGCTGAGTATTGGTCAGTATTGTTAGAATTCCTGACTTGAAAATTCGCCCACTACATGATCTCAGTTCGAACAAACTTACTGTAGATAGAAAATAGTGAATACTGCACAGATGCTATGAAAAAGCTGGGAAATTCGTCAAGGGTTAACTTTACTTCAGATGCTGTGGTCTAATGTTTCGCTTTCACAAAGCCCAACGGGGAGGGCGGAAGAACTTGTAGAATCGACCACTGTTCAAGATTTCTTCAATTTGATTGCGAATAGTCAATATCGATGCCAACTGCTTACTGGGTATTTTTCCGGTTACACAGAAAGCTCGCTGGTATAAATGTTTCTCTAGAATAATGTGGAGAGTTTAGGTAGAGACTGCTGAGTTTACGAGATGCGGGGTGAGACTGATTTTAGATCTTAAGATTCATACGCCCAACATTCTCTAGCTGCGCTACTTTTCTGTCGTGTATAAGTGTGCATGGCCATCCTAGAGCGAGTTGTTCCTTGAGTGAATGTGATAAATTGATGCAAGTATAATTTAGTATTTATAATAAGCAACACTAATCCTATCACTATCATTAGAGTGTGGACGACATTTATAACATATACGAAATTAATAGCAACTCTTATAACTGTATTCTGATTCTGATAGACACATTATTTTCTCTCTCTTGTAATCTTACATAGCAACCAACAGATAATAGGCATACGATCCTGTGCTAGCCTCTGAAACCCGGCTAAACGCGCAGCAGTATCATCGCAGCTCCCACTTCCATTCATATTCATTGCTCCGGCACTTTCTAGAAGAAACCCCCAGAATCTTTCCCTCTTCCAAGCCTCTACGTTCAAGCACGTTTTCTATTAGAGAGAGATCCGACCCGATGCCACCATATCCCCAGACAATGATTTTCCTTAGCGATACGAACTTCTCGAGGTCTTCTAGAAGTGGAGGGAGCATCAAGCCCTCCACTATAACTTCGAGCTCCTCCAACTGATTTGCAATCCGCAGCGCCTCGAAAACCTTCCGAGAGTGCAGCTGGGTAACAGAACGAGCCCCTAAGTACTTGATCTTCACCCGTTTGATGTACTTTATTCTTTCCCTGCCGATGCCCTCGAAGAAGTTGTAATAAGTTGTAGAGTCCTCGAAAGAGATATTCGACCTTGCGTATGTGAACGAAAGCATCTCAAAATAGAGTTGCTTGTTCAATGGGATAGCCTGAGAGAGACAGCTGCAGTAGTAAAAGCGTGTACAGTACGATTGATGAAAGGTTTGACACAGATAGGGATATATGCAGAATCGAATATCTTGAGGCAGATCCATGAACCGGAAGTTATCAGGATACCATGTTTCTGACAATGAGAATAGCTCGGAGATATCTTCGTAGATATCATCGGAAGAATCCTCTATGTCCTTGTCTGTGTCGGCAGAGGCTTGTGAAGATTCGGTATCCACCACTCGAAATTGGAAGAAAAAGTGCTTTATAATGAAGTGAAGTGTACGTACTGTATTCGGTTGAGATAAACCTACCCTTATAGAAAATTGAGTACTGTATGACACATCACATTTCCATACGAGACTTGATGTTGTTTAGTAACCAGTGACTCGAACGGCACGCGTGCATCTCATCGGTGGTTGATTAAGGCTGAGCACGGCCACAGCTTGTGCGGCGCTTGTTGTGGCTTTGCATCTATTCTTCAACCTCTCACGGCCTCACTCCCCGTAACTTCAATCTCAATATGGAAAAAACCCCGATCAAGATACCTGGGAAGAATAATCGTGATGGGAGAAAATCTGCTGTTGCGGCAAGAAAAGCATTAGTATTGTCCTTATCCATGAAAATCTCTACGATACCCACTGACGCGATAACCAGAACCGGCCCCGCGGTCGACCTCTCAAGGTTGAATCAGGCAAACCTACCCAGGATGTCGTGGAATCTGCGCCTGTCCTTGCCGATGCTAAGAAAGCCCGCTCTCTAAAGCATCTGAAATCACGGCGGAAGATGTCGCTCCTCGAGAAGTTGCCAACAGAGCTTCTGGAGACGATATTTCTGCTCTGCTTGAATTTGGCATTACCCAATTGCAGTCCGATCATAGGAGCAAAACTGAGTAGTGATATTATCTACACGAAACTCATTATTGCTGCATTTGATCCTACATGGGATGCATACCTGGGAGAGTTGATATTACCAGGACAGCGCCACGAGTTTGCGCCTCCTGGTGACGCTGCTTTACAGGTGGGCCACATGCACACCTTACGATTAGAACACGACTGATTTCTTTACTGCAGTCTGCAATATTCAGGCTTCGCTGGGCGCGTCTTCCGGTAGTTCTCCGAAGCAAAGACATATGGAGGGAAAAGTATGCCCCTAATCGAGTAGTCGAATCGGTAACAACTCGGTGGTCAGACAAGTTGGATGACAGCGTCTCCGAAGATGAAGGTGTGCGCTCTGACATCGTTTCCGCTGCATGTATTCTCGACAAAAACTACGCAGAATATTCGGAATTCATGAAGAAGGCAAAGGAAGAATCTTCACTGGGGCTTCTGAACATTAATCTTTATCATCGGCCTTTCTTATTGTTATCTCTAGATGTTGCTGAAGGAGCTCAGATACCAATTAGCTTGTTGATGGGTCCATGGGACGAAGATGCTCTTAAGTATCTCTTCTGGTTTGTCCAAGCTGGGGCCAAAATCGATTGGGTCTCATCAACTAGTGGAGAAGTAAGTTTCAATCCACTTCACTCTTACTTCAGTAGGCACTAATTCACGTCCAGGCGGCGCTCTTTGGGTACAAAGATGCAGTGGCCGAAGGAAGGATTGAAATAATTGACCTGCTATTACTTGCTGGGGTTCGTGAGAAACTTGACGAAGATCTCATCATGTTTACCCTCAAGCACATACCAGCAGGCAAGGGCTTTCCAGCCATTATTACTATGATTGAGTATATGACGCCAGAAGAGGTCCCGATAATGAAAACAATGGACATGTTCAGAAACGATCCAGATAACGAGCACGAAATCGAGAAACTTGGTATCCTCAATGAACACTATTAGGTTACGTCCATCGCTTAATGCCATATCTAATGTCTTCATAACTACAATAATGATAACATCAACGCTGCATTGGCAGTCAATGGTCGAACACACTCAGCCGTCACCATACTGCATTGAGAAACCGTTATGTACGTGCACGTGATCTTCTTTTCCTTCGATCAAAATTTTGTAGTCCGAGCTTTTAAAGGTAGAAGTGCATGATAATTCGAAGAAAAATTTCATGAAGCGGCAACAATCCTGAAGTCTTGTAGAAGATCGCAAATAGCTCTTTCTAGCTGCTATGCGGTCCTCTCTGCATGCTCCGATACCGTCTTCAACGCTCCTAAAATTTCTCAAGGCGCAATCCGAGAGTGTCTGCTTTTTCAGTGCCAATTCTCGACCAGGATTCTTCTTTGATCATACACCGAAGCACAATTCTTCTTCGGGTATAATATGCCTTTCTAGGCCAGCTCTGAGGCGAATATCCAGCCCTGCTCCTCGGCATACGGCTGTCGAGGCCGGAGTATCAATCCTTAAATTTCTAAGTCCGCGATTAGCCCCTCCATCACCAAAGCGAACGATACCCAACAGCATACCTGCGTTAGAGAGACGCGCCAAATTGAAACGGAGTTTGTCGACGGGGTCAAAGAAATGGCCATGGAAAGTCTGGCCGTTAAGGAGCAACGAGTCGGGATTAATTGCTGAAGATCTGCCGAATACTGAAGATGAAGCGACGTTTAATCTGGGACGATCAGTTTCTGTTAAGGCTGCGAGCGAACCCAGGTTACGATGCACCGAGCTAGATGAGAATGGCAGGGTGGTTCTTGTCAATGGAGAATTCAAGAAGAGCGAACTCATTGCTAAGGTAGGGCAGTCTTGCTCTCATATAGTTTGGATGTGCGAGTGTTGACAGGTTTGTAGTACGGATTACTTCCTCGAGATCTCCGGAAAATCGACTCAAGTACCCTTCCTCATATCCTCGTTCGACCATCGGCTTTTATCATCAATTTGCTCCACCTTCGAGTCCTTATTAAATCCAACCGAGTCCTGATCTTCGATGCATATGGCTCCACCGATTCCTATACACAATCTCTCTTCATGTATGATCTTGAAGGGAAGCTACGACAAAAGCAAGTTTCGTCATCTGCAGGCGCACTGCCTTACGAATTCCGCGCTCTTGAAGCAGTTCTTATATCTGTTACATCTAGCTTAGAGAAGGAATTTGAGACTGTGCGCGAGCCTGTTGTGAGAGTTTTGCAGGAATTAGAAGAGGACATCGACCGGGATAAGCTCCGCTATCTGCTTGTTTATTCCAAGAAATTGGGTACATTTGAACAGAAGGCCAAACTTGTCCGGGACTCTATCGAGGAGTTGTTAGAGGCAGATGATGATCTGGCCGCCATGTATCTCACAGAGAAGGACCACGATATAATCAGAGGTGAGGACGACCACACAGAGGTTGAGATGCTCTTGGAATCATACCACAAACTCTGCGACGAAATTGTTCAGGAATCTGGAAATCTGGTTTCCAATATTAGGAATACTGAGGAAATGTATGTGTCCTCGATTTCTTGTTCATGGTTACGTTATACTGACATATAAAACAGCGTAAAGGCTATTCTTGACGCTAATCGCAATTCCCTCATGCTTCTCGAACTCAAGATCTCTATCGGCACTCTCGGTATGGGATCTGGAGCGTTTATCGCTGCGCTCTATGGTATGAACTTGAAAAACCACATTGAAGAATCTGATATTGGGTTTTTGGGCGTGACAGCCTGGTCTGTAGTCTTTGCAGCGATGGTTTGGTTTTACGGTTTATCGAAGCTGAGAAAGGTCCAAAGAGTCAGCATGTGGGGCGAATCAGGACGACGCACAGGAAGAAACTGGAGTATTGCAGATGAGGGAGGGAGAATTGAGAGAGGAAGGAGATTAAGAGAAGAGAGAGGAGCGGCTGCCTTAGAAGTGCGATCAAAAGTCCTTAAACATAAAGAGGAGCTGAGAGCAGTGATGGAGACTAGAGCAAGGAGAGATGATGCTCGAACACCAATTTCGAATAAGAAACATTAGGACAGGTATGCTTCAACTAAAAAAGGTTGAGTTGGATCTGCGCATCAAGCATTGAAGGCGATATTGTTAAGAACTCGGCGTTTTGAGAAATACGACCTGGTCGCATGTACGAAAAGTGTATGAACAATCGGAGTTTTGGAGGTAGCTGCATTGTTGGGCGAAATGGGTATATCACTTTTGTTATGGTAGATAGATACTCATCACTCTAGGGAGACGTTATACGATATGCTGATGATAATAATGATACCTCACATCTCTTGGCATAGGACTGAGTACTAGGCTAGATAGCCACTTGCAGCACGAAACTATCTTTCCTTGCATTATGAAAAGCGAGTTGCATTTTCTAGTCCTACTACCTGAACATTCGGATCCATTTCAACTACAAACTTATACACTAAATCAACATCACATCATTCCTATCTCTCGCTTTCTCGCTTCCCTCATCCAAACAATCACCGCCAAACTCCTCCGGCTCACTCCTACTCCCATCGCCTTCCACACTCTCGTCCTTCACCACCACACCCATACAAACCCAACAAACAAGCCCCATACACAATAGCCCAACCCCTTGGAACGCAAACCCTAAAATAATAATAAACAGCTGTCTCACCCCCGCTGCTTCAACCCCAAACATTATCGCCTGTCCAGCAGCGATGCAGCCGCGTGCATAGCCTGCACTGCGCGCGGTTGCTGAGCGGGTCAAGTTGAAATGAGTTAGGAGGAATTGGGGGAGTGTTACATACTGCAGGGAGGGGCGGTGTTAGTGTATGAACAGGCGGAGGAGAATAGAGGAGGGTGACGTACGGCGGTCAGATTAACCCCGCTCAGCATGATAAGCGCAAGAAACCAGCCGAATTCTCGGGGCGCGGAAAGGTAGTCCCAGACGGGGGATGGGGGTGGGTGCAGAGAGAGGTAGGCGACGAGGAGGGACCACATGGGGATGGTGGTGAGGGCGAGGGCGAGGAGGGAGACGAGACTGCGGGTGCGGAGGTTGGGGAATAGATGGATGTTGTCGAGGAGAAGGGGGTACTATGGAGGTGAGGTTTAGTAGGGTGGGTGTTTGAGGAAGGAGAAGCGAGTAAGGAGCAAGCTGGTTTGCGAGAGAGAACTTACGAGTAAAGAACCAATAGCTTGCATCAGCACACTACAGAATGTAGTAAGTGACCTTGTGCGAATGTTGAAGTAGAGTGCTGCAATAATGCTCACGAGTCAGTTCGTCCTATAATCGGGCCTCCTCTCTTCAAGGTTATCTCGACTTGCGAGTAGGCTGCTTTACTATAGGAAATGAGGAGCTTCCAAGAGTAGAAAACAACTCACCATTCAAACTACTAAAAATCACAAACCCGCCCATCTCCCCGGCCAAGAACGGAATGGTCAAAATCATGACTCTCCAATCCGTGAAAAGTTTCCTTTGATCTTTTACCTCTGTCCAGAAATTGATTTTATTTGCTTTCCCATTCTTCATCCCCTCCACTTCCACTTCCCCTCCCATCTCCACACCTCCACCTCTCATCCTGCCCAGCACCCTCTCAACTCCTACAATCCCTCCCGCCCCCAACCCACAAGCTGCCACCGTCGCCACCATAAAAACAACATATACACTTCTCGGCACCGTCTGTGTCTCCTTACCACTGACACTGTCTCGTCGCTCTGGCGCCGCTGAGCCAGTAAAACAAACACCCAGCATAATTATACAAGCCAGCGTGCTAATAGCCCCCTGGATGCCCGTCTGAGATGAGAGATACGAGCCCCGTGTGCTGGGCGTGCTGTATGTGTAGGCGATGAAGCCGGTGGCGGTCCAGAGGAGGGAGCCGGAGAAACCGATGTAGGCGCCGGTTAGAAGGGGGAAGAGGAGGGAGGGAGAGGGGGCAGTGGAGTCTGTTTTGGGGAAGCGAGGATGTTAGTGAGAGGGGTTTTTGGGGAGATAGACATATGGAGGAAAGAGGGAGAGGCGAAGGGAAGTTTAAAGAGTGTTAGAATGGATAGAAAGACGCAGTGAGCAAGGAAGAAGAAAACACAAACGCACAGTACCAAAGTCCCCCAAGAAAAAGCGGATACCCTGTTGTACCAATAAAGACAGTAAGACGCGGACCGAGTGTAGTAAGAACTGAGCCGGACAACATGCCGGTTGTGAAGAAGATACTTTAGCGAGGTAAGAGTTAGAGCTGTGCTGTGCGAGTTCCCAAAATAGCAGAACATATTTTATGGGGGATGGCGATATGGAGGGAGGGATGGGAAATGGGAGGATAATGAGATATAACGCTGATAGGAGGAAGGCAGAGTATACATACGCATAAAGCACCGAATTTGAGATATTAGCCATTGTATTCGAAGTTGCCTGCCCACCGCCAGCTCCCATAATTGTAATTACTTGACTACATAGATTTGAGCGTTAGTTCTCTCTCTCTCTGCCAACTACCTGGTCATTTCATCTGCCCGGGAGCCTTTCTATTCTACTTCTCTAAGATAGAGAGAAAGGGTAATTAAGATTATATGTGAAGATAGACAGAGAAAGAGGTATCATGATATCGCAAAGTATTTTCAGTATAATGAATACTGAATAGAAGAGAATAGAAGACATATGAAAGAGGAAGAAAAGACGTACTAAATCCCCGGGCACAAACCCAGAATAATCGATGCAACAACATTCTGCACGCGAGGACTGTGGATATAAAAGCAGATTGTTAGCAATACACATATACGTAGCTACCCGATCACAATTTGTAGTCCTACAAAACGAGTAATATAGAGGGAAAGGTTAAGTATACAGGAAGGAAAAAGAGAAAAAGGAGAAGCGAGGTACTAACTGCGAAAGTGTATATTTCCCTATACTCATCCCCGTCATTCTCCCTATATCCCTCCTCCACTTTTCTATATACGCCTGTCCAGAAAACCGCAACAAAGGTAGAAACAAGGAGAAAGAAAATAGGACGAATAATCAATGCACTTCTCACAGACAAGAGAGCCAAGGAAATAGGTCAAATCTTGCTTCTTTTTAATGGCGGAGGTGGGTTTGTTTTCCCAAACCCAAATACAGTAATCAAATTTCGTAAATAAGCAATAGTTACTCAACAACACTTTTTTGCTATTCCATATCACAGATATAAAGTAACTTATCAAAAAAGCCAACAAAACCCTCGTAAGCAGCGGCGGTAACTAGGCGCTGGCCATGCATGAATCCAGGCAGGGATAGAAAAAGGGGTAGTGCCAATACGTGACTCGAGCTTTTTCGACCCCAGACGGATTTTCTGCATTTCATAGAAAAATCTCGGGCATGAGGCTGGGCTTTTTGGTGGTCTAGATCATTACTTGTTGCCACCTTTTATGTCTATCCTATCCTTCAGCGAAGAATCTGTATGTCTTTCCTTCACTTGAAGGGGAGCAAATTAGGCAACGAGAAAATTCTCGTCGCACGAGTAGGCCCAGGTCTTCTTCTCATGAAAATTTCATTACTATCTCACCCATTTTCATTCAACCACGCTCTTCTATCTACCTCCCCAACAACCCCCTGATCCCTCCCAACATACCCTTCACCCCAATTCCGTACCCCAAATTCACTACTCCCTTGGTAAACGCAAATCCCCTTTCCGTGTCCCTAATCGGATACCTCACCTCCCCTGGAATAGCCGTGCTCACTCCTGCCCACCCCCACCTGTCCTCACAAACCGCCTTAATATTACACAAGCCTCTCAGTCCCTCTTCCCCTGCAAACCTTCCGTATCCACTTCCAGCCACACCTCCAAACGGCAATTGCACTGCATAATACGCTGCAAAATCGTTAATCGCCACCATGCCTGCTTTAATATTCTTGACGATTGCTCTCAGTTCCCAGTCCCTGTTGCCAAAGACCGATGCGCCCAGGCCGAAATTCGGGTAATTCGCAATATTGCATGCATCTTCAGGGTTTTTAGCCCGCATCACGACACAAATGGGTCCGAAGCATTCTTCATTTGCGATGGCCATTTCGGGAGTAACATCGACAATTAGTGTAGGGGAGAAATAGTGACCGGAACGATGGACTGGATGGTTTAATCGTTTCCCACCGACTAGCAGACGAGCTCCATCTTTCACGGCAGATTCGATCAGTTTCTCAAGTCGGTCAAACGACGCGTTAGATATCATGGCTCCTACATCGACCTGGGCGTCCTTGGAGGCATCGAGTGCGGAGCCAACTCTGAGAGCGCGGATCCGTGGTTCGAGTGTTGCAACAATCTTATCGTATACTGCAGGTAGTGCAATGATTCTTTCGATACCAATACAATTCTGACCAGCTGCTTGGAATGTGCCTCGTAATAAAATTTCAATGATGCGTGGAAGATCGCTTTCTGCCGAATTCATAACGACTGCCGCATCTTTCCCGCCAAGCTCAGCGACAACAGGAGTCAGAGATTCAGCTGCTGATGCTGCAACAAATTTCGCAACTGGGCGACTGCCGATGAATGTAATGTGAGAAATTCTAGGGTGAGATGTGAGATGATTTGCGGCTTCTGGCCAACAAGTAACGACTTGAATGAGATTCGAATCATGACCACAAGTGAATAAAGCCCCTCGAGCAATTAGCGCAAAGTGCTGAGCACTCCAAGCCGTATTCTCAGAGGCCTTGACCACAATTCCATTACCAGAGAAGATCGCAGAGATCATCGGACCAAGTAAATTATGAAATGGATAGTTCCAGGAAACCAACGCAGCTACTACACCCAAAGGCTCATAGTGCACTGTATTTCTCTTATACATCATAAGAAAATTCGTCGGTCTCCTCGAAGGGCGTAAAGCGTTCTCTCCGTGTTTCAATGTCCAGTTCAACTTCTCCACAGTCACCAGGATTTCTCCTAGTGCTGCATCAATCATCGTTTTCCCCGAATCCAAACAAGCTATGCGACAAATCTCGTCTTGATGATCTAGAATATAAGCAAGCATACTTCGCAGAACTTGTCGACGCTGAGAAAATGTCGTGCGTGCCCATTTCTTCTGTGCCGTGTGTGCCTTCTCGATAGCTCGATCAATGCCTTCGGGAGTAGTTGGTTCGACTTGTCCGAGGAATTCCCCAGTCGCAGGTGCGTAGCATTGAATCGCTGATGTACCTGATGCCTGTAAGGTGTCAACTAAATTCCCCGCCACTTTACATCCGAACTTATAGCCTACCTTCACAGATGGGGTTTCCAGTATTTTCTTCTTTTCCGGCGGATTAAGCTCTGGGATCGTGTAGGGTACGATTGGCTCAGAGTTGTACCATTCGGAGAGTCGTACGCCTCCATACAGCAAGAAGCCTACGAACAAGGTGGCACCGGCAGCCAACGTAAACATGAGTTTCTCACTGCGGGACCAGTTATTAGCAGGTGAGCACCCGGCTTCCTAGTTGTGATTCAGACTCACACCTCCCAATGCGTCCATCCCGCAAAAGGGCCTCCTTCCAAAGGCCCTCGAGTGTCTACCCCGCCACTTTCCTTCTGCAACGGCAACCACGAATTCATGATGGACTTATAATTCACACTTCTTCAAATCCGCAATAGATATATTCAGGTGTGTATCTCACCACTAGTAAATACAGATTATGAACACATGTCTTGAAAAGAAGAATCACAAGTAGGGAGCAAATAACAAAAAGGGATGTGAGTGGAGTGATCTATGTTTTCTCAGGGTCAACAATTTTTGAGATCTGGGGAAATCTAGAATTAAAGCTTCACCCCTGCTAGCGTGAATTTCTCAGTACAGGCTGAATAGCCTTCGCGGACCGAGGAACCTCGCATTACCTAATTGAGATCCCGATAGAAATTTGCTCCCAAAAGAAATCCACTACAGAGATCCTACCTTGTTTACCAAATCGCTGGGTACATGCGACTTAAGCGATCGAAGTCTGAGGCTGGAGCATTATCAAATGCATGCATAGAACGAGTATATTGTTGACCGGGGCAACAGGAATTATTCGAAGAGGTTGTAATGTAGATACTGTCATTGCTAGCTAAACAGTGCAAATATGGGTATTATCCCTCCTCAAGCAGCGAAGTACATCCGCCTACGTAAACTTGTAAGATGATTGAATATCTACCAGCTATAACAGAAGCCGTAGGTGTTGGAGCCAATACCCAAATTGTAAATGTATCTTGCAATTACTATAGTATCATCCCCAATACACCCAGCTTCGAATATAGAAAACCACGCTGCCATACACCAACCCCAAAACGCCGCCAAACATTCAATCTCAAGCTCTGTTACACAATGTCCTTTAACACGTGCGATTTTAATCCTCGTCCTCTAGATCGGGCGTCTGCTCCGCTTCGTCCTCACTATCTTCCGTTCTCTTTCGCTTCTTCGTAGTTTTGGATGCCCTTGTACTCTTTGTAGCCTCTGTTACTTCCTTCTTCGACAGCTTATACCCCGGCTGCTTCTTCGCCTCTGTTCTCGTAACAAGGTGCTCGATAGGACAGACGGTCTTCTCCCACTCGGCACTCCCAGCACTAGTATTTGCTCGACAATGACCACAGGTCTTTCCGTGACGAATGAGCAACTGGTGAAGAGAGTACTTCAAATGATCTGGGATCCTAACCTCGCAATGGCTGAAAGTTTGATCACGAGTCGCTTTCTCTGGAACCCAGCCCAACCACTTGCAATGACGGAAGACATGAGTGTCAACAGCAAAGCAGGGCTTCTTCATACAAAATAGAATGACACATGCTGCAGTCTTGACGCCAATTCCTGGCAACTTTGTCATCTCATCAATGGCTGTAGGTACGTCCAGGTTATGAACGTAGTCCATAGAGAACATATTCTCGTTTAATCTCTGGATCTCTGCTTCTTTTTCTGCTTTGGTAATGAAGGTCTTTCCTGGAAATATAACAGGTTCGACAGTGTCTCTCTCTGTTATTAATCGCTCGAGAAGGTCCGAGTTTTGTTTTCGAATAATGGTAAGGATCTTCTTGATGTATCCACCTTTCATGACTGCCAAGCCACCTCGCTTGATAGCCTCAATGACAGTATCAAGACTTGCATCGTGAACAGCTTCCCAAGAAACGCTCCCTGCACCTTTGCCAGTTTTTCGCAAGCCGAACTTGTCTTTCAAACCTCTCATTGAAACATTTGCATTAGTAGATGTTGTAGCCGCACTGAGCAAAGTTCTCAACATAGCATCAAGAACATCCGGCACCTCTCCACAACCAGTAACAGTTGCAGAAGGTGGTGGGACCACATCTGGTACTTTGACTTCGCCATGTAAGCGACTCAAAATTCGGTTGACCTCTTCACACTGCTCGGCAGTTGGAGCAGTATGATCCGGAAATGGTGTCTCTCCAGTGACGAGACCATATTTATTCCTTTTGACTTTGGGAGCCTTCTCACAGGTCTCAGCGAGCGAGTCTGCTTTATCGATGACTTCCGCAAGCACCTTGATGCCTTCCTTCGCCTTACGTGAAGTTCGCGTCTTCTTTGGCTTGTGATCTTCGGGGACTTCTCCACCACCAAGAAGTATGTCATCAATCTTGTTGTCCTCCTCCTTTATATAATCACGTGATAAGATGCCATTGCCTTGACTTTCAACTTTGAGGGCATTGCTTGAAGTCTTGTCATTTTTGGACTTGGAACTTGACAAGTTTTGTATCAGAACCTTCTTCGATCTACTTGATCTAGTTCTTTTTGGAGAAGGCTCAGCAGTTTCTACGTCTTTTGAATTTCCAAATCTATCATCCAAAAGGTCGCCCTCCTTTCCCATGCCATGTGGTTTGACATCCCAATCGCCTACGACTGGCTCTGCTGATTTTTTCATCTTCTTAGCTTTCGCTGATGCACGCCCCTCGGTTTTCCGTGTTCGAGATTCTGGAGTAGGTATCTGGATGTCGGACATGGTATCGCCAGTATCATTCTGAGTGTGGGTAGTACCTGTGATCGCTCTGATACCTTTTTGCTTTACTGCTAGTGGAGTAGTAGTACTCTGAGCAAGCAAATCTGCGGCTTTCTTTGCTGCTGCACGAGTCGGCATGCTTGTGGAGAACTTTCTAATGATCGAAAGGTTGATGAATTTCGTTCCCTGCGCATGTGTACGTTGACGATGTGGTTGATTAAGAATGGTATAGAAGGGCAAGCCAGAAAGAGAGAACGAGAAAGATACAGAAGGTGGTAAAAACGAAGGTTTGGTGGAGCGAAAGTTGAGGATGAAAGGAGAACACAATTGATTAAAAGACGTTTGCTTACTGATAGTCTTGAGCGGTATCAAGTGCAGTCGATTTGAAGGGGATAGACGCATAAAGTCTCCTAGCCGATGGTGTTTTAACGTAGGAACTCGAGTGCTTCCTTGCGGTGGCTTATAGGAGGGATGATGAGTAGTGAGTTGATCACGGATCCAGATGTTTGATATCAAGTGGCAAACAGAACCCGCCCAATGCAGCAAACCGAATCAAAGACCAAAAGGAACTGACTTGGAGTTTTGGTGATGCATAACAATACAGTGACAGTCTGGTGATCCAAATAATGATATCATTTAACAGAGTGGGGCAACGACGGCGTCTATGTCCAGAACCTAAGAAAGTGCAGGATATCTACTTGGATCTCTCAGAAAATTCAAGAGTCCCGAGTGAATAACTTAAGGAAAAGTTCGAGAAGAGTTTGCAAGTTTCTTGGAATGGAAAATCAATCCATGACGACTATATCGTATCCGTACATCGGCTCGATCGGGTACAGTAGAAGCGAGACAAGCACAGACCTTAGATCTGGTGGCAATTTGTAGCTGCAAATGGCAAGGCGTCAGGAACAAATGTCTGGAGCATGCGCGTAACCTGCGCATACTGTAACCTCTGTGGCGTTAAATAGCCGACTAAGTTACTCTGCTTGTAATACGTTTCGCGGAAGCAAGTTTCCCTTCCAATTTCAGCCAATTGAAGATAAGAGCCAAAGCCGGCAAGTTAAGGTATTGCAAATATGTTCATTGTTCTGTTCGGCTACTGTACGAACTCGAGAGCAGCATACAGCGATCAAGTCATTTCAGAATCTTGTCCAGATCTACGAGACCTCGACCTTCCTATCTCCAAGAACCATCTCTTTAATCGTCTCTTCCAAAGGCTTCGGCTTCACTCCTTTACTCGCCAACAACTCATCGAACGTTCTATCTTCAATCAAAGCTTCTCCTTCCTCTAGGGCCGCATAGCTAGAAGACCACCATTCCAACATCGGCTTCTGTGCAACCCCCTTTTCCACATAATACTCGATATATTCCTCCGGCGAAACGATCTTAATCTTCTGCTCCTTCCCCCTAAGCTTCGAAACAATCTCTAAAATCTCCTTTAGAGTATAGGCCGTACTCGACGACAAATAAAACAGTCTCCCATCATATTTCCCGCTCTCATCCGCCAGAATCAACGCGTTCGCAACCCCCAAATCTGGTATCGCAGGCATACTTAGTTTCCCATCTCCAGCTATGATGACCTCGTCTCGGGTATCGTTCTTGACGTCGTAGAAACCCAGATATAATGGCCATGATTCGTGATACAAACCTTGACGGATAATGGTGTATTTGATGTCAGTTAAGGATTGTAAATATTTTTCTGTGCGAATGTGTGCTCGCATAACCCCTGCCTTGGACTCCAATCCGAATGCTAGGGAGGCATAATAGATGTGTTTCACGCCTGCCTTTCGTGCGGCATTGATGGCAGCGAAGTGATGCTTCTCACGACCCTCACCATGAGGGGCGTTATTGTAGTCCATGTGGTTACGCGGGGTCGAAACTAGAAAGAGCTTGTCGCAGCCAGCGAAGGCTTTGACCATGGTGTCGGGCTCATCATAGTTGGACTGTCGAACATGCATGCCCTGGGAGACATAAGTTTGGAATTTTTCATCTGATGGATCAGAGGATGTGCAGATGGCAAGCTCCGATGTTGGAACGAGTTTGTGTTCGAGGATGGCTTTAAGGGTGGCGCCACCAATATTGCCGCTGGTACCTGTGAGAGCGAGCATTTCCTCCTGAGATTGAGATTGAGATTGAGATTGATATCCGGATCTGGAGACTGATGCAGACTAGGGAGGTAGGATGAAGACTGAAGCACTTCTTCAGGGTATCTGCCAGATATTGTTATGTTTTGGCTGGCTTACAGAAGCTTGGGCATGAAGAGAAATGATTATTAATGATATATTACAAATTGTGGAGTTGAATTCCTCAAATGCTCACTCAGTGTTTGAAATCAAAATCGAGGCGAATGGCTCAACGTCACCGATAAACGATAGGCGTTAGGCGTTAAGTTCCCATAGTGCAATCTAGCGGGGCCTGTTGCGCGCTGACGAAAACAAAAGGCATTTCATAGGATTTGAGAAACTTCTTGTTGTGGAAATATTAACGCGAAACGTACAAAATTCTGCCATAGATGCATATCCCTTTGAATCATACCATCTCAGTTCATGATTGTATGCCGTTTGATTGCGGTGATGATTTCCTTCAATGAACATGGACAGCATCATCACCGAATTGTGGGAGCTGGAGCCTTCATTCATTATCCAGTGTCATGGATGGTGAACGAGGTTATAAATCCTCCAGGAAACTCTGGGAAAGAAGAGGAAACTTCAGTAGAGCGTTGCAAGATCCCGCTTTTGAACTCGAACTACGACCAGCGGACAGTCAGCTCACTTGAGAAAAACCGAACCCACCAGCATAGTCTATATATCTACACTATCACTTCTTTGCATAGTTGCAGATGGCTTAAGATGCGAGTGAATACTGCAACTTGTAGTAGCCGCCGCCTTGTGCTAGAGTAAATCGCTCGACAGTCTGATTTCATGCTTACCTGTTCTTTCTTCAATGTTCGAATTGTTTCCAGTGAAGCATTATTGCCTCGATGAGGTCCCGCAACGCCTTCCCCGGCTTTGCCTTCGTTATAGCGTCGGCTGGGTTTGACTCGCCGCTAATCTATTTGACTTCTGCAATCTCTCGTCTCTCGTAAGACTGTCGTAGTGCTATAATGTCAATTATAAGACGTTTCTCTTGCATCGTCCCAAGTTTTATCAGACAGTCGTACAACGACTTCGAATCAGTGTAAACAATCAACGGAAGTTGCTTATATAGGATTTTATCGATCGTTGCCTTCATCGATACGCTCATATCGAAGCCAAGAGCCATTGCATACAGCTCTGACGCCAAGACGCTTCTTGTAACGCGTTTGTATTTGGTTGAAGACCAGTGTAAGATGTTGATATTATTGTCCTTATCCGCCATCGTGACAATATATCCTATTTGAGATATAAAGTCCTTGTTGTTAGCAAAAGCTGTGTCTGTAAATACAACAAGTTTGAGGGATTCTGGGTCAAGCGGTACGAAGGTGATGCCTCTTTTCGCGTTTTCGATCTGCCAAAGCAGTCGGCGGTTCAATGTCTTAATATCGTCGTCGCTGTGGTCGAGGGTTTGTGCGGCGTACGAGAGGTCGAAGGCAGCTTCAGGTTGACACATTGTTGTGATGTAGGCACCTTTTGACCGTTGCGAGATGTATTGCTTCTTCGGTGAAGCGGCTTTGGTCGTTGGTTTGGTCATTTTCTTGGTTGTTTACGTTTGAGGAATCTGGCCATGCTCCTGACATTCTTGGTGCTGGTGACGGCTTTTGTTGTGGCGACAGGTTGAATGACGTTCTTGTTTCCTGGGTTGCGTCCTGTCGTGGTTCTTGGAATCGAGGGTCTTTGAATCGAGGGTCGTTGAATCGCCCGAAGAGGATGTTGCCCGGGAGTGGTTCCGATCCTGCCCTGGGAAGGGATCTGGCTCGATTTCCTGAAGCCATTGTTGTACGTAAGGTTAGTAGCAAGATAGTAAAGTAAATGAGTAAACAAGTTGCTGATCTGAAGATCAACTGATCAGTGTCGCTACACCTTTCTCGCCCGTAACTCTGAACTCACTCTTTCAAAAGGTGGGTCCGGGAGATGTTAAGGGATTGTAGCTGTCTTTCTTATTAATGGGCATAAGGCCCTTATTTATTTTTTCTAGCTATGCCCTTATAGCCGTCTGATGTCGTCTGATGTCGAGCATACCAAATGAGTGTTTAATCTCATTCGGCCATAAGTCGGTCGATTCTATGGCGACAAGAATAAGGCACAACTTCAGCTCCTAAAGTAGGAGCTCGACAGGGAGACGAAGGGTATCTTAGAATGTTCAATAATATATTCAACGAAATCCTACATGTCTGAGAGAAATAACCATGTCGGCGTCAGAATCCATGCCGGAAGAGACTCACCAGCAAGATGATCAATAAAATAGGTAACATTCTACTCCGCAATCAAGTAACTTAAACTGCCTTTTTCCTACTTCTTCGTGTATAGCCACTTACTAAATCATTTTCTTCGAAATCAGCCCATAGTTGACGGTTAATGGTACTATGAATACATTCTCCTCGTAGCAACATCGACAGCATCCAGGAAAGAAACCAAGTTTAATCCACAAATCAGAAAGCTCAGTTTACAAATCAATCATGTGTGAATACTCATATTCAAGCATCCTGCCTGTCTCTCAAGATTGAGTACGTACTCACGATCCCCTCATACCGATGAGTACAGTTCCTCTGGAGCTCGGCAGGTACGACAGACGTAAGTCGAATTTAACTCTCCCCTACAAGGCTTCAAAATCTTTGTTTCAATTCCACTTAAGCATAAGTAATTATTTTAGATTCCCCCTAAACGTTATTTATCTCCATCGGCGCTTTACCTTTAATTGCATCTCTGCGCATACGCCATCAGGGGTTTCTCATCCAAACTCTTGGCAGCCGCGCAACAAGCGAGAAACACGCGTCACACCCACTGAGCGTTTCCCTACTCTGCACCAATCAGCAAGAAGCTATTACCATCACAGGGCTGCGGTTATGGGGATTAAGGCGGTGATGAATACGCAACTGCCGGCTCCATCTTAAGGGAGCGGAGCGAAGAATTGTAGGGAATGTCTTAAGTTTCGGATCCACTAATACCGGATTGGGACATAATGTGCACCATGATACTTGGAGGAGGCGTATCTGATGTACCATCTTGTCTTTACGCTGAGGCTGGGTATGGCCAATGGTACACGCGTTGTTAATAATCTGGGTCTAGATGGCGAGGATCATTATTCGCAATAGTCTTGACAAACGTAGTTGTCGGTTTGTCTTCGCTAAATTGTCGGCAGGTGAATCGAGATGGGATAGTTTTCGTCCTTAGCCAAAAGCTTGAGATCTTTGGATAGCTATATATACCGTCGCCACATCTGTGTCCTGAACTACATCCTCATCCTCATCCTCATCCTCATCCATTGTCTTCACATTCATCACATACACACTATTTTTGCTTTCTATTGATCATCAAGAAAACATCACAATGTATTTTGCCCCCTCCCTTATTGTGGCAGCAGCAGCTCTTCTGAGCTCTGTCTCCGCCCACCCAGGTCATGACCACAGCGCCGAGATTGCTCAACGCTCCGCCTACCTCAAGCACTCCAAGCGCGATCTTTCCCATTGCGCTGCTAAAATCAAGGCCCGCGGCCTCGCAGCTCGCAACGTCCAACGCCGCGCTGCAACCGTCAACCAATTCCGCGCCAAACGCGCTCTCTCCGCTCGGGATGAAGCCACCGTTCTCAACACTACTCATCTCTCATCCGTCGACTACACTCCTAACGATGCCGAAACCACCATCTTCTCCAGCAACAACTCCTGCGTGCTCAGCCCCGAAGTGACTCAAGGTCCCTACTATGTCTCAGGTGAATACTATCGCTACAACAACACCGAGGATCAACTCGGCGTGCCGCTCATTCTCGACACCCAAGTCCTCGACATCGACACCTGCGAGCCTGTCGACTATGCCATGCTTGAGATCTGGAGCTGCAACTCCACCGGTGTATACTCGGGCATTATCGCTAATGGAAACGGAGATACTTCCGATGCCGCGAACATCAATGCTACCTTCCTCCGCAGCATCCAAGCTACCGACGCAGACGGCGTTGCTCAATTCGCCACGATTGTTCCGGGGCACTACACTTCCCGTACCAACCACATCCACGTGCTTGTCCACCTCAACGCCACCGTTCTCTCTAACTCCACCATCTCTGGTGGAACGGTCGCCCACGTCGGACAGATGTTCTTCGACCAAGATCTAATCACACAAGTGGAAGCTACCGCGCCATATAACACAAATACGCAAGATGTGACCCTCAACGCTGATGACTCTGTTTTGTCATCCGAAGCTGCATCTTCCGATCCAGTGATTGAGTACTCGCTTTTGGAAGATAGCATTGAGGGTGGTATTTTTGGTTGGTTGGCGTTTGGTATCAATGCTAGTAATAGCTTTACTATCACACCAGCTGCCGAGTACTATGCTTCGGGTGGTGTGGAAAATGATTCGGGTTCTTCTCAGGGTGGTGGATCTGATGGCCCAGGAGGCGCACCACCGAGCAAGAACTAGGTTTGCTGATCTCGCATTGAATGGTTGAGAATGGGGATGATTGGGAATGGAGATGATTGAGAGTATGGATGATTGAAGTATGGATATTTTGTAGATGTTGCTCTTCTAGGAAAGCTCGCTGGATTGATATGTGTTTCCTTGAATAACAGGATTTTGAGACTGTGCCAATAACACACAGCCGTCCATCTTAGGCTTTGTTTTGTGATGCAAATGAATGTAGTGAGTAAATAAGAAAACAAGGCGAATTGGCAGAGCTGCAAAAGGCCAGAGAAGGTATTCTTCCACTTTGATTGTGGTTTCTGTGATGCGGGACCATGAAAAGACGAAAAGGGGCTCAACATCTACACTTATAGTCGGTGGAAATGACCTAAGCATAGGTAGACTTCGTTGCGAGCGCAAAGTAGAATTATACCAGCTCTAGTGTGCTGTATTCAAAGCTGGATGCTTTGATTCTGATACTTCCCTATTCGGTCATTTTGCAGTCTTACCTCACCTGACCTCACCTTACTCCTGCAGCTGCGGCTTTCATTCCGTGCCGTGAGATGTTTTTGGCCCTATGGATTTTGCACTTCACATGTATATGCTACTCCGATAAAGGCCTTATGTAAGTAATATAACCAAGGTTAGTCTGCACAAACTTAGCCCAAGCAGGACTAGCGGCATGAAATTAAGCGAAGAAAAGAATTTTGACGTCTCTACCAAACTCTCTATCAAGGTGGGATGCGAATGAAAAAAGCTCCTAAAACTCTTCAAAATGTCGTCCAATTCACTGTTCCGCTGCAGTTATCTGCAATATTCGAATAAACTGTCTACTCCCAGTCTGCTGGCAGCTTTCTTTCATACCTCCTCTTGGCTTTGAAACTTCTTCCGACATAAAAATCATCGACTCCGATCAAGCCGTGGGGCCATTCTCCGAGTATTCTCTCGATTCCCGTATCCATATCTTTGTGTCGCGAAAGACAATTGTCCATTTACACCTCACAGTGAGTGCTGTCAAGCTACATTTCTATATCTTTTGGCTGTTTTCCTTTCCCTGCGATGTATGATGATCCAAAATTATTTTAAATGTTAGACTTCCGAGAAACTTCCTGCGGAGACAAATTTAGACTGAAAATATCGTGTTTTTGCTTCTTGAACTCTTACTCCAACCTCATATTTTTGGAATGGTGCTAATGAAAATTCCCGATAGCTTTTAGAATAGCTCTCTTGGAGAAGCTCTATCAAGATGTGTGGTATTCTTGGTCTCATCTTGGGTCATGTCAACCATCCCTCCTCAACCGCTGCAGCCGCAGATCTACACGACGCGTTATACTACCTCCAGCACAGAGGTCAGGACGCGTGTGGTATCGCTACTTGTGCGGCGGGAGGACGCATATATCAGTGCAAAGGCAATGGCATGGCTGCGAGAGTGTTTCAAGACGGTGCTCGAGTCCAGGATCTCCCCGGGTTCATGGGCTTGGGCCATTTAAGATACCCGACTGCAGGAAGCAGTGCTAGCGCTGAAGCCCAGCCTTTCTATGTCAACAGTCCTTACGGAATCACTTTTGCCCATAACGGAAATTTGATCAATGCCGAAGAGCTCAAGGAATACCTCGATTTCGAAGCCCACAGACACATCAACACAGACAGTGATAGTGAGCTTATGCTCAACATCTTCGCCAATGAACTGAACGAGACTGGAAAGGCTCGTGTCAATGAGGAAGATTTGTTCAAGAGCTTGGAGAGGATGTATGGCAGGTGCGTTGGAGGTTGGGCTTGTACGGCAATGCTAGCGGGTTTCGGAATTCTCGGTTTCCGTGACCCTCACGGAATTCGTCCCCTCATCTTAGGTTCTCGACCTTCTGCCTCTTTGGAAGGCGCTGTGGATTATATGATGGCTTCGGAATCCGTGGCATTACGCCAGCTTGGGTTCTCCAACTTGGTAGACATTCTTCCCGGACAAGCTGTAATCATCAAGAAAGGATCCGCACCTGTCTTCAGACAGGTTGTGGAACAAAAGGCTTATGCACCAGATATCTTCGAATACGTCTATTTCGCACGACCTGATTCCATCATCGACGGTATTAGCGTTCATCGGAGTAGACAGGCAATGGGTTACAAGCTTGCTGATACCATCATCAAAACTCTTGGTCCAGAAGCAATCAAGGAAATTGATGTTGTCATCCCTATTCCAGAAACTTCAAATACATCAGCTTCTAGTGTTTCTGAACGCCTGAACATTCCTTACTGCCAAGGATTTGTTAAAAATCGCTATGTATTCCGTACCTTCATTATGCCAGGACAAGGTGCTCGTCAGAAGTCTGTTCGTCGAAAGCTCAGTGCTATGGAGTCTGAGTTTGCAGGCCGTACAGTCCTTTTAGTTGACGATAGTATCGTTCGTGGCACAACAAGTCGAGAAATTGTAAGCATGGCACGTGAAGCGGGCGCAAAGAAAGTCATCTTCGCTTCTTCTGCCCCGCCTATCACACATGCTCACATCTACGGTATTGATCTTGCCTCGCCTCAAGAATTAGTGGCGCACAATCGTGACAGACATGCAATCGCCAAGCACATTGGGGCCGAGGAAGTTATCTATCAGTCTTTGGAAGATCTGAAAGCAGCATGTGCAGAACTTTCGCCGCGAGACCCTAAAACACAAGAATTTGAGGTCGGAGTCTTCTGTGGCACATACGTCACTCCTGTCAAGGATGGCTACTTTGAGCACTTGGAGAGGATCAGGGGAGAGACCCGGAAGCTTAAGGTGCTCGAAAGTGCGAAAGAAGCCGTTCTTCATGGTGTGGCAGGCGAGAAGGAATTGAGCTTGGTCACAAGAGGAGCAGTAGTAGATTCTCAAGGTCAAATCGTTCCTGACGGTCATGAGGACAAACCTGTCAATGGAACGGCTAATGGTGGTGTTAGACCTAAGCTCGAAACGGCCGAGTCTACCACTCCACCTGTTAGAGACCGTCAAGATATTAGGTATGCACTTCATCATTTTCCCAACACCCTTTGATGTACTAATGAATCATCATAGTCTACACAACTTCGCCAGTGACACCAGTCGAGGTTACGAATAAACGTTCATGAATTGACAATTCTTCTGTTTAATGGGGAACTTGGGTAAATGGTGTATATATAGAGTGGCTTCTGTTTTGTTTCGAACCATGGATGGGACGAATCATGGTTTTCACGAGGGTTGGAAAGACTGCCTGCTGGATCAACGAGCTGCATAGATTACTTCGCATTGGAAGTGTGAAGGAGCATGTTCTTAAGCAAGCTTGCTGTGTTTAAATTGTTCATCTAGACTAGACTAGATAGAATGCAATTTGAACTTCGTTCAGATTTACTGCTTGCTTAGTTGATTAGTCAATTGCGATGTGTTACTTGTCAAAGATCGTAAACATGCATCTTATTTTCGTTCATACTATCGTGCATATCGTATCTAGGGGTATCTAACCATCCCGCCATCCATCCATCCATCCATCCATCCATCACCAAATGTAATCAGTCAATCCAGTCGAATCAAGTCGAATCGTATATGCACCAAAATACCAAGCCATCTATCCCCATCTATCCCATCCACATACCCATCTACCCCGTTCCTTAAACGCCAAGAAAATATAACACCAGTATCGTAACTGCTTGCTACTGGCAGCCAATCATGTATAACCTTGCACTAAATCCAAGTTTCTTTTATTGGTATATGGCAAAGGCAAAGGGAATACTCAATAACATCCAAAACTATGGAGGAACCATCCTTCCTCTTTCCCCTTCTGTTTTCCCCCTCCCTCTTCTTCCTTCCCTTCCCTTCCCTCTTCATCGTCTTTCTCTCCTCTGTCTTCCTCTTCTTCTTCCTTCTCTTTCCTTACGCTCATTCCAAACCCCTCCACACCCCCCTCCCCAAGCCCAAGCCCAACCCATTCCCCGCATCTTCCGCAAAGTCCCCATACCCCCTGTTTTGCCCCTTCTTCCCCTTCTTTTTCTTCCCCTACCCCAACTTCAACCGCAACAGCAACAGGCTCTTCCACCCTTCGCCCCGTCACGCTGCTGATCCCGTGATGGAAATCCATATCGTCTTGGTAGGGCCCGTTCAGCGGGAGCCAACGGCTGGGTGGGGGACAGTAAGGGCAGAACCCTTGTTCTTTTTGGTGTTCTTGTAGGTGTGATTCGGGTCGGGATTTGGGTGAGTGCAGGCGAAAGGAGTAGGCTGGAGAGAGCAGGCTTGGAGAGAGGATGCTGTGATTCGTAGGGGTAAGGTTCATGTTTGTAGAAAGTGGAGAAGTGGAGGTGATGGACGATGAGGGTAGGGATGGAAGTTTGGATGGAATAGGAGCGCGGATGTAATCTGGCCAGTAGAGATTTTGTTTCTTCCTGGTGGTGGTTGTGGTGGTGAGTTGGGTTTGCGACTGAGGTCTAAGCGTCAGGACAAACGCCGGATCCGCAAGGTCTGCAGACAGAGGTTCAAGACGCGGTGGAAGTGGTAAAATTGGAATGCGAAGGGAAGTGTGCCCTACAATGTGAGCATGAAGTGAAGACTGAATGTCCTTCCCATCAAAGACCTTTAACACCGAAGCTAAATTATACTCCTCCTTCCCTTTCCCCTTACCAGGCTTTCCCCCTAGGTCTCTTACTGTATTAGAAATTGCGATGCTGCTAAACTTCCTCCACAAGTTCTCGACTGTTGCCCATTTCTCCTCAGTATCGATATACACCTGTGAATCATGTCCGTGCTCTTTCACAATGCGCACGATCTCTTTCGTGTAACTGCATCTGGCGCGATCCCAATCGCGACGCAGTTTCCGACATGTTATGAGTGTAAATTCGTGCGGGAGATAGGGTTCAGGAAGGGTAGTGAAGTTTGTAGGGCTGAGTCGAGCTAACCATTTGTCGTCATTGGGTTCAAGGAGTGGCTCCGTCCCGGGGTCTTCGAAGAGCTTTCTCAGGTAGTCGGTGGAGGATTTGATACCGTGGGTTTTCCAGATGGGTTGCTTGAGGGCAAATTGTGCGGCCCGGTAATCGGACGCTTTGGGTGCACCGTCTGCTCGAGACGAGAATGCGAATTCAGAAGACCAGTCCTGGCTTAATGGGTCGTAATTTCCGGAACTCGCGATGAATAGACGTATAGCGATATGGAGATATTGCTTCGGAGCCGGTTCTTCCTCTTTGGTTGCAGAGTTCTTGCCTTGTTTGAAACAGAGGAAACGAAGTGCTTTCCGTATGACGCCTTGAATGCAGAAGCTGTAGAATGCGGAGAGCCACCAGGTTTTGCTGCGGAGGTTTTCTTTGAGGAAGATTACGCGTGAGAGTTCGTCGAGGTATTGTTCGAGTTGAAGTTCAATTTGTCGGATACAGTCGACTTTGCAGGAGGATGGCTCACATGCCTGATGAGAGAGAGCTTCTAAGCTCCCTGGGCTCGTTTCCTTTACGTGGAGAGCTTCGATACACGTGCGGAGACATGTGAGTGTATAGGCGATCAGTTGGTTCTGAAAGATGATTAGCTTTAGATGAATTTGTTGTACTTCACCAACTTACGGTTCCGATAGTGGCTTGGTACTCTGCTGCTGCATTGAGTAGCACAATGAAATCGTCGAGTGTTCCATCGTGCAATGAAGTCCAAGGTTGAAGCGCCTTCTGAGTTAGCGGACAATCTAGTAATTCCCAGAGAGTAGCAAGTATACACTCTTCAAGAGGTTTTAGAACAGCAGCTGCCGCATTTTGACTCCGCTGTAATGGTGGCTCCTCGGCAATGCGTAAAGTAGTAAGCAACGGCTTCTCGATTTTTAGATTTTTGAGAAACTTGTCAACTTTTGTAGTTCCATTAAACCCAACAATCCCCAATGTCAATTCATTTTTGCGCCTTACTATAATATCCAAATGTGAGTGATTTGCGTAGAGCCAGGGTTGATTTGTTCCTGCTAAACCAGAAGTACGTGGTGGGCTGGTGTTTGATCTTCGACACCAGGGCATTGGAAGCATTCTGTCTTTGATTTCTCCACGTTTGCAGCCAACGCTTTGCCATGCACCAATGTGTGTGCCCTTCGGACATGCACTACAACGTGTTTCTGTGTTACACTGAAATAGATTCAGTATTTTTCTTTGGTAAAAGAGATAAGTGAGCAAAGGTGATAGATCATTAACCACCTGTCACTAGACAGAACAACAGAACAAAGGTGCTCAGTTTGTGGCACATAGCAGAGAAGACGCAAGAGAGAACGACTTCAATATCATGAGAGCAATGAGCAGAAAAAACTCACTGATTTTCTCAGAAATTTACACCTCCAGCAAGCTCCAATGGCTTTGACTGCATTACCCTTTGCTCTCGTGACCGAATCAAGTGATCCTAGACGTCGTGGCGACGAACCATAAGTTTGCAAGCTAGAACGTGCCGGCGTAGAACTGAAAACACTCTCTTGAAAGCTCAAGTTTCCCTGGTAGCTTGTGCTTAGAGTCTGACTTGTGCTTGGTTTTTTGACGATGTCGATTCCATCTGGCCGTCGATGTTCCGAGGGCGACTCAACTGCACTCGAAAATAGGGGTTGTGATGGCTGGAGTGCTTCCGTGGACTCGATAGATGCTTCTCCCCATTCGGGAATGTCGGGAAGAGGATCACGAATCACTGAACTTGGATGGATGGTTTCCTCGGATTGGCTCGTTTCGAATGAGCCGTATAGAAACATGGAGTCGGATTCATTTGGTAGCTGGCTTGAGTCGATCATGTCGGTGTCAGGATCGTATTGGTGTCGACTGATGATCTCATCTAACATGCTCCAATCTGGCAGTTGAGACTCTCCATCTTCTTTGCTGAATATATTAGACAATCCAGTTGAGAAGTCATTGAACGCAGTCCCTTCAATATCCAGGTCCATATCGGCAAATGGCCATTCGGACAAGTCCATTGGGGAATCATCAAATGCTGGTACCTCGACATCCTGAGATGATCTAGATAGCTCATCTAAAGATGGCGTGACATATAAGCTCATGTCTATGTTTGTTTCTAATAATGTCTGATCGTTGTGTTCCTGAGGTATGTCATGGACGACGACCTGATCATGATCACTTCCAACAAATTCAGAGCTCTGTTCGATCGGGATTTTTGACAGTGTTGCTTTACGTGTCTCAAAGCAATATGAGAAGCTAATACCCAGGTCTCTAGAAAGGCGTTGTGCCAGCTCTTTTTGAGACTCATCTTGTAGAACGAAGGAAGTCCGCTGTGTCGTACTGGACTTGAAACAGAGTAATTGGGAGTAAATAGAAAGATTCGATGGATTATTCATATCTATGACTATTAGCTTGAGCACGCATTCACTCTAGTAGATTTACCAATCCCCGAGGTGTCTACAAATGAGTCCATGATGGATGTCGTCGAAGTAATTCCAGGAAGGATATGAATCACGTGAACCTGGTTTTGGAACAAATTTTAATGTGAGAAACAAGAAAGTAAGTATTGAAAGTCCTTCCACACATTAGCTGAGTTGTCTCAGATAGTGGGCCTTGAAAAACTTCCGACGAGGGGAATACTTACAAAAAATACAGGAGAGGTGCGCGGGTCATGTGATGACCACCTACTGCAACAGTCCAACTCAAAAGAGGTCGAGTTGTCAGTCCAGCAGACGCGGTACTCGCTCTAAAAAGAACTGGAAGCGACCATATATACTCCAGGAATTGTATCATTTCCAGAAGACACGAATATTCTTGTGAAAACATTTTCGCCTCTACTTCTTACCTGTGGCGTGACGTCCAACTAAGGTCAAAATAGTTCAGCGGTCTTGCAATCGCCTTGGAACGTTCCCGAGTCGCTACTAAGCCATAACGGGACGCCGTGTAGAGATCTTCCTTGTAGACGCCTCATGATATAGACACGATATCGCACACTAATTGTCGTCTCCTATTGCACAAGAGGAGTGAATTCATTACAACAATAGGGGCGCAGTTAGCGATATCAGATAAGACCCTGGACTAGTTTACCCCGGATTTTCGGCGCGTCGTAATGTCGTAACAGGACCGCTCAAAATGTCATGCAACCCCGGATTTCGAAGACCGCCAGCTCATGTTGTTGGATTTGGAATAAGGATGCGGGAAACTATGGAGGTATATAAGCTGCGGTACCTGCTGTGGCGGAACGGGTGCACATAGAAGCATCCCTCTTCCTTTGGTACTTTCTTCAATCTGTTCCAGCGACTTTCATGATGATCCAAGCATCTGGCGTTTCTTGCGCCCAGCAACTTAGCGATGCCGACTGTGTTTCATCGCGCAACAATGCTTTTAATCTTCCAAGGTCTTGTCGGCAATCATGGCAAGATTCCAGCCCTATAGAAGTGTTGCAGAAACATCGCTGTTCGAACATCTGTTTATGGATTCTTCCTTCCGATAATCGATCAAATGGGCCAACTGGCTCATTTAGAGAGTCGGAAGAGCAGTGCTCCGGCCTCAATTTCCTCCGATTGGCTAGTATATTAGATGACGATTGTGGTGAGAATACCCCCGCGGAAGCATGTCTAACAGCACTGACTCTACTCTTCGTCGCAGTCCAAACCCCCCACAACACCCCGGCTCTTTCTTCTGCACTGCCCGAACAAAGCCTTCATGCATTCCATGATCTTTCCATCGACATTAAGTACAAGGATTTCCAATTGTATGATCAATCGCACGATGGGAATGAAAGCGAAGACGACAATTACCATGATACATCAACCCCGAGCCTCAACTCCTTATACAGCTTCGACAGTCTCGAAACACAAGGAAGTCAAGATATAGACTCTCGTCCAAGCAGTTGCTGTTCAGCTCCCCATAACACCGCTGTCAGCGCCTCAATTATCGTGGATGATGACGCATCGATGGACGATGATATATCGATGAGCTCTAGCATGGATAGTCGTGAGGACTTCATCGATGTTCCTTCCCGTATGGAATACTGCGGCATTGGCGAATGGGCAGTTGATAATGGCGACTTCGATGCACTGGAGTTGTCGCTGGATGATCTTAGAGACTGTGATGTCAGACCCTCTCCGCATAATTTGTATATCCAGAAGGCGTTGAAGACATTTGAGGCTGGGTTCTATGGAGTTCATTATGAGAGTAGGGGGACTTGTTGGCAGTATAGTTTGTGTACCATATTCGAAGAGGGTTGTTAATCTTTGAGACGAAAATGAATAAGGGTTTTGAGTACTGAGCATGCTTCCAAGGATAGAAAACAAATCAAGTTCGAAGAAATAGAAACAATGGCACGTGAGTGTGATTGAATCGACCAACCTTATGCATGCGGTGGTGCCAAACTTCGACCAGTGCGTGTATCCGTCTGTCTATGAGGCAGGGGGCAATTCGTTTACAGGGTTTAACTTGTTCTATATTACTCATGATCTCATAAATTGTCCACACAACTCTGATATTGGCGCTACTTAATTTATCAGTAGCTGTATCGACCAACTGCAAAGTTTAGATATTCAACCAAATATACACTTTTGAGATCTTTCTTCTAGCACCTGTATTTAGAAATTCTATGACTAAATTTCAGCCCAGAAATAAGATTTATGATTTGGTGTAATAAGAAATAAAGAAATCAGTGATCAGAAAGCCGAAGTTGATCGATAAATTAGCATCCTCAGAGGTGAGCATAAAGCACTAATTGTTCTCATCAAATACTTCATTCCATTGCTTCCCCCGCGGCTGTAGAAATATATAGTGCTTGAACATAGCACGGTACGTCTTAGCGGAAACAATAATAAGGAAGCTATAATACAATAAAAGAAGACTGCGACTGTTCGAATACCGATCTGGCTTGAGCATATCAATATCAGACTGCAGTCAACCAAAGCAAGGCCATACCAAACCATGCCACTACCTCTCCCCTCCCAAATCAAGGTAGAATCTCCTCTCCCTTCCAATCCCAACATCTACCTCTCGCATCCATCCCCTTCCCCCTCACCACCTCCTCCCACATCCTCTCTACCGCAAACTCTGGACTAAAAAGCTTCCCCTCCTTAACTCCACCCCAAAACTCCCTACTCAGCCCCGTCTTCACCGTCCCCGGATGATACGCCACAGCCATCGCGTTCTCCCCACATCGCGTCTTCAGGTACCAGTCGAGCGTCTTCGTCAGGCTGTTTACTGCTGCTTTCGACGCCCGGTATGAGTACCAGCCGCCGAGGACGTTGTCCGAAGTGGAACCGACCCGCGCGGACATGTTGAGCCAGAGGGCGTGAGGGGGGAGGTTTGAGGGAGAGGGAGAGGTTGGGGTTTGGGATGAGAGGTCGAGACGTTTGGGAGGGAGGAAGGGGGAAAAGTGTTTGGTTAGGAGGAGGGGCCCGATGGTGTTGACGGCGAAGGTGTGCTGGATTTGCTCTTGGTTCAATTGAGCTGGGGACTTTTCGGGGTACAGAATTCCCGGGATCGAGAAGGCGAGACGAAGATGGTGAGATGAGGGAGGGAAAAGTGCTTCAGCCTTTTCGGCGGCACGGGAAATGGTTGCTTCGTCTTATGCTTGATCAGATCCATTCTTTATTGACGATGGGAAGAGGCGATTGTATCACTCACCCGTAACATCAACTTCAAATACCGTCAATCTATCCGCGTCAACATCTTTTAGATCCAACAAGATTGATTTCTTCACACCATCTGTATCTTTTCTCGCCGTTGCGACAACTGGGATTGTGGTATTTTTCAGAAGATGTCGAGTTAAACAGAAACCAATTCCTCTATTGGCCGGACAGACCAACGACCATGCCATATTCCCTACTTCCTATGATATGAAGCCAGGTGAGGAGAAGGCCGAGGTTTTAACAAAAGAGAGGGAAAAAATCAGTATGTCAATCTGTGAAAAGTTTCAATGACAGCATTGACTAGGATCTGAAGGGTTCAAAGTCCCCCACAAAGTGGCGGGTGGCTTGCGGGATCTATACCTCTTTCGTGCTTGATATTGTGTGTCCATCGATCGTGGAAGCCTTTCTCCCTTACACTTTCCTCGTATTTTTATGGTGTGGGACTCCTGCTCCAAATTGTCTGACCTGATAATTCAGATGCAAATTTCACCTGATCCGTCTACGTACAGCATGATCTTGTCGATTTCATTCCTAAACCGTGATCTTACATGATCAAACGACCTCAAACCTTCAGCCAAATCCCGACTTTTCAAATCCAAGAAACTTCAGTCACAGTAGAACCTTCATAAAAAGAAAAGGGGGATAAAAGTTTTCAAGCGAGTTGACCAACACGCTATAGGCACAAGGATAAAAATGCTCATTACATATTCTTATCCTCTCAAAACAACCTATTTTTTGAAAGCACGCATTAACAATATCTCCAAGTCTTCCTTCCCATTTCTCAGCACCATGTTCACTAACAATGTTTGGATGTTGTCAGCCATTTGTAAAGGAGATTATGGTATAATAGTAACACAAGGGGAATGCACCAATCATAGAGCAACATCTTGAAAGCTAGCACCTCCTGGCGTCTGGTTTCCGGAATTACTCCCTTCTCCAGGCTTTTCAGTCAAATCATCTGCGGATACACCAAATGGTGCAGCGGGCCTAAGAGCAAGTTTTTGTTGTTCGACGTCGGATGCTCTTGACTTCTGCTCTTCTGGAAGAGCCGTCTTTTCTTCTTCCTCCTTTCCTTCGACCTCCTCCTTTCCTTCACCATTCTCCTTCCCTTCACTATCCTCCTTTCCTTCAACATCCTCCACACTGCTCGAATCCTTCTCTTGTTCTTCTCCTTTATCCTTCTCTGCTTTGGGTGTGTCTTTCGCAGGAGGCGTTGGTGGTATAGCTTGATGACCATTCGTGCCGTCTGTAGCAGGTGGTGAAGTAGGCGGAGTTGCTACAGTCTCTCTCGGTGTCTCGGTTTGTACTTGTTGAGACTGAGCTGCATTTGAGATGACTTGTCTCTGTCTTGGGTCCGCGTCTAGGTAATATTGTCTGACTCCTACAATCCTTCCTCCTCTCTCGCAACCCTCAACCCACTCTGGCCGCACAACAGGAATGTTCATTTCCACAGCCTTCTCCCATGCTATGCCTCTTCCCTCTGTTGTGACAAAGTGCGTAGTATCAATCCTCACACTATCTGCCATCTTCGCGCCGATCCTCTCAACCGCTTTAACCAGACTATCCTTCAAAGGGCCAGGTAGAATACCAGGCGTAACCGTGATACCACTCAAATCCGTCATCTTATGCGTCTTGACGACCACCTTTTCACTGCTGAAAGTGCCCGCCGTTGTCCTCAATACGAGATGAAAAGTATATTCGGTATCAACCGCCAAACCACTAATCTTCGTACTCAGCATCTGACTAGGTCGAGGAATATTCCCCGCCTTCTGCCCATTTCGAAACAATGATAAGGATATAGCATCGGCAGTCGCCAAGTCAATTGGGTCCCATTCTAAAACGACGGAGGTCTGCGTAGCATTGCGACAGCGTAGAACGGGTGGGCTGGGCTCTGATGCACCGAAGGAGTTGTAGATCGAGTCCTGCAGAGCAATAAATGCATTTTGAGATTTTTCTTCCGAACTAAGGTTCCGAGCAACGGTGATATCGACAATACTTCCGGATATTATATTTGGTGGGAGGAGAATGGATGGGAACTCGATCTGCAAGGCGTGTTAGATTTTTTGCAAGAGGATAGATTCAATTGACATGTGCATGCAAGGTACAGATAGGCAGTTAAATTGGACAACCACTTACCAATCTTTTGTCTTTGGTTAGCAAGACAGCCACTCCAGCATCGACTTTTCCCACGGTGAGAGAGATCAACATGGCGGATGCTTTCTTGGTACCGAATTATTGATGTTATTTGAAATACGTTGCAATAGCTACAACTCGATTGTGATCTAGCCTGGCGAGCCTGGAAGAGCTCAGACGTGGATCCGCTTGCTGATTGGCTGTGTCTAATTCTAGCTGCGGGTGGCACAAAGCTGTTGAAGCATTTCTGGAACATTTTGACAGTGAAATCTCAAAACAGACGACTTTCTTCCTTTAATTTAGGTTGGTTGTATATTCAAGGTACGAACAGCTTAGAACTAAAGGAGGGAAGCATCATGAGTCTGTCAGTGCTACTTGGTAAAAGTTGTAGCCAGAGTCTCGTTACTTCTATGGTTCTTGGGTATCTTCTATTGTACATAAACCACCATTCCCACTTCTAGATACGGCGAATGACTGACTGTGGTGCTGAATTATTCTGCCATTTCCTCCTGTGATCGTCGCTTCTCTTCACTCCCGGGTCTCTATAGTTCTTATTCTGCGCTATGTCTCCCTGTCTGTTGGCATTCATGCTTTGCTCAAAGCTTGCTGCTGGCCTCGGGTTCTTGTACTGCGCTATGCCTCCCTGCCTGGTGGCATTCATGTTTTGCTCAAAGCCTGCTGTTGGCCTCGGGTTCTTGATCTTAATTCCATTCATTCTCGTGATCAACTGTCCCACAACACTCTCTGCCTGTGCTTCCAAATCCTCCATCTTCATCTTCAGCGCAAATTCCGTCGAATGAGCGTAGATTGTCCCATGTATATCTCTAAAGTCCCCGTTCTTCTTGGCAACATCTGGTAGCTTTTTCCCATGTATATCACAACCGTGCTTCAAAAGCGCACTCGTGAATGCAGCTCTAATTCTCCTTTGTATAAGACTTCGCACGACTTTGAGGTTTCCTCCGTTGGCTTTGCTTGTACTAACACTAAACCACAATGGATGCTTTGTCTTGCGTATAAGGTCATAGCAGACTTTGTGATGTTGATGATGGGCAGCACTGTCTACGGCCATCTTGTTGAATATATTATAGGCATGGTACGGAGCGATGTGAGCAGTGAATCCCGTCTTGACTTTTCCCTTGGGAACTTGTGCCCATGGCAAGGATTCTGGTGGTTTAATTTTTGATAGAATCGCTCTTGCTTCTGCGGGACCTATCATCTTGAACGAGACCAGGCTTGGATAGTATCAAATAGTATCGGAATGTTGTGAGGAGGCTCTCGAACCAGCTATGTCAGTTGACATCTCTATGTCTTCTGTCAAATAGACACCGAGTTCATGGTCTCGCGGGGGATGGCGCATTCTAGCTATTCATCAGTGACCCAGCCTCAAAAGATCAACCTCCTACAATAAAGCGGACTATTTCTCTAGCGTAACAATTGGCCCGTGGCGCAACACTAAAAATTAACCCCACCAAACATATCAGTCCAAATGCGAACCAAAATATCTATTTAACAACGCCGCTTCTCGTCACAACCCATTATCCATTATCCACCACAAAACTTCAACGCGGAATAAACCCCAAACCTCACTTCCATACATATACCAACTGAATCAATAAAGGAACAAAGCAGCCAATATGCCAAAGAATAAGGGAAAGGTAAGCCATCGCCTCTTTTTCGCTACAAACGCTCCGACCCGGATTCTAGGCTGACACGACTCCGAAAAACAGGGAGGTAAGAATCGTCGTCGTGGAAAGAACGAGAACGACAACGAAAAGCGTGAACTTGTTTTCAAGGAGGAAGGTCAAGGTACATACATCCTCATCCTCATCACCGTCTCGTCCATTTCCTTCCTGCTTCCTGCTAATATCCAACCCTAGAATACGCCCAAGTCATAAAAATGCTCGGAAACGGACGTCTCGAAGCCCTCTGCTTCGACGGCAGCAAGCGACTGGCTCACATCCGTGGCAAGCTCCGCAAGAAGGTCTGGATCAACCAAGGCGACATTATCCTACTGTCGCTGCGAGACTATCAAGACGAGAAGGGAGACGTAATCCTCAAGTACAGTTCGGACGAAGCGCGTGCGCTGAAAGCCTACCGCGAGTTACCCGACACGGCCAAGATCAACGAGACAGATACCTATGGCCCAGGTGACGACAACGACCCGTGCAATTTCGATTTCGCCGAGGATGATTCCGAGAGCGAGGAGGATGAGGTTGATGGTGGGAAGACGGGCAAGGAGATTGATATTGATGATATCTAGAGGATGGATGGATGAATGGCGGCTTCCGCGTCTGTGGAGGATGGAAAGAAAGACTGTCTTCTCTCTCAGTCTCGTCTATTTGGGTTCTTTTTCTGATTTACTCGCTCGATGGGCGAGAACCTCGACAGGCATTTTTCCTTCTAGTGGCTTTTCTTCTGATTGGCGGTATGCGCATAGTGGGAGAGACGCTATACATGTATCGACTAGGCCTTCTAATTCCCTACCAAAAATTCGATTTAGACATACATCTTATCTTGTTCATTCTGCCCAATTACACATGTGCTAGATACTCTTCGTGTAATTAATCTGTGACCACATTATCATTATACAATAAACGCCACTTAAAATGCATCGAACTGCGTTGAATCATTCTTATTTTCTCTATTGATTATCGCCCTCTGCACTCGAGAATCTTGGTATGTGACCTGTGATTCTCGCATGACTCCTTTCGAGTCCCAAAAGTCTTGACTTCATCATCTCCACTCCGTCTGCGAACTGTTCAATCTACAAGGTTACCAAGCACCTAAGCTATCATCGCAGCATTCCAAAGTAACAACCAACCTTCCTTCCAGCTCCATCTCCGTCTACCAGTCGTCATCTTCCGCTTCGTCATCTGCCAAAAAAACACATTAGCATCCAAAACCACTTCTACAAGAGCAGGAGAAGCAAGAAAAAAAAAAAAAAAAAAAAAAAAAAAAAAAAAAAATATGAAGAAACTTACCACTAGCACTAACTTTCTGCTTCCTCTTTTCCAGCGCCACAGCCAAAGCATCCGCCAACCCACCGCCGCCGCCACCTGACCCAGAACTAGGCATCGCAGCAGGACGACTCGAGGCAGATTCAGAGCCCGGAACCATCGCCTGACTACGATCTCTAATCTGCGAGCGATCGACTTTCTTAAGCGCACCAATACCGCCTGCTTTCTGAATACCGGCCAGTAAGTCCGCACGATCACCAGTGGGTTTGGGAGGTGCGGGAGCACTGGATGCGTAGCCGGAATCGCGGTTTGGTGGTGGTGGGGGAGGAGCTGGTGGGCCACCGAAGGAGGGCGCAGGGGGAGGTGGAGGTGGGGGACCGCCGAATCCGGGCATGGGAGGTGGTGGCGGCGGAGCTGGGGGCCCATTGAATGATGGTGCTGGAGCTGGCGGTGGTGGAGGCGGGGGCGCAGCAGATGATGGAAGTGGTGGAGCAGCCGAAGGTGGTAATGGAGGTGGGGGAGGGGCGCTCGACTGAGGGAGAGGTGGTGGTGGAGGTGCATGTGATTGAGGCAAAGGTGGTGGAGGAGGCGCATGTGACTGAGGTAAAGGCGGTGGCGGCGGTGCGCTTGATTGGGGTAGGGGAGGAGGAGGTGGTGGTAAACTGTCTCTTGCCGGAGGTGGAGGGACAGGACGAGTGGATGCAGGCGGTAGTGGTGGTGCGACTGCGGAAGTTGGAGTCTTTGGAGGCAATGGTGGAGGAATACCCGCAGGTGCTACAGCATGAGCAGTGCTTGAATGTGGAAGGTCTCTTGCGGGAGGTGGAGGTGGAACCGGCCCTCTTTGTGGTGTTGGAGGAGGCGCTGTCACCCTCGGACCCGTAAAAGGTGGAGGAACGCCGAATTTCGAACCTGACTCTCCAGGCTCGTAGTCTTCCACAGGAGCTTTCGGCGGACGTGGAGGTGGTGGCGGTCCTGGATTTGATAATGCGTGCGATCTTGACGGCGCTTTATTGTTGGTGTGCGCATATATTCCAGCGTTTTCCAAGGGGGGTGGAGCCGCAAATCTGGGTGGAGGAGCCCCCCTCGGTGGCGAGGCATCTCTCGGGGGAGTCGGCTCTCTATGCTCTGCCTTTGACCTTCGGGGAGCAGGAGGCGCAGGTGGTGCTCCTCGGCCCCTACCACTTGTTTGTTGGTGGGTACTGTCGGAGCGGGTTCGAGGAGCAGCCGCGGGAGGAGGTGGTGGTGGGGCCTTATTTCTTTGGTTCTCGATGCCGTTGGGTGGAGATACAATTCCTTGTTGGGCTTGTTGAGCCTGTTGCTCCCTAATATAATCTGCAATAAAGTCTTGGTTGTCTCGAATCAGATCGTCCGTAATACCCATCTGCTTTAAGTCGTCTCCCCACGTCTCCCTCCAGTTTGGATCGATCGCATCTAGTGCAGCATAATCGGATTTGCCCGCCTTAAAACTTCCTACCGACATCCTGTTGCTTTGAGATGGCGGAAGAACATAGCTAGGCGAATCAGGGGGGGTAGGCTGTATTGAAGGAGCAGAAGAATGTCGGTGACCGCTAAAGATACCTCCTAATAAACCATGTTTGTGCGCAGGCGCAACAGTCCCTCCAAATGGATTCGCTTTCGTTGCTTTACTGGCATTCTTTTCGCGGTCGTTCATCTTTTTGAGGAAAGTTTTGGCCTCTTTCTCGTCCACGAAGCACAGCCCAGCCAGACATTCTTCGGTCTCGAATGTATGAAAGAATGTTCTATCTTGGTTGTAAGACCATGTGTCGTATATCTCTTGATCCCATATCACACCTCGGTTCGTAGACTACAGAGGATTAGCAACGGCCAGCTAGAATGATAGCTTGGTAGGATAGAACAGTGTGGGAGGAACGAACCGAGACGTCGACGAGTTTAATCCAGTATGTATTTCCGACAAGATCGTTCGCGAGCACCGCAGCTCCCTGCAGCCCCGTATACGTCCATTTGTGTTTGTTTGGATATGCGATATAAAGACGGGCTACGGCTACGGCCTGTATCTTGTTCGAGGCTTTGGGTACTTGGCGTTTGACCGTCTCTTTATCATCATCCGACAATATGGAAGGCATGTTGTATGTTCACGCAGCCTGCGCTGGTGGCCGACGAGGTTCTTAGGTTGAGATGGTATCTTCGGTCCACAAGGTAGAAGCGTATTTAAGGACGTCTTGAGAATACCGTGTGGTCGTGTGTGAAGTTAAGCTCGGTGTTGGTCGTGCCCGTCGTGCTCGAAGCATTGAAACTCCGATACAATTAAGGAGTGACTCTTAATTCTCGTGCCGGCGGCAATTGACAAGCTGGACCAGAAGATATTGAAAAAGAGCGTGATTTCCTGGATAGCCGAAACCGCAATGTCTGGTATTTATGTGCGCATTATTCGCCGATTGAACTGTCACCGTCGGGGTTGGGCTAATTATGCACAGACTGTGACTATGTATGTAATCATGTAAGAAAGCTGGTGGTAGTCCCAAGGTCCTGAAAAGTACTGCACGCTACTACGACGGAAATGCCAAGAACCGGAGCCACGAGGTGGAGCCAAGCCACGAGGTGGAGCCAAGCCACACGGATTGCGAGGAAACGAAAGGAACTCCACAGAGAGGACCTGCACACTGCACGCCTGCACGCCTGCGCTCTCAAGACTTTCTATTATTCGTTCAACGCGCGTCCTTTCGTACGAGGCCGTACCTCGTTGATTCAAGGCAGCCGCTTAATTGCTGCTCAAGGACAACGTTGCGAAGTCAATGATACTGCTGGTTTTCGTGGCTGATGCGGCGCAGGGCTCTTGTGTTGGAAACAATCGTTGTGTGAGGTGTGAGGGGAGTCTATGAGGCTAATCTGGCAGCAGAGTAGAGCGTCATCCGGCAGTCAATCACAATCTGGAACGGAAATAGCACAATAGCACAATAGCATGATGTACATATACGATATTTCCAGCACTTCTTTCGAGAACGACGGCTTGGTGAATTTCAAATGAGCATCATAGCTAAACATTATCATCATAATATATCTTCAACAACCTGTCCGTCCCGATATGCATCCGCCCAATGCAATTGCAACAACATTCCTACAGAATACCTCTTTCCGTCCTGTCATTATACTCCGGGATCATCGAAGGGGCGAAAAGAGAGCATCGTTCATAATCTCCATAGTATACAATTAGCTTAGTCTTCGGCTATGATACGATAGGCCATACCGAAAAGGAGCTTTACTTGTTCAACTCCGCAGTCCTAGCTTGACGATCCTCCTTAGATCCCTCTTGCTCGGGCATGCTGTTAGGAACAACAGGTCCGGGGTGTGCCTGGTGGTGACGGAATTCTACTTGATCGCCCTTCTTTTCATCTTCTTGGTGCAAAGGGTGGTCGCTGGCAGTAGATGCAGTCTTTGACGAGGCAGTCTTTCCCACCTGATCGGTGATGTTGGTGGTGGCACGCTCGCCAGCTCCGTCTGTATCGCCAGGCATGATGTGATGAGGGGTTTTGGTGAAAGCAGTTTAAAAGTGTGGGGATGTTTAAATATCGTTGTCGATTTTGAGATGATTATTGTGAATGAATTACTTTTATCCTGAGGGGAAGCCGTTGTCTATAAAGCCACTGCCCCTCATGACGTAGGCCAAATAAATATGGAGGACGAAGGCTTCTCTAAGGCGCCTGACATGACCACCACTCCTTAAGCTTCATCCAGTAATAATCTATGAAGCTAAGCTTCCTAACACATACCAAGTGTTCGTGGACGGGGAATTTTGTGATAGGCCAAATTTCTATGGTATTTTCTATACTCCGATCGAAAAAGCTAACGTTCCACGTCGCAAATCGTGTCAAACACCTCGGCCGCGCCCCTCAGGTTGACGCGCCATGACATCTAGACATGTCTTCTGCAAACGGTGATCAGCAACCCGTAAAGCTGTCATTACCTTTAGTAACAATATTTCCAACCGCTGAGATGGCTTGATTGGTCAGCTAACCAGATTCGCAGAAATATCAGCAAGAAATATTCCAAGAGCTCCGACAGAAAGATGAACTTGTCGTCCTCGCTCGTGGTCTGGGCCTTCTAAGGCTTGTCACGAATCTTCTTCATTCATACGATGCGGCCGGCAACAATCTTATAATATTGGTTGGGGCAGATGAGCGAGAGAATGGATGGATCGGAGAGGCACTGGCGGAACATGCTGCCATCAGCATGGCTCCAAGAGCTCGTGGATTGAGTGTAGTCAATACAGATGTCATGAGTGTCGGCACAAGAGAAAAGATGTATGCGCAAGGAGGAATCTTTAGTATAACATCTCGAATTCTTGTTGTGGATCTCTTGACAAGTCTATTAGACCCCGAGACTATCACCGGTGTTGTGCTTCTACATGCAGATAAAGTGGTAGCCACATCGCTGGAAGCATTCATTCTACGGATATATAGACAGCGCAACAAGGTCGGGTTTCTCAAGGCATTTTCGGATAATCCAGAACCATTTTCTAGTGGATTCTCGCCCTTGTCGACCATGATGCGAAATCTGTTTCTACGAAATGTCTCAATATGGCCTCGATTCCACATCAACGTAGCACAAGCGTTAGAAGGGAAGAAGAAGGCTGAGGTCATTGAATTAGAAGTTGCAATGTCTGAATCCATGCGAGATATCCAGAATGCAATAATGGAGTGTGTAGAAGTCAGCATTGGTGAGTTGAAGAAGGGCAATTCTGGCCTAGAAATGGAAGACTGGAACGTGGACAGCGCTCTTCATAAACAATTCGACATAGCGATTCGTAGGCAACTCGATCCCGTCTGGCATAGACTTAGTTGGAAAACCAAACAAATTGTCAACGACTTGACTGTTTTAAGAGGCATGCTGCATACACTGTTAACTTATGATGCTGTCTCATTCAACAGACATCTGGACACTATTCTTGCGGCGCATTCACCCCCGCCGGGATCTACAAGACAGAGTCAATCTCCATGGCTTTTTCTTGATGCCGCACATACCATATTTGACACAGCGAGACGGAGAGTTTATACCGGCAAAACTGTGAAGACGGATGATATCGACACTCTGAAGCCGGTGTTGGAGGAACAACCCAAATGGTCGATACTGGCAGAAGTGCTAGATGAAATTGACCGCGACCTTTATTTCAATCCAATTCCTATGGATGATTCTAATGGAACAATTTTGATCATGTGTACGGATGAAGCGCAATGTCGGCAATTGCGAGAATATCTCCAAAGTATGCATATTCGACCAGAGACAGATGAGAAAGACGAGAGTGATGAGAATGCGCCATCGGCAGAAATGATGATGAGAAGAAAGCTACGGAGTTATCTGAATTGGAAGAAGGAATTTGCAAAGATCAGTGCCGCTCTCTTCAACGAGAATCAGAATGTTTTGAGTGGTACTACCATGACACCCAGCAGTTCTCGAGGAAAAGCGCCTGCAAATAAAAGAAGGCGGATAAGAGGAGGCGGAAGTGCAGGTTCTGGTCCAACGCGTGCGACGAATGGCAGTATACAAGCAGCAGAAGATAAGCCGCTGGAAGTTGCCGAGCTCATGTCCGAGTTACGACCTACAGAAGCGGAATCTTTGCAGAAAGAGAATATAGTTGCGGACCCATTGGATGACATGGAAGATTTCTACCAACTGTACGAGATGAAAGATCTTGTGGTTGTGCATGCTTATGATGGGGATATGGATGAACATCTTCTGGAGGAAGTCAAACCCCGGTATATCATCATGTACGAACCGGATACAGCCTTCGTTCGACGAGTGGAAGTTTACCGGTCCTCTCATAACGACCGGAATGTAAGAGTCTACTTCCTATACTACGGCGGCTCAGTAGAGGAACAACGTTACTTGTCCTCCACGCGTCGAGAAAAGGACGCTTTCACCAAACTCATCAAAGAAAAAGCAAACATGTCGGTGGTCCTCACCGTCGACGCCCACGGCATCGAAGACCCTCAAGAAGCCTTCCTCCGCACGATCAACACCCGCATAGCCGGCGGCGGCCGTCTCGTAGCCACAGCGCAACCCCCACGCGTCGTAGTCGACGTCCGCGAATTCCGCTCATCGCTGCCGTCCCTCCTCCACGGGCGCTCCATGGTCATCGTGCCCTGCCAACTCACCGTCGGGGACTATGTCCTCTCGCCCAACATCTGCGTCGAGCGCAAATCCATCAAAGATCTCATCTCGTCCTTCAAAGACGGGCGTCTCTACAGCCAAGCCGAAACCATGCTGCAGCACTACAAAAACCCGATGCTCCTCATCGAATTCGACCAAGGCAAATCCTTCACCCTCGAGCCCTTTGCCGATCTCTCGGGCTCGCTCTCCTCCATGGCTACCACGGCTTCCTCGGACCTGCAGTCCAAACTCGTGTTGCTGACGCTGGCATTCCCCACGCTGCGCATCATCTGGAGCTCCAGCCCGTACCAGACGGCGGAAATCTTTGAGAGTTTGAAGGCTCAAGAGATGGAGCCGGATCCGGTTCTGGCGGCGAGGATTGGGTTGGAGGGCGGGGAGAGCGTCGGGGATCAGAACTTTAATCGCGAGCCGCAGGATATGCTGAGGGTAGTTCCCGGGGTCACGGGGAAGAATTTGGGGAATCTGGTGGCTGCGATGGGGAGTTTGAGGGAGGTGGCTAATGCGGAGGTGGAGGAGTTGGAACCAATTGTGGGGAAGGAGGCCGGGAGACAAATTTGGAGGTTTTTCAATAAGAGTATTTTTGAGTAGTTTGTATGTACTACTTACTGTATTGTATGTAGGGTGGTTGGTCTGATTTGTAAATCAACTATCTACTTACTCGTACTACTTTCTTCTGCCTTTACCCTCACCGTAAGCTATGCGTACTGTACTGTACTATGCTATCTATATCTTCATCGGAACATACCTCTCTCCTCGGCACAACAACTGTGTAAGGTTAAGGTTACATTACAGTAACTACAGCGCCAGAAAACATATCCACGGTGGCCACGGCAGTAGTGCGGTCGTTGCAGATACATACATACATACATACATACATACCCATGTCCATAAGTTATGGAATATCGATCGATATCCACTTGTAAGTTAAGTTAGACATCGTAGAGTTAAAAGTCCTAGCGTAGCGCCTACTTACTTTGTACACAGAATAACTTTAACTTTAACTTTAACTTTGTTATGGTGCGGTGCGGTACGGTTGGAGAAAGGAAATCAAGGCTTCGTGACATGTGCACCGTTTCATGATCACTTGGTTGGGGGAGTGGGTAGGAGTGGGTAGGTGTGGATATTGTTTTGCTTTTCTGGTTTGGTTTGGTTTTTATTTTATTTTATTTTATTTTATTTTATTTTATTTTGTTTTGTTTTGTTTTGTTTTGTTTTATTTTCTTTCTTATTTTTTTTTCTTATTTTGTTTTTTTTATAGGAGCGGAGGATGGGAAAGGGAGAATGTGATGATGGATATTCTGGAGGATGGAAGGAAGGAAGAAAGGGAAAGGAAAGGAGAGCAAGACAAGCTAGACCTTTCCAACCAGCACAATAAATGAATAATAACCCTTGACCAGCGGCTATTCGAAGACCGTGTGTTGTGTTGTGTCGTGTCGTGTTTGCTTGTGCTTGTGCTTCTGTGCTTTGCTCGTTGCAGTCAGTCTCCACTGCAGTATCGGAAACCAAGACGACAATGCGATTTTCCCATCTCCATCCATCCATCCGGTTCGCCGTTTAGCTAACTTAGCCTCCGCTTTCAAAACGGTATCAGTACCAGCACTGTATTGTATTATCGTCAAGCCGGGTCGGTCCAAGGGGCCGTGACCGCATTCATGCTTTAGTAACTACTTGCACCGTATCAAATTGATTGCAACATAATTTGAAGGGTCTATGGATCCTGGCCATGGTCGTAGTCGTTGGTCATGGCGGAAGGATCCATCCTCGACGTCATATCGTGTTCTCGATAGAGCGAGCCTGCTTGGGGGAGGATCTCGATCTTTCTCTTTCCTTCCTCTCTTTGTCACTTACGACAACCGGAGAAAGGAACGAAGAAGAAAAAAACTAACAAATAACCGTTGCATGTGGCTAGTAATCTCGATCTCAAAGTATTATATGTGGCTTGACGTCGTTAATTTGCGCCACTATTCCCCGATGTAGTGCAAGGCTTGGTACATCATAACCGAAAGAAGAAAGCCCGATGCTATGATTAAGTGTGTGTGGAGTGAGAATGCAGGACGGTGCCTTGATTTTGCACTCATCGGGAAATTTTGGGGGAGCAAATGACAGGACGACAAGGGGAAGGGGAGGGACGGAAAAAAAGGGAGAAATGTGACGTCAGTTTCTGGGCCAGGGCAGAAAGAACATCCAATTTCGTCGAGCAAGGTGGGCGTGGTTTGTTGGCTGGCAGGTGGGCTGGGCTGGGCTGGGCTGGCTACACACACAGGTGTGATATGGTATGGTATGATATGGTATGACGCGCTTCGAGTGATTGGGAGGAAAAACAGGGAGGAGGTGAGTTGGTGTTGGAAAAATGGTGAAGAGAGGGGATATATATTCAGCTTAAGCATTCCTCTTTTTTTCTACACCATACAACAACAACATCATCAATTCAATCAATTACCCCTCAATCGACCATTCGAGTAGGACTTCATTCAAGAAAGAAGTCTATTACCAATAACACGCACATCAACTCAACCAACTACTTCGAACAACAACTCACAACATGGGTGCCGTCGTCTCTTGCGTACGTTCCGTTCCTCCCTCCCCACCAACCAACCAACCAAAACACACAACTAACCCCGTCCAATAGATCACAGGCATGTTCCGCGCCATCGGCGCTGGTCTCATGGCCGTCGTCAACGGGATTGCCTCCATACTCACCGGCGTCATCAACGCCATCGCCGCCTTCTTCGACATCCTGATCAGCTGTCTGACCTGCGGCCGTGGTGGTGGACGGAGAAGACGACGCACGACCAGTGCGGTATAGTGAGGGCTCTTCTCTTTGGTTAGAGAGAGAAGAGCCCTGTGGGGGAAGGGGGGAGAAGGATGAGTCGAGAGACGGGTGAAGGAATGGGGGAGGATAGCTGCCTTTTGCTACTGTTTGTTTATAATATTGACTCGATACCCAAATTTGTGTTGGGGGAGGGAAGGGAGAGGGGAAGGAGGTTGATGGGATGATACCAGAGAAGGGTTTTCGAAAACTGAGTCCAGATGAGATTAGATACCTATTTGATGATGAGAGTGGTTACGGTGAATGGGTTTTAATGAAATTACGATGCTTCTCATAAGACTATTGTTCCTTGGCATCATTTTGGAGTGATTGTGTTTTTCTGATTGTAATTAACAGTTATAAGTGATGCCTTTCCGCACCAATCAAGTCAATGATTGATTGCAGTATGCATGTTGAAGCACAATAAGTTTTACTTCTCTGGTCGGTTTGGTCTTCGAGGCGGCTCCATAGCAAGATACGGAAATCTTGTCAAGCTACGTCGACTATTGCTAACAGTCAATGATCGATCAATTTACAACTTCTCCCATGAGCTGGTGAGATCCATAGAACTACTATACTGCATGCTACTTCCCATGAACTCGTATTGTCTTCTGCGGCTTTGTGAACGAGGCCGTTGGTTCAAACGCTCTTGACGATTTCCAATTCTTGTTCATGTTCATGTTCACAGCGACTGCAAGAAGAACAACACGAAGTTCAAGGGAGCGGAATGAACGTCCAAAATTTAAGACTCAAGAGCGCGTTGCAAATGAAAAATCATGAATCACCGTATTATAATCGACCTTGAGATACACATGTATATGAAATCTATTTCGTGTGTGGTAGTAACATTACAATTAAGTATATAGTACAAACCACCAACGCACTCACTCACACATTTTTCTCTTCATACATGCATCCATCCATCTCATCTAACTATCCATCCACCCATTCCCTCCCCTAATTCCCCGCCATCAACTTCTCCACCGCCCACTTAACGCTCAAATTCCTCAAATCGCTATAATGCTGACCAACGCCCACAAACAACACTGGCACATTCGTCGCATGCACCATACTAACCAGCGTTCCCACCATATCGCCCACAGTATCACACTTCGAGATAATAAACCCATCCAACGATCTCCCCGCCCCAAACGCCGCATTAAAGTTCCTCGCCTGCGCCACTGAATCCGTGCCCACGAGCGCCTCACCTACCATAAGGATCTTATCCGGCTGAGCAAATTTGGCAAATTTTTCCAGCGACGACATGAGGCGTTGATCGTTGTGGCGACGACCCGCTGTGTCGATGAGAACGACGTCGTAGCCTTCTTGGGCGGCGAAGGCGACCGAGTCTTTGGCGACGTTGGCGGCGTCTTTGCCGTACCCTTTTTGGTAGAGTTCGACTTGGCCGCCTTCTCGCGCGGTAAGCTCTTTCAGGTTGCGTACATGCACGGCAAGTTGCTCAACGGCACCGGAGCGGAAGGTGTCGCAGGCTACGATGAGAACTTTGTATTTGTTTTGAAGAAGGAAAAAACATATTTTGGAGAGGTTGGTGGATTTACCGACGCCGTTGACTCCAACGATTGACATAACATATGGTCGTTTCTTCTTTAGCGACAAGGCGGGAGGGGAGGTGACTGCGTCGATTTCTCGGAGCAAATCGAGGGAAGAGGTGGGTGTAAGTATCTTCCTGAGTGAGGACTCCATGGCTGTTTGAATCTTTGCTTGTACACCTTCGAACTATTAGCAACGCAGAGAAGAAATCGGGGTGGAAATAAACATACTCTCAAAACTTCCCGTCTTCACCCCTATTAATTCTCGCTCCACACCTTCGCATAATCTCATGGCTGCTTCCCGTGCCACGTTCTTTCTCAACAAGTGATCCTCCATGCCCTTCATCGCCTTATCTAGATCCTCCTTCGTGAGTGTCTTTCCTCCAACAACATTTCTGAATAGTCCCCCAATAGCACTTATACTAGATCCCACTAAACCAGTAGAAGCCGTAGCACTTTCTGCCTTCTTAGCATTCGCCGATGCCAGAATCGAGTGAACTTCGTCATCAAGGTCTTTCAGCACAAACTGACCCTTTCCAGTCTTGGAACCCCATGATGTTTGCTCAACTTCATCCACAGCTCCTGGCCGACCCTCATCTTCTCCCGATGTGGTGCCATTTGCCGGTGCAGAATAATCAAGTGGAGTATCACTATCCTCGTCCGCAAGTCCATCGGCGTCCCACTTCCTCCCTTTCTTTGCCGTAGATTTGGCACTCCTGGATTTCTTGTGGGATTCATCCCCGGAGGACACATATGTAGGTGTCTGGGCTGCTTTTCTAGCTCTTCGAGATACTTTGCCACCGGGGCCCCCTTTCGCAGTCAATATATGATTCGCAGGTGTGCTTGGTCGAGAGCTGGGTGTGCCAAGCGGTGTCGATTCAGGTGAAGTGAATTCCTTGACATTGTTCTTGGATTGCTCTGGATATTGTTAGCTATTATCCTGTTAGAGAATTATTGGCGCATACTCTTTGAGAGTAGTCCCGGCAATGGAGGTGGTTCATCATCCGAAGTTACTGCAACAGAGCGTGGTGCCTCCGCAACCAACGCAGTAGCTTCTGCGACTCTAGCATCCTGGTTCAAGGCGGTCTTCTCCAATTCGCGTACTTGCTGGTCGAAATATTCGTCAAAAGGACACTCGACAATTGTAGTATTTGGCTTCCTCAGCTCATCCCCGTAGAGGTCCACGAAAATAGTCTTGACATTATCCACCAATTTGTCTATCCATGAAAGGTGTAAAAGCGATCGATATACAGCCTGCGGAAAATGTAAGTTCTATGAATAGCGAGGATTGATGTTGCGACAGGAAGCATTATGACATACCACAAATATCAGACCCAATTCCTTGCAAGTTGTCCATTTCAGCGTATGCTGATCATGTCTATATGGAGGATTTTTGGCGGCAGAAATATCATCTGTGACTCCCGCGCCGGGTAGTGTCCGCTCTTCAATGAAGACATTCGTTATAAGACTGTTAATAACTGCAGGGCTGACCGGGGAAAACTGCTTCGACCACACTACCACCCCCGAAGTCGTAAGAATTTCAAAAGTATCTAACATTATGAATATGCGAAAGATAAATTATCGAATATGTGACTTTTCGTAGATCGACACCCCTTCCTGTTTTCGCACAGAATTCATAAGGGTCAAGTGAATTATGGATATTCGATCTGGACAACTTTCCAAGCTTCTTTGAAAAATACGCGGGCGCACTTCGACATCACCGATAAGATAAAGTAATTCTTTAAAGCAGCTGCCATAATTTATTAAGCGGCCACCCAAAATCGACCTCCCATGTTGAATGGAAATGTGTTCGACCTGAACGAGATCCTGACATTTTCCATACAACAGCTATTCCCAAGTCCCGCCTTCTTGATACCAATTCCAAAACCCTCCCATACGACAGACGCACCATATTACATATTCATAAGAACTCAAAAATGCAACGAAACAACTTTGGGAACTTCCCACCCGCCAACTCCCCCCCTCTCCACCACCCTGTCCCTCAACATGTCTCGACTGTTCCCCAGCTACGCTCACCACCACCGCCCGCTCTACAACAGCAACCACAGGTCGGCTATGGAAACCCGTACCAGCCGCAAGGTCCTGGGGGGGCTGGCGCATTTGGCGCATATGGTGGTTTTATAAATGATCCTACGGCGCAAATGGGTTTCCAGGTTGGACAGACGGCGTTGAAGCATGGGACGGAATATGTTGAACAGAATGTTAGTCGTTGGAGCACTGGAAGCTTTAAGATGAGTGTGGAATGAGGTTTGACTGACTGTGGGATAGTTCAATCGATATGTCAATGTGTCGGCGCTCAAACATTACTTTAACGTCTCGAATGGATATGTAGTCAACAAGCTATTTCTGGTCTTGTTCCCTTGGAGACATAAGCCATGGTCGAGAAAACAGTCAATCGGTCCTAGCGGTCAGGAAGGATGGTTTTTACCTCCAAGGGATGATCTGAATAGTCCTGATATGTACATCCCAGGTAGGCCCCTTCTGCATATTTCTACTTGACATAGTTAACAAACCGTTAGTCATGGCACTGGTTACATATATCCTTCTTTCCACTCTCCTAGCAGGACTACGAGGCGCCTTCCAACCAGAACTTCTCGGATCGACAGCCGGATGGGCATTCTTCATCGTATTTATCGAGATTCTGGGTTTGAAGCTCGGATGTTACCTCCTCTCCATCTCGAACGAATCACAACTACTCGATCTGGTAGCCTACTCGGGATATAAGTTCGTCGGAGTCATCACAACTTTAGTTGTCAGTGAGATCGTCAATGGCGGACAGGGAACTGGCGGGTGGATTGGATGGACTGTGTTTGGCTATACTTTCCTTGCCAATGCTTTATTCCTGGTATGCATGCCTCTTTGGGATCGCATTCTCTTAGAATTTTACTAAATTGATACAATAGCTCCGTTCCCTGAAATACGTCCTTCTCCCTGAAAGCTCAAACGATCAAGGAGGTAGCATGCAGACAGTGGCACGATCACAAAAGAGCCGAAGGACTCAGTTCCTCTTCATCTACTCATACCCTGTACAATTGATCTTCATGTGGGGACTCACCAGAGCGTGAGGCTGATCAGGCAAGGTTCGGATATGGAAAGTAGCATTGGGTTGACGCTCAGAATTAGTCAATACTGACAGTGGAATCACGGGCGGGTTGTAAAAAAGGGGGTCTGATTCGATGAAGGATGGATGGATGATGAATGGAACTTGACTTGCAGGATAATGCATGCATACAATTATGTAAAAATATAAATTCAGTAGCATTTAGAACAAACTGTAAGGACCATATGCTCCGTAAAGTAGGTGTGATTTCGTGATCTCACTTCACTATGTCCAGTGCTGTATACACGGCAGAGGTCTTTCCTTTTGCTTCTGGACACTGAGTGAGAAAAGGCGTACGCATCTTCTTGATGATGGATACAATGAGATCTAATCCTACCTTCCCTCACTTACCTTTCCTCAATCACCCTTCACCTCTCCGCTCAAAAAAAAAAAAAGGACAAGTAGACACTTCACCCGCCGTAGGGAGGGGGTGAGTGGACATGGAATGAATGGAAAATATGCTAAAATCGCCCGCTAATGATGCTGGATAGGTGGTTGGGGGTCCCATCTAGATGCCATGCTGTGAGATGGGTGTCGTGGGAGAGTTGGCTTTGATACGAAATTTTGAAGCTTCTAGCTGTGAATATAGTTCTCTAAGCGACTGGAGCGAACGAATTGAATTTATCCTTATCCCCCCCCTGGGCTCCGTCTTGCCCCCTCATTCCCATATTCTCCAAGCTAAGAACCATCTGCACTATCGCCCCTCGATTGCATAAAAGCAACGAGTCTACTTATCAAGGAAAGATCCTAAACTGAAATGTATCACATCAAAAAGGAACAAACCAACGCCAGCAATACCCCCTATAGAGAAATCCTATCATCCTCCACCATCTCATCCATCCACCCCCCTAAGCTCTCCATACTAACACTCGGTGCCAACATCTGAATCTCCCTCATAATCGGCTCTATCATATCCCTTTCCTTACCCATACCTTTCTCTCTCTCCCTGCCCTCCATCTCGACTTCTTTCTCCTTCTTCCTTCTCCAACTACTCATTGTGCCCGTCCTATCAGTCCTACTTGTCCTGCTCGTCCTAGTTGTAGCTGCACTCTTCTGCCTCCCAACTCCACCGCTATTACTACTACTGCCAAAAATAGGATGGTCCGCAACCTCCTCTAGTCCGCGCACCATCACACCCAGTGTATGCAGCAGGACATCTGTATCCCTCTCGATAATACGCAACCGGACATCGAGTTCATGTTCGCGATTGCTGATGCTGGATTCGAGGTCTTGACGTGTGAGGTCGAGGTCAGTGGTGGTGTTAGATGGGGGCGAAGGGGCGCTGGTGGGGCGGGGACGGAGGCGGGAACTTTTGGTGGCCGGGGTTGGGGGCAGTGGGGGTGGATATTGAACTTGTGTTTGGGATGTGCAAGGGGTTTGGGTGGTGTTGTGGGAGTAGGCGATATTGCCAAGGTTTTTGAGGCTGCGTTTGGGGTGGGGGACGGGGAAGCCGGGATCGGCAGTGATGAAGTGGTTAGAGGAGGGAGAGATATCGGCGACGACCATTATTCGGGACTGAGAGACTATCTTGCTTGTAGTTGGTGTTAGATCCTTCATCGATTTGCTGTGATGGTGCTTGCCTGAGCTTTGATGTTTAGCGGAACGTGCAAGATCCGGGGATGATCGTGATCCATCAAGGTACAAGCGGCGAGTGCCCGAAGGTCCAGCTTGGTGGTCTAGAGGCTTCCTCGCTACACGTCGCTCACCCGATGCGGTCCAGAAGTGAGGTAAGACTGGTGATGCAACAGTGCCAAACGATCCAGATTGTGTATAGGCATGAGTTGGAGCAGCAATAGGTTTCTCTGGGCTAGGAGTATTGATCATCCGAAGCTCAGCCAAGTCCCTCTCTCTCCTTGCTCTCACTCGATCACGGCGGCCGGTTCGAGGCGAGATTTCTGATCCGCGATCACCATTATTGGATTGAGAACGATTTACAGACACACTGGCAAGTTGTGGCGTGGGTGGAGATGCTGCAGGGATAGTCGTAACGTGAGATCGGCTGGTCGTAAGATTCGGATTCGATCTTTCTGTCGAAGACAACGCTGGTAGAGAACTCCCAGCCCTAATACTCTGAAGATCAACTGCCTCAGCTGTACCAAATACAGTAGCAGTGGGAGATGACGCAAAGCTTTCTGGTGTAGAATTCAATGAATTCGAGATACCCACTACAGTAGATGCGACGCTATGAACAGTGGACCGAGACTTCGACTTTTTGTGGCTCTGATGGGCTGGCTTGGTATGAGGAGATGGTGTGCTGTTCACTACCTTCGATGTTACTTCCCTCTTAGATGTTAGCAGAACGATAGGGCTGTGAACAGAGCCCATTGAATTGGTTCGTCGCGCGTCTTGGAAACTTGTCCTGCGTACTTGAGAGGACGTCAATGTATTCGATCTACCATTAAAAGAATATGGTTTCACCGCATAGATACTTGTAGGTGGTGAGAATGCTTGGTTGTATTGAAAGTAGCCACTCAGCGACATTGCAGCATTTGAGCCAGCTTCTTCCAGTGCACCTTTATTGTGAGCTAATCCTGGAGCCCAGGAATGTCTAGTTGAGCGTGAGTCGTTGGTCCTTGCTGGTTGGAAGTTAGGCGGAGGAGTTATAACCCATGATTTAGGCTTGTGTACTGGTTTTTGCATAACGATAGACCCTCTTTCGTTTCCGGAAGATGGTGATCGTGGTTCTGAAGCGGATTCCGGTGGAGTTGGACAACCTGTTTTTACAAGGTCCCCCAAGTAATCGTGCTGTACTGGTATTGAAATAGCTATATACTGTACCCCTTTGCTAGTTTTGGCAGCAACTGTAGTATCAGGAAGGTGCAAAAGCTCGCTTTTTTTGTGCTCTTTCTTCGCTTTTTTACGAAAAAGACCGAATTTCCTCTTCGGAGCTTCAGGTATGGAAGGTTGAAGATTTTTAGTAGGCGGCGGGTGATACATCAGGAAATCCGCCAATTCACTCATGATCTCTCGTTTTTCAGGAGGAGGAAATGATTCCAGAGTACCAAGTCTCTGGCTGTTTCCGCGCAGTGACTTCGATCGGGTTCCCAGCCTGGGGTCTGGGCTGAATCTTCTCATCTCGGGAACAGTATCAATTGCGCTCTGATTGTGAAACTTGCTGGTTCGTCGACGTAGCAGGAGAGTTGGATTGATATTCATATGAGACTTCTGCACCTCCGAAATCGAGAAGCTGTAGCCATGGACCGAGTCGGTAGATGGAGATCTAGGTGCTCTGATATCGATCAACCTAGGGATGGGCGTTCTTGAACCAAAATCCGGGTCCATTGTGAACTAATTCCCTACAAATATTGACATAGAGTTAGCTGAGAATTGATCACATGCCGAAGTGACGATGCAACAAGGAAGGACGGGAGCTATTCTACCTATTAGGACCTTTCTCGCATCAGAGTGTATTCTCCCTACTTCGCAACTGTTGAGCTAAAGGTAGCTCAGTGCTTCGCGTTATCGAAGGTCATTGCAATAGGTTATTGTGAGACGTGAACTTGGGAAATTGAGGTTCGGACAACAGTGGGAATATAAGGAGAAGAAAGGCAGGGCATTAGCTGGTCCCAGAAGCCTCAACAGTACACCTGGAGCGGTCATAGAGAAAGGCTGGTAGAACAGCATTATGCATACAATTGGAGTTGAGGAGTTAAAATGGTCTCAAGTGTAGTAAGGATCTGCGACTTTGAGCCCCTTTAAGTCTAGTGAAAGCGATGGTGTCTCAAGCCTTTTATACTTTTCGGCACACATTTGGCGGCAGAGAGACGTGCGGTTGGGGTTTTGAGACTTTTATAACTCATCAGTGTATCGGTATATCGGTGCCAAAGTATTGGTACCACACCCATACTCCAAGACCTGCTTGCCTAGAGATCAAGTGCTATGGATCCATACCAGTACTGCGGTAAGAAATTCCCGGTCATATGGTGCAACAGAAAGCTACTCAGCTTATTAGCTTGAAGCAAAACGACAGAAGCGATAAGGATAAGTTACTGTTCATGATAGGTAATATTGTGCTAGCTTGGCCCTGGATAACTAAGGTGAGCAGTCACATTTGTTGTGTCCCAGACCGGGAACCTTCTGCAGAATTTGTGCATTGTGCACCACATACATACTCGAGGCTCTGCATACGAGTACAAATATTGTACCCCTTGAGATTGCACTGCACTGCATCAAGTGAGTTGCCGTCATTATGATACCGTCAGAAGGGAAAATGCAAAGACCTGTTTGTGCGACGTCTAGCTGTACTGTGTCACATAGACACGCCATTGTGGAATTCCTGTTCCCATGTGAGAATAAGTAGGACGATAGGGCAATAGGACCGTAGGACCGTAGAAAGAAGACCTTGAAATAAAGTTCGAGTGGAGCATTGTTTGCCGATACACATTCGTTGCACTGATATACTCCGTAAGTCGAGAAAGGTAAACCTAAACCAGACGACCTGCAAGTAATGTACCAGAATGTGCTCCGAGCAACCGTTCCTCGCATCAATCGACGTAACTAGCAGCTGGCGGAGCTCCTGAGTTTTGCGTGTCCGTGCAAAAGAAACTGCGATACTGCATGGGAGATGTGACGACAATACAGGAATATGAGCAATTCAATTCTGAGACAAAGGGATTGATTCGAGCAACCGGTTGGCAGTAAGTGGCTCCCACTTGAGACAGGGCTGGATAGAGAATTTAGACATCTCATCTTTTCTTGAATTGCTTTTCCAGCTGATTTTAAATGTTGGTTCGGAGCTTGGATTACCGCTCCGATGCTGTCTTTTTCGTTTTTCTTCCCATTTACTTGAACCATGAACCAATTTTCTGTTTGTCACGGCACCGAAAATGCACTGTGCACTACCCTCTCTCCACTAAGACCTATCTAAGCTACTAATAATAATATTTGCTCTTCCCCGGCAGTGTACACGAGTCACTCACATGTTGCCCGCGATGCCCTATGATATGCCATTTCAGTGCGCCAAAGTCATAAACTGCATAAAAACCCTTCCGCTTGATGCACGCTTGTAATCCAGATAAACATGATTAAAAGTATAGATATTTCTCTCCTTTATCTCCTCTTAGGAGGTTTTCGCTGAATGAATGGATCAGTGGGAGCCTTCCTGCGTGGAGGTGGTGGTAGATTTGGTCGTGAAGCTGCAGCTGAAGCCTTACTGGCTTGTTGCGCTTCAAGTGCAGCAGCAAGATCCACTTTCTTTTCAGCGGGTCGATGAAGCTCTCCTAACCCACTCTTGTTTGTCCCCAGGTTTGTGGCCGGTGCCATATCAACATCTGGAGTTTGGTTCTTGGACGAGTTAGTAACCATAGAAGTACATATTTTTTTGGTCTTCGAAAGCACCATGCTACTTCGGGGTTGCGAGATCATACATAAAGTTCAATGAGAAACAGCCTGTGGCAACTTACCTTTTTCTTCTTGGCCGGCACAGTCTCATCAACACTGCCGTGTTCTCTGTGCCTCTTCCGATTATCACTAGTATTGGAATCTGTAGGAGTCGTCTGCTCGACACTAGCTGCCGGTGTACTGCTCGAGGACGAACCTTGGGCACTTCGAGCCGGAGCATCTGGCATGTCCACGTCTACATTCGCATTATCCACCAAAGGAGCATCGGCGAGCAGAGGCACCGGGTCCGAGAAGTCGGGTGGCGGAGCGTCATGAGAAGTTGGCCTCGCCAGCAAACCCATAATATCGCCACTAGTGTAGCGATTACGATTTCGGGCATCATGAATGAGCTTATTCCAGAATTGACCTTGTTCTAGAGCTCTAGAATCTCCTAGAACCCATAGAGATGATTTCGCTCTGGTCAGACCTACGTTCATACGTCGAATATCATTCAAGAAACCGATTCCTCCTGTGGCTTGGGCACGCACACAAGAGAAGATGATGATTTCCCGTTCTCGACCTTGGAAAGCATCGGTCGTATTGAACTCGATTTCATCGAAAATACCCTCACCATACTTGCGCTGGAAGCGGTTCTTGAGCTCATTGAGCTGAGCCTTGTAGGTAGTGATGATACCGATCTTACCTTTGAAATCATAAGATCTGTAATCTGTCCTCAAGCGCTCGTACAGTCGGAGAGCAGCATTCAACTCCGGCACGTTAATGAATGAATGTCCCTTAGCCTCTTTACTCTGAATACCCTCCACATCGAAGAAACGGTAAGGTCCAAGAATCGAGCTCGCATGCCATGGCTGAGCTCGCAGCCTTGCCATTCCATCTCCATCAAGTAGCCGACTATTATAAAACTGCTGGCTAGGAAATCGGCTGATTTCAGGATGCATACGATACTGAGTATCAAGTAGATGTACATCATTAGGATGATTATGTTGCATGCGAACGAAAAGACTCTGCTCGTATCCGAAGCTTTTCGCTTGTCGCGAAAGAACTGTTGGTGGCAACTGCTCGGGATCTCCAACCAGAATACATTTCGTAGCTCCGTATTTAAGTGGAATAATGGCGCTTAGTTCGATACACTGTGCAGCCTCATCAATGATGACCGTCTCGAACTCAACATTATCAAGCTTTAGAAGTGTCTCATGTCCACTACCACTGAGTGTAGAGCAGAGAACATGAGCTTCGTCGATGATTTCTTTTGTAAATTGACGTCTGGTCAAATCACTCGCCCGCGCTTTGGTGTCGCTGTTCTTGTCCTCATCGATCTTGCTGCCGATGTGTGCCTGCCTACGTTTCAATTCATCAAATTCTCTTTGGAGTTTGAGCTCGGAAGTTTTGTCATTATTGGCACGGCATGATTCCATCTCTGCCCTGAGGACATTGAGTCTTTCTTTTATGGCGCCGGCCTCTTTATGAAGCATTTCTCGATCGCTCAACTGACCCTTCTTGGACTCTGCATCGCCTTCTAGTTTGATTCTGACTAGTTCATCTAGCGTCACATCTTTGACACTCGCGTTGATAGCATCGCTTCGACCCAATCGAACAACTTTGATCTTCTGATGTGATCCGTTCAGTGGTAGGATACCCTCCATCAACCGAAGAACCAGCTCATCCACGGCTGCGTTACTGGGAGCGCAAATCAACAATTTCTTTTTGGGTGCTTGTGTAGCTGCAGCTCCTTTCTGACCTTGAGGTCTAACCCCGGGCTGTTGTGCTTGTTGTTGCAAAGCATGTGTGAGTAAAGATCCTACCATAGCAACGATTGTCTTCGTCTTTCCTGATCCAGGCGGCCTATTACTGTTAGTAATGCTAATCATATTCCAGTCTAGGGTTCCACATACCCTTGAATTAATGTGAACCCGTCATTATCATTTGCAGATAGGATAGCCTTTGCTTGTCCTTTATTCAACTTGTACCTAGTTGATATTGAGGCTACCTTCTCTTCAGAGTATTTCTGCAGAGGAGATGGCTTTGCTTCTAAGATTTCAGTGCAAAGGTCGTAATATTCGAGACTGCTTAATGCAGCAAACTCTCGGAGTGTCGTGGTCATATCAGTGATCTTGAGCGCATGTATCAAGCCGTTCGGGACGAAGCATTGAAGCAGTGCGCCCCCGACATCTCTGCTAATCTTATAAGTTACCTCCATAACGTCCTTTTTCCGAGTCCTGCGGCTAACTTGAGCGAGACAGTGCGGTGCACTTTCGTCCTGGAGAGGGTTCGGGCTCTTCGAGAGTAGTACGATATCTCTTTCAAATATAGTGAGTTCCCGCGAAGTGGATAGTGGTATGCTAGTGCTGACTTCCATGAACTTGTCAACGGAGAGACGATTTAGTACTTTCGTCTCAATGGGCTTGAAGCTGTTATCCTCTTTCGCCGCTACAAGTGAGCGCCATACTTCAGAAATGAGTAAGGGTTTGAAGGTTTCCTTGTAAAGATTAAGGTCAATGAAACTATTAGCAATCTTTCTGCAAACGTTGTTGGTTGGAGGTTCATCGCCTTGATGAAAAATGTCCCAGTTGAGTATCTCGAGATAGATGATGTCCATGTTCGGCTCTACACGTGCACGGAGATCCTTTTTCGAGTGCTGCCGTTTGGTCTTTTTCACTGGACCAGTGGCTTGTAGAAGATTGCGTCTTCTGCTTTCTTCATATTCCGAGACTTTCTTGTTCGCTTCCCGGCTTCTGGTTGCAAGTAGATTTGTGCCCGAGTCGTCGTCATCGTCATCATCATCCGAATCTTCGTCTGAAGAACCGATCATGATCTCACTTCGTGTTGGTGCGTGGTCTTTACCCGCAACGCCATTGATGCCCTTCAACCCGGAGCCCTCTCCCTTCACCAAGGCTGTCGGTGCGCGTAAAGCTCTTGCCTGCGCGATTGCTGCCGCATCGCGTTGTTTCTTTTCCTCTGCGTCTTTCCGGCGTCTAGCCATCAAAGATTCAGAGGCCTCTTGGCTCTTCGCTTGTTTTGCCTTCACTTGTTCCATTAACAGTCTCTGCTTTTCAGCCAACCTCGGGAACGAGTCGCTCGAGCTAGAATGTCTACTAGACTGCGTAGAAGATGCTGGCTCATACTTTTTACCATCTCCAGATTTTGACCATGCGTCGAGCGAGCTTTGCATCTGCCGCTCTTTGAAATTGAATGTCGGCTCGTGCTTCACGCCTCCCGCGGATTTTGACCATGAATCAATCGTGGCTTGCTTTTTGGGTGCTGTAAAAGAAAGGGTTTGCATGATTTCGAATCCCTTGTGCTCGTCCAAAGCAGCGCGCAAATCAGCCTTTTGCTGCTTCGAGAGATTAGTTCTCCTGAACCCCTTCTCGTCCTCATCCTTGCATGCGTCTTGGATGTATTCCAGTGCGAATTTATCGACTTCCGTATCAAACTCTGCTAATGACTTGAGAAGCGTTGCCAGCAGACTTGTGATAACACCTACCAAATAAGTATCTCTGAGTCTAAGCATCATGGTAAGACCATTGACGTTTTGGCAAACCACCTGCAACACCTTCTGGATAGCGTCCTTCGACGAAATTCGCGCAGACATTTGATCGTCGCCTGAATCAGAACTCTCGCCTATAGCCGAAGCGATGATGCGGTATTGATTAAAGAGGGACTCCGCATACTCCATGCCATCTCGACAAAAATCCTGCATATCCTCCTTCGAGCGCTGTACACGCATTCCCCACTCTTCAGTAGTAGAAAACATTACATCCAAGGCCCGCCACTGAGTAATCCACCAAGTCATGACAGCATTTTTCTCAATGTTGCTCAGTGAAGTGTGACTACGAAGATAGCCAGTGGTATCACAGAGTGAATAGACCATATCACGGCCAAGTTTGATCATGTAGGGCATCGGAGAAAAATTGCGTGCCTTAGAAATTCTCGTAGTAGCGTATGTCACCGAGTTCATCATTGGCACGAACGTCAGCTCCAAAAGGCTCGAAATGGCGTCTCGTTTACTGATTTGCCCCGTGCTTGCCTTAACCACCTCAACTGCCGCTTCGTATATCTGCTGGTCTGCGGAAACAAGAGCTGCGAACAGTGGACGAGAAGTCTGGGAATCCTGATACATTTGAATCAAATCGGGAGCATCAAAATCACTGAGACGCTCAAAAATTCTCGAGACGTTCTCAGTGAGCTGGCGAAAGTCTTTGTTATACTGCATATGAGATGCTGGAAGTGTGGCTTGCTTTTTGTCTTTCGGTCTCAATTCATCTAGTCCGGTAAGATGAGAGGTTGCAGAGAGGATCGTTTTCGCCAGGTCTACATTACCGGGTCGAAATATGTCGAGTACAGCCTGCCAGATTGGTTGCGAGTGACCTCTGAGGCCTTGCTGGATGGGCACATCTTTCACGAGTGCTTGAAACTCTGCACTTAATGCTTTGCAATCTAGGGCTAAAGCATCTCTTACTACTAACATGCTGAGCCGCCTCATTTCGACCTGGTTATGACCTTTCTCCCTGAGCTCAATAGAACCGAGTATCATACCTTTGTAAGTATCAACAAGAGCCATGACATTATTAATGATAATTAAAGATGTCGAGGGGTTGATGTTGTATTTGGTATCAACAAAAGTCTCCAAGGTAGCACGAAGAGCATCTAGGCCGGCACAACAACAAGCAAGCCGGGAGTGTTCCTGATATTTGTCATTCTGCAGACGCTCCAATAGATTATAGAGGAATGAGCCGCAGACATCGAATTGATGATCAGCAGGTAAGGAACTAATGAACTCTGGTACCCAGCCCAGAATAAATGATGTATCTTCAGCCCCATATTCATGGAGTCTACCAAGCAGTTTGTCATACGTGGGACTCATGAAAATCTGTTCGGCGACAGTCGCAGGCGATATCGTGTTGAATGCTGCCCAGAAACTCTTTGAAGATTTCTTAAGAAGTTTCCTCAGTGCTTCAATGACTAGTTGAACGATAGCTTCCGATTTGCAGGTCAGATGCTGAAGCGCAAGAAGGTAGACGCTTGGCTGGACTTCCATTGCTCGCAGAGAATAGGTTATAAGGCGATCATCCAGTCTTTCTAGGATTAAAGAAAACCCTTCCCAGAACCGTATAATGGCATCATAGTCGTGATTATTTTGGGCCACAAATGTTACGGCTTCAGATAGAGTATCATGCACAACCCAGTCGAACAACTCAGGTGTAAGCATTGCTGTGGTCTTCTGCCAGGCGCATCTCGCGAATCGAAGTCGAATCGCATTGCTGTCAAATAGAAAGCGGCCAGTAGCTGGGAGTATATCGCTGATACGGAGGACCTTCTTTGATTGTATCTCCTCGAAGACAAAATTGAAGTGCTTGGAGAGATTATTCTCGGATTTGTGGTAGTCGATAGAACAGAGTGATTCGTAGAGGGATAGTAAGAGAGAAGAATCGTATCCGGCAAGTAGCTTCTGAGTTCGCATATGAGGTTCAGCCGCTTCTATGACCTTCTGACTTGCTTTGAGCCCGTTATCTATGCGTTGAAAGTCGATAGCTAGAAGTCGATTGGATAGTTCCTTCACCATGTCTTCATCAAATTGCCTGGAATTTCTTAGCATGTACCCGGCACAAGATATTCAGAAATATTTACTCTGCCAACTCCTTCAAATAAGCCTTGCGACCCAGATGCCAATTGTGCACACACTTATCACAGGACCTTAAGAGCTTGTTCAATCCTCCAGTGTATTCTTCGATCATAGCCCCGCCCATATCCGCAGCCAGTCCCGTAACGAGAGAGTATTTATATGCCACAGTGTGCCGCTTTCTTGCATCTTGTATGAGCTCCTTCTTCTTTGCTGCGCTCATATCCTCCTCATCTTCGTCTGCGCGAGAGTAATCGGCGTAGTCCTCGTCATTCCGCTTCGGGCAGAACCAATGTGCACCTTGAGGAAAACTCTTCAGTTCTCTGTCAACAAGTAAGTGAATTGCCATTAGAACATCCCAGAAAGCGAGCGCTACGTACTCATGGAGCTCTTGGAGCTCATCCATAATATCTGCTTCGTCACGCATAACTGCAGGTTTCTATTAAACAATCATGGAGATTTTCGATGATCAAGCCCAAATATCAATCAAGGCGGTGGAAAGAAAAGCCAATAGCAGAAGATGTGAGCCAGAATAACTACAAAGATGAGAAGTCTAGAAACGTAATGGTTGCCTCTTGCGACGAATGGTAGCAAACAAAGTCGCCGGCTTTCGAGTTTAAAGTCAAGCCGAGGATTAGTAGTGAATGCTGTGAGTGCTCGTGAGAGAGAGAAAGCGCTAAAAGTATGAATTGAAAGTTTAAATTCACCGAGCAAAAGGATAGAATTACACTCTGAAGAATTAAGAAGTACTTGAACGTTCAGCTAGAAAGAGCTATGTACATATTCGAGTTTTGAGAGGACCATTTTGCAGGTACGGCAGACGCGATAATTTGAGGTTCGTCGCGTGTGACAAGGCTGTAGGGCGGACCCCGTGCTGCTGCATGCAATTTAGATTGATTGTAAGCCTCATTACTAAGGCTGTGGAAGGTTAGCCCTCGAAATAGTCTTGTTACCAATTATCATGTACTATTTACTGCTACGGCCATATATTAAAGGAACATGTCACAAAAAAAAAAGGGAAGGTAAGAGCAGAAAAACACAGCATTTTAAAAATCTAGAAACTCGATTAAATATTCGTATTCTTCATTGAAGCGCCGTGCAATTATGTGTCTCCTGCTACAACCGTTATATACAAAGGATAAAAAGAATCACGGATCCTAGCCGCCACTGTTGAGTTATAAACACCACCAGGAGCGCAGGTCCAGAACTATTCTCCAGACAAAACTTAAAGAATTGAAGTCGCTTCCTTCCCAACATAAAGATATAATTGCCAATAGCCTTTTTCATGTCATATGAACGCCCACAACGCCAATGCAAAAGAACCAAATGTAGAACACAAACGTCATAGATCGCTCCTGCAAATCATTATGCTGAAAATCTCCTGTATCAACAAAAGAAAATAATATCTATGGTACAATCCGTGACTTCACTAATTCCGATCATCATAAGGCATGAGGAGGAGGAGGAGGTTCGTTCCTTCTACTTCTTAAGGGCCCAAAAGATTGGCTAGATTCTAGCCGTGTCAGAAGCGCCGCGGAAGTGAAATCGTTGCTAGCCTCAAAACTTGGTCGAACGGGTTCCATCGAGGTACGCAATCGATCGAAGGAGGGTCTCGGCCGATCAACTGATACCCGGGAGCCGAGTTGATCGAAGGATGATCGGTGGCGGGTGAAATCAGTCCCGTCACTTCCGTTTTGACTTCGTGGGTTATGGGTCGTGGTGGACGTCGGAGCAACTGAAGGTGGGTAAATGGGCCGTTGGTCTTCATCAATGCTCGGATAATGGGTGTGCTTACTCGGCTTCGTAATCTCAGAGGATGATGACGATGAACCTTTGGACATTGCATCCAGCGGCTCATCAGGTCTATCGAGATAGTCAAATTTGCCTTGACGGACTTGCTCGCGGATGATATCAACATCATAAGGAAAGTAGATCTTCTGCGCGACTTTGATGCAAAATCGAGGAAGAAGCGCCAGCATTACAGATAATGCAGTTATTGCCCAGAAGCTCGCTTGACCAAAGACTTCTGCCGCTGCCTTGAAGAAGAAAGCGGACGAGATGAAAGACGAGTAGACACCCGTCCAGAACCATACCAAGAGAATACTTATGACAACAAGTAAAACCATGAGCCAATCCCAGCGATAGGTGTTGAGCAGGATATAAGTGTTGATGGCAAACACAGCGGCGGGTGCGATGTAGACTCCGAATCTCTCTCTGTCGTCGATGTTTTGCCCACTCTCTGTGACGAAAGTACCATTACGGAACAGGCACCACGCCATGAAGAAGATGATAACAGACTGGTACAGTCCATCAAGCATGTAAAGCCTAGAATAAGTTAGTTTCGACCTTTCATGGATACTATTAGCTTCAGTACTAACCAGAACTTTCGTTGAGTCCATTCCTTTCGCTCGATGCCCCGTCTGTAAAGTTGCGGCACTGCGAGAGATACCTTGTCTGAGACATCTTGATCAAGAACACCCATGAATATGACCGGGACGGAAGTGAAAGCCAAATTGAACAGAAGGATATAGGTATAATCGAAAAGATATGTCATATCAAAGTTGGCGAAAATCTGATACCAGAAGATGGTAAACGTCCACACGACGTTTTTGTAGAAGAAGTTGGCAATTGTCTCTCCCAATCTACGATATGACCAACGCCCGTGAACTAGCACAAGACGCTGGAGGAATCTGAATTGGCCAATGGCGTAATCCGAAGACATGACAGCTTGTCGACCTTCCTCTCCAGCAATGCCAACTCCCACGTCAGCTTCTTGAATCATAGCAACATCATTAGCGCCATCTCCAATGGACAATGTCATGACATCAAGGCCACCTTTAACCATTGCCACGACGGCGGCTTTCTGTGCGGGACTGACTCGACAGCAAAGAACCGATTTACATTGCTTGCACAGTAAGAGAAATTTCTGTCTCAACTGATCATCCAATACAAGCTTGAGGGAGTCGCCGTCAATGACGATAGCATGAGTTGGCGCAGGAGGTTCATGACTCTTCCTCGCAGCTTTCAACTCTGCATCAGAACCGGTCATTTTGAAGGAAGCCAAGTGCTTATCAAGCTCAGCTTCAGCTGTGGAGATTTGTTCATCCTCAATTTTGAAGACGATGAGTTCCATATCGTTGTTGAGCAGGTTACAGGAAAACCCGATGTTAATCGCCGTCTCAACTTTGTCACCAGTAAGAACCCATAGTTTGATACCAGCTTCGGCCAACAATGCGATCGTATCAGGTACACCTTCCTGCAAGCGATCCTCGATTGCAGTTCCTCCAAGGAGGGTAAGTTCACGCTCGATCGCATCAGATACTGCTTCCAACTTATCCTCACGATCTTGAATGGCGGCGGCAGCAAGCTCATGCTCACGGTTCCATTCCTGGTACTCTTCCTCTCCAAGCTCTCTCTGCGCGATACAAAGTGTACGGAGACCCTCTCTCGCAAACATTTCCAGATGTTCGGCGGTTGTGCGGCGGAGTTCTGGTTGCTCTCCACGCTTCAATCGAGAATAGATTATGCTATCAGCACCTTTGCAAAAGAGGATGATTTTGTTGTCTGGCATACGGATGATAGCACTCATACGTTTCCTGGTAGAGTTGAATTCTAGTGTATTTAGAACACGGTATTCCTGGTCATGTCCTTGGATGTTTAATCGAATACCGTCTGATGAATTACCAAGAACCGTGAATCCCACGTCTCGCGCAGTTGCAACCAATGCTGCCTCGTCCGGTGACTGCGCTCTGAACTCGATCTTGGGTGGGTCTCCAGGAGTGGTTTCTGAAATGACCGAGTGACAGAGAGCAAGAGCTAGCATGAACTGATGATTGGCATCTTGTTGCTCCTTGCCACTCTCACCGGCAAGGTCAGAAACGAAGTCGGGGGCAATGAATGTTAATTCTTCATCATGAAGATAAGGATTGTCGTGCAGTTTTCTGATGTCAACTAGCATTTTGGCGCGCGCTGCCGCGATCTGTTCCTTTGCTTTGGCAGCTTCCTTCTCTACATCGATACCTTGACGCTTCTGCATTCCTGCCTGTGCCTCTGTATAGGCTTCTCCATAAGGTACTCCATTGATACTAGCCTTCTTGAACTCCATGACGTTCTGGGTCAAGGTTCCAGTTTTATCGGAGAAAATATACTCAATTTGACCCAAATCATCCGAGATGTTCCATGACTTTGGTGTGCAAGGATAGTCAATTTTGTCGTAATACATCTCAGTGTCGCTATAAATGAAGAAAGCCTGGCAAGTCTTGATGATTTCGAGAGATATGTATAGGGAGATTGGAACCAAATTCTGGAAAAGAATAAGCGCAGCCCAAAAAGTGATAAAACCGTTCAGCGCCGGCTTTCCACCAATAGAGCCAAATTCGAAGAAGTCGATGGTATTGTTTCCTTCTCCCCAGATAATTCCCTCAGTCAAGCCGGAAGCAAAACAGATTATGAACAGCACGATGAAGTTGTACACAACGTTCCAATTGAGTTCTCGAGCAATGCGTGAACGCTTGCTAGGTGTGATGCCAGAGTTCAACATGATCTTGGTATCAAACCCTGTAAATACAACGACCCCCAGGATCCAATCGGTGTTCCTCAGATTACACCCTCGAAGAAGTAAATTGTTAATGGAGATTGGTTCAACCATCTCTTCGGCCCGGCCATCTTTTGAACTGTGCTGCATCCAGCGAGCAACTGCACTGTACTGATAAAGGTTCGGGTGTGGAGGCTCGCTGTCGATGGTAAATTCGGTCCGTTCACAATCACGAGCATGCTTGATACTTCGACCACTGCGCAGAGCATGTCGAACCTTCAGATTCGTCTCTCCATCCAAATTCTTGGTCTCCACGTAGCAAGCTCCATCTGGATCCGAAGTTGAAAGAATCACGATATCGGCCGGAATCTGGTCGTCGCTGTATATACGGACAAAATCACCCACTTGAACATTCTTCCAGTAATCCTGGTGAAACCGCGGCTTTCCAGTCGGGGTGATATTGCGATTGATTAAACTTCCAAAGTTCTTCTCGATCGGTGCATCATCTCCTCCGGCCTCGTATGAAAATGCTGTCTTGGGGCGGTCTGGTAGCTCGAGCTGTCCGCCATCAGAAGGAAGTGGGGATGACACCGGTGTCATTCGTATATCGTCTCCCGCCGCTCTCGATTCAAATGAAGGTCTCGGCTCATCTATCACACCCATGGCGCGTTCTGCATAAGTCTCTCCCGGCATTTTCTTGTCCTTCTTGACTTTCTTGATTGACCTCACGATTCCTCGGGTTGTAGCCTTCTTAATTCTTCTCCAAAGAGATATATTGTCGGTGCTAACATTAACATTGTTCCAATCAACGAGGCGATGGACGGGAGAATTGTTGAGCTCATTGTCGAGAATTGTTCGACGATAATCTTCAATCGCGTCCTTGATCGCTGTAATGGTGACAATGACAATCAAAGGAACGGCGTTGAGACCCGGGTTCGATGCTCCGAAAATACTGAAGATCTGTGACAACTATCAGCTTCGTTAATAAGCTTGCAAATACACCAGTCTACTCACGGTGAGAATAATCAAAAACAAAAAGTAGACGTTCGCGATATTGTGGAATTGGAACCAAATATTCTTGGGTATAAAACTTAAAGGAGTGTATTTCGCGGTCCTGATCTTATTGCGTTGATACTGTCGTATTGGAAGGCCTTGGTCGTCTACCGCGTCTGGAGGTAAAGGTATATTGAAGAAGACTTTCCTCGGACCTTGACCATCATTGTCATCATCTTCCGCGTTTTCGTCCGGCGATTCGTTCTGATCCTCTTGTATCCGGCCAAGATCTGTCCCTGTTGAACTTGCGCCGCCCGAGTCCCTCTTCTTCTCACTACTCTGCGACGGTCGGTGGTGCAGTCGATTAATGATTGACATCCGCCTCTTGTTCCCGCCTTTTGGGGCAATCCTTTGGGTCGCCCATCTCAATCGTTTTGTCGGAAAAGTTGGCTCTTCAGGGTCGGGTTCGGCGTATGGCTCAATGCTAGGCATGATGGTGAAAGACTGTTAAACGGGGCAAAAGCCCAATGCGAGGTAAGAGCCCTCAGCACAATAGATTCGTCCGCCAGAGTTCAATTGGATTAAGTTTTTTTTTTAATTTATTTTCTATTTTTAGTTAGGATATATTTCGCGAAGATGTCGTGTTGAAGGCGATCGAGGGAATCAGCGACCGCGGCGAGGGATGGGTATGCTCGATGAATGGTGATGGGTAGGAACAATGACAGTGACGACGTCGATGTGTTAGAAAAGCACGCACAGTAGAGCAGGTACTTTTGGGGCGTATCTCAGTTAGAACGGTCGCTTATGACAACTAGATTGGTGCCGGAACAGTCGGACAGGAGATGGCGCATCGGAAGCACAGTAAATGTCTAAACCTTGTAAAAGTGATTGGGGAAGATTCTATGCGCAGGCCAGACTTTCCTTGGCCGATTCGGAATTGTTGTAGATTTGTGTGGGCGTCGAGGGCTGGAAAAATTGGAGGAGGTTGGAAGGCGAATTGAGCGGTGATGAAAGAGGTGAAAGAGGTGAAAGAGGTGAAGAGGTGAAGAGGTGAAGAGGTGAAAGAGGGTGAAAAGGAAGGGAAGGAAGGGGTCTTGTCGGGTCAAGTTCAAGTTCAAGTTTAAGTGTTAAGTGAATGTAGATAATAATAGGTAGGCAGTCAACTACTAAGGAAACAAACGAGTAACGAGTAACGAGTAACGAGTAACGGGTACTGCGTGCGTACTGCGTGCGTACTGAGTACAGATAGATGTCTTCAAGGCTCGGAAAAGCTTATTGAGCAAAGCAGTCCAAGTAGCAAATGAACGCCACTTGAAACCGACGGATATCGGATATAGGCAAGTCACCATCCACGATACGGCATGTAGTTATGTGGTAGTTCTGTGGTAGTTCTAGTGGATTGGGATGTGTTTCGTGGGGTCCTGCAGATGGAGGTGCTGGAGGTAGATTTTGCTGGTGCGGTTTTGAAGATATAATACAAGAGGCTCGAGGTCGGTCGGGCGCGGAAGGAAAGAAAGGAACTTTGCAATTAATGATCTGGGCAAGGGCAAGGGAAAGCCTTACGACATGTAATCGACGACGATTGGTGTGTAGAGTAAGAGTAGGAGTGGGAGGGGGAGTGGGAGGGGGAGTGGGCGTGGGAGTGTGAGTGGGAGTGTGAGTGAAAGTGCAAGTGCAAGTGCAAGTGCAAGTGCAAGTGGGAGTGGGAGTGCAAGTGGCAGAGTCCTTCGTACAATCATCTTTGCCGAGGGCTGGACGGGTCAGGGGTAAGGCCTCTACAAATTACTGGTACGAAGTCACCACTCCCAGCCCGAGAGAGGATCGAAAAATCTTAACTCCGCTGCATCGGTCGAAGGCTTTGTCATATGTACCTCATATGTACCTCATATGTACCCGACTTCACCCATAGTCCCCATGGTTCACAGTCAGCATGGTTCGAAGCAAGGAGATTACGTGAAATCTCGGATATCCCAAAATGTCCACATTCATTTGCTTGGAGCATTCTCCGGAGTCGACCAAGTACAGGACCGTCTGTACTCATCTCATCCTCTTCACTCGGGACGTTTTGGGACTTGGGATTCTGGACGCTTTGGGACTTGGGATTCTGGACGTTTTGGGACTTGGGACTTGGGACGTTTTGGGACTTGGGACTTGGGACTTGGGACTTGGGCTTCGGGACTCGGGGGGAAAGTCTTCAACACCGCCTCGATGGATTCGTGAATGTAAGCAGCATGTCCGATGATGTTAAGGATGGCTCAGATGGGAAGACCGGCAATTACACGGCAACCTCGGCCGAACAGAGAGCATGTGTCCGACTTTTCTTGGACTTTTCTTGGACTTTTCTTTGACTTTCAAGGGACTGCGGTTTGGTGGATTTGTGGATGTGTGGATTTGTGGATTCGTGCATTTGTGGATGCGTGCATTCGTGCATTCGTGCATCTGTGGATTCGTGCATTTGTGGAGGAGAAGCAACTTGCATATTCCATCACTATTCCTACATAAGCACACAATACGAGTAACTTGCTTTGTAACGTGGATGCATAGTTAGCCCGAAACTGCAAAAGTCGTGTTCCGTAGTCCGTCGTTCTACTTTACTGGCGCTGACGATGGCTGAACGTTGTTTCGAGAACAATCAATGCATAAAAAGAACGGAAACACCAAGGAAGGAACACGCAAGTTACCACATCTGCCGAAAATAGATCCTCATGATCTCGCATCGAACCTTCGTCGTAAGCGTGTCGATCTTCCTTAAATCTTTCTTAAATCTTTCTTATATCTCCCTTAATTCTTCCTTGATTCTTCCTTGATTCTTCCTTTTCCCCATCTCCATGTCGTGGCCCTGTGGATAAAAGAAAGATTGCAGAAAGGTCTGTGTGGAGCAAAGAACGAACCCCTTTGATCTTCCAAATTAACCCAAATTCCGAAACCGGCAATTCGGACACCAGAAAGGCAAGCGACAATGGTTTGAAATGAGGCCAGGAAGTAGACGATACTTTCATACGTTGCTCATAGAATACAATACACACCATCACATCATCACATCATCACAATCCCCCTCACTCCTCACTCCTCACTCCTCACTCCTCACTCCTCACTCCTCACCCCTCACCCCTCTCCTCCCCTCCCCTCCCTTCACCTCGCCCAGCATAGGATTGATTGCACAGCCTTGGGCAGATGCAGGAGATTCCGTGAAGCTTACAAAGTACCGTCTCCGTAGACCGTCAAGACTCAAACGCCGTGGATGGGTTTCTAAGTATATCCTGAGCTGTCCGACCCAACGTTAACTTGGCAGATGGTTCCAAGCAAATACTTCGTAATATGAGGCGCAGGAAACGAACCCCTTGCAATTGCTGACGATGGCTGGATGCATAATATTCGCATAATATTCGCATAATATTCGTTCGCTTGGTGGCACGGGTGGGTAAGCGTGGCAAGTTAGGCTGAGTTAGACTTTCCTCTTGTCTGACAGAACATCAAGAACGCACGCCAGAACGGACAGAAAAACAAATTCTCCATGACTTATTGGTGCATCCGGCTGCATTCGCCTGCATTCATAGTTTGTGTTATCCAGAGAGTTTCAAACCTGCATCATCGGGGACACATAACTTTACTGTACTGGGCAATATGCTGCGAGACACCGCAGAGAGGGCCAGATCTTCACACAAGATCCTCACACAAGATCCTCACACAAAGTGGCTTTCATTGAGCATATCGTACTCCCGTGCGAAGTACAGTAGATGTAACCACGCCGCTTCCAGGCGACGTCCGAGACCGACGGAATTATTTTGTGGGAGCCGGTGCGGCAAACCCGACACGAGTCATTGTAAGTTACGATCATGTGACTTGGCTAATTTGCGCGTCGAGGAACATGAATGCACGCGGAAAACGCGACATTCCGTCATATGCCAAACTGCCGATGCATCTGTAAATTCAACAAAATTGGTACATATATCAAAACATTAAGTTATTCGCGGATAGGATACTTACTATACTTGGGAGTCCCACACGGTGACTACCTTCAAACATGCCAGAACCCAAGAGAAATGGCAATATCCGGGCTTTCTTCAAGCCAGTGCCGCCTGCTCGAGCTCCTGGAACCCGCAGTAATAGCCGCCAGGTAGTGAATCCTACGTCTACATCGACGGCAGATGTGCAGATACGCGCGACAAGCTCTTCCCCACCCGTTTCTTCTTTGTCATCCGACCCTGTTGTAGTCACATCTCAGTCCTCTTCCAATATCTCCAATGGCATTGTACCAGGTTCAGATGATGAAGAGGACGACAATTCTTCAACATGTTCCCTAGAAGATCTTTCCACCGCGATATGGAAGACTGACACTCGCCCCCTAGCCAAGCCACCGGCACCCAGTGTGCCCCTTCTGTCAACTCCCAGAGCTTCTAGATCTCGAAAGCCGCCAGCCTCGACCTTCAAGCTATCGCCCTTAGCATCCAAAACATCGAATTTCAAATTCGACCTGAGGTCGCTTGTCAGCGCCGCAGCAGACGATGATGCGCTGGAGGAACGCACAAAGCGGGTAAAGGCATTGATGGAATCGCCTGAAGACTCCGAAATGACCGAAGCAGGTGGGTTTGGGCTTTCAGAAAAACACGGCAAAATCCTGCAGAATATCAGAATCGACAACGATGAGGGCGTCGGGCAACGCGATGCGCAGAAGGTCTTAAAGGCCGTGAAGAGAACGGAGGCAATGAATATGATCCAGCGATGGTATTTCTTCGAGACTGAACCCCAAAAATCTTTTAGCAAACGACAACCTTTTCCCAGTAAAGCGCTCTCAAAGGAATGGAAGGACGATCTTGCTGAGGCTCGGTTCAGACATCAGACTTTCGTGTCGGGGTTTGCGGAAAATATGATCGCGTATGGGAAGCAGTTGCCCGACGAAATACTACTCTGGATTCTTGATGAGATCTGTGTGGAAGAATTGGGCGATCTTCGTTATTCATATTGCGGGATAATGAAAGCATCCTCAGAACAAGTGCGTCATTTGGTGACTCCCGAAATTGTGAGGGGAATGTTTACGAGTGTGGGTGCCACAGCTATTGCTACCACTCTCAACGAAAAGATAAGACCCCGTCTTGAGGTGTCCAATCCATATCCTCATCACCACTGGTCGAGGCTTCGATCACTTCTTAGTCTTATAAGTGCTATAGCAAAGCCGCTGCAGCACGAAGCGAGGCTGCATACCATCATCCTTCTGCTACGGATGAGTGCTGATCGCTTGTTGCTCGAAAGAGCAGACTTGTTATCCACCATGCAAACAGCACTTTATGATCTGTGTAGATACATCAAGCCCGACCAATGGGAATCATCTGTAAGTCATCTTGCGCAAAAAGGTATCACACATTAAACACTAACACATCATCCAGTGTCAGGAAATCTGCACATCCGTGTTCCAATCCATTGACCCCGCTTTCCTCCGGCTCCAAATCGTCCAATGCATCCCCTGCACATCCCCATACACCCACGAACTACGCAGACGACTATCCCTAGCCTTCTACTTCAACGACCACTCCAAAGCCCTCCAACCACCCACACTCATCATCGACCTCCCAGAAATAACCCAACGTCTCCACGACGCTCCGTTTAAAATCACACCCGAAACGGACTACCACGAACTAGGCAGTCTGATCCTGCTCCTCGATATCGCTGTCGACAACGGCCGTTCAGCAGACCTCGACCTCAAGGACCCAGAAAGCGAAACGCAGTTCAACAACAAGGTTGATGCGCTGGCTATGGCGATTACGAGTATTAGTATTAGTTACTCGGGCGCGGCGTACATCTCGAGGATAGAAGCGAAGGAAGTGGTGGAGCTGGTGGGGAATCGGATATCGAATACGGTGCGGAGCAGGCTCAAACCGAAACATAATATTTATGATGAGAGTTTGGTTGGGCTGCGGAGAAAGGAAGATTTTGGACAGGAGCAGAAGGGTATGTCTACTTTTATGGAGAAGCTTAAAAAAAAGAGGGCAGTTGAGGTTGCGGTTTGAGAGGAGAGATGACAGCTATGATACCAATTTTGTTTAGATCACGGGTATTATCTTGCAACGAACTTTAGTAGTGATATAGACGTTATTGTATCATACACGCTCTAATGACAAGGCCTACAATATTGTATATTTTTGAATGTGCAACGACGTCCGTCTGCTAGAATCTGCTCTCTGTCTGCCGCCCCATTCCTCCCTGCTATGCAAGTTAAAAAAAACACAATTCGGAAAGCTCATTGACTAATCGTAGAACTTCCGATTCTCGTTAGGACCAAATAATGCGGTTCGGACAGCGGGTAGTGCACTGTCTTGTAGCAACTTCAGACGCTCCTCAAATGTGTTGTTGATATCAATCTTTCCACCACCACCGACAATGATCAAACCACCAGCACTAGAAACCACCAATCAGCATCCTTCAGTCTCTCCAACCTTAGAAAAAAAAAATAGAGCAAAACTTACGATTCATCCGGTAACGGAGTTCCCTCATCTATACTCGCAGCAACATCCTTCCCCAACTTCTCCTTATACTCCCTCTGTGCATCATCAATCGCCCTCTTAATCACATCGTAATCCTGCTTGCGGCCGCGAATCTGCAACTTGCTCTCGTTCAACGCATAGAAGCCCTCCAGCATCAGATTCTTCAATATCTCTTGATACTTGCCCTTGTCGTTGGCAGCCTCGCCGAGTCGCTTCTGCGCCTGCTCAAAGATCCCGTCGAGGAGCTCTTGTCGGGCGCTGAGCACCTTCAAGCGGGTCTTGTTGGCGAGCGTGGATTGAGTGATTTGTTGCGACATTTTGGCTTGCTTGAACTTCTTCTCATATTGTGTGTCGATTGCGGAGGTTTCTTGACGAACGAGCTTGGATTTCTCGATGGCGAATTCCTGTGAGGGGGGGGTTAGGTTTTGGAAAAGATGGGTTGGTTGGTGGTTGACGTATCATTGGCTTTGAGCTCAATTTCGCGGCCTTTTTCCATGGCTTCTTGCTTGATGAACGCTGTCATCTTCTTGAGCTCCTGCATTTTATCAATATCGGTTGGTGCTGCGGTATGCTCGAGCCGGATTGGAATGGCATTACCTGCGACACCTGGAGTGTACAGCATTAGCAAAACTCCTCAAGGCAGTTGGTTAACATGGGAACATTTGAACTCACTTGGTCGTCCGACAAAGCGTGCGACATGATGGGCAACTGTTTGGGGGTTGAACTTCTAAAATGGGTGTAGGGTTTATAGGTAAATGTTCGTGGAAAATGTACAAGTTGGTGAAGTTGGAGCTTGGTCAAGCAAGCAAGCAAGAGCAAGGTTGGGGATAGCTCCAGCCAGCTCCCCCAGGCGATAAGGGAAGCGACGTTCCCATTTACCTGGTCATGTGATGACAATCATGCATGATTCGTAACTTGAGGAACGCAACTGTCTTGTAATCTATGAACTAAACTATTTGAAAACTCCAAAGTTTTCACTGAATCCGTCTCAGTCCCTTTGGTATTTGCTTTTCGCAATTGATTTGTGTGCGTATGTACGTTTGGGCATATTGTGCATGATTTCACACGACTCAGGATATCGCATTGCACTCACTGTACGGAGCTTGTGACATTCTACCGAGACACCTCCCATCTGACTTGACCGCGAGTTAGAATTCCGACTATACATTCACTTCACTTCACTTTACACAACGAATCCTTTATTCTCTCCACCATTACACCGTTCAATATCTTTGTTCAAAACAGTCTGTGTACCGCAATTTCCCAAATGAAGACTTGCAATACATCGTGATGGGACAGCTCGGCGATCTATCGCCTGGGGGAAGTGTAGCTGTAAGTTCTATAGTCGACTCTCTTCATGTTTATATATGCTCTAGTGCTATGCCTTTGTCGCACACATGACTGATATATGTTGTATTGATATTGCAGATTGGAATACTGGTGGGCCTTATATCAACGAGTGTGCAAAGTCTAGGCTTGACTCTACAACGCAAATCACATATTCTGGAAGACGAGAAAGCGGCGCATCATGTTCGAAGACCGCCCTATAGACGGAGGAGATGGCAGTTGGGCATGGCTATGTTTATAGTGTCGAATTTGGTGGGCAGTACAATTCAAATAACGACGTTACCCCTCCCAGTTCTGTCGACCTTGCAGGCGTCCGGCCTAGTCTTCAATTCCATTTGCGCCACCTTGATATTGGGGGAACCATTTACACGATGGTCGCTAGGAGGAACACTGTTAGTTTCAACGGGTGCGATACTCATTGCCATATTTGGTGCTATACCAGAGCCGGCACATTCTCTCGATCAGCTTCTCGTACTCCTCGGACGGCGAACGTTTATTATTTGGATGGTTCTACAGGCGTTGTTGGTTCTGGGAATTGTCTTCCTTTCATGGTTTCTCTCTAGACTGCCAAGTTTATCTTCGAATCCTCGGATACGACTTCTGATAGGGTTAGCATATGGATGTATAAGTGGAATACTTTCGGCGCATTCATTATTGGTAGCCAAGTCGGCAGTCGAGCTTCTGGTGCGGACAATCATAGATCGACACAACCAGTTCAATAGATGGCAATCATGGGCCATTCTTCTGGGTCTGGTTACCTTAGCCTTGACCCAGCTATACTACCTACATCGCGGCCTAAAGCTGGTATCGACCAGCGTTCTCTACCCCTTAGTTTTCTGCATTTACAACATCATAGCCATCCTCGATGGGCTAATATACTTCAAACAAACCGACCGACTATCAGCCCTCTACGCCGGTCTAATCGCCCTCGGCACAGCCATCCTTCTATCCGGCGTCCTCGCACTGTCCTGGCGTCTCAATGAAGAACAAACCCAACCAGCCGTAACGCAAAGTGCATTTACCCCCGGCCTAGGTTTTGTACAAGACACGGACGCCTCCTCGGAATCCCTCACAGTCGACGAAGAAGCCTCCATCGGCGCCGAGCGTGAACCCCTCCTAAACAAAGACCCCATAGCCCCAACCACCGACCTTGACGCTATCATCGGCGCCTCGCGCCATGGACGCAAAAAAGCTGTCCGCCTCTCTGAAGTTGACGAAATATGGGGTGAGCTCCAAGACGACGATGCGAAACCGAGTCCGTCTCGCGTTGCGTCTTCGTCTACGTTTCCTCCTTCAGTAGCAGTAGCAGCAGGGGCTCGCAATGACGAACATGACGAAGCGTCTCTACCTGATGAGATGACGTCGCTTCTGCGGTCAACATCCCTAGCAAGAAAGCGGAGGAGACGCTCAACGGGGTTCCCAGGGTTTGCGGCGCGTCCGGTGAGGCCGAAGAGGAGAAGTGCGCATTCGTATCCGCAGTCACAGGATGCGGTTGGAGGGTTTTGGAAGATGAGGTGGTGGAGACGGGGCGGTGATGGGGATGGTGGTGGGAAGGGAGGCCCTTCTTCTCCTTTACTGGGAGGGCATAGAAACGGAAGTCAGGGTCCAGGCGAGGGTGAGGGTCCTTCGTCTGAGAGTAATAGGTGATATGGATGGATTCTTCTATTTGTATAAAGCAATCAAGTAGTGACTGAATTTTTTATATCCATACGTGCTTGCCCTTCTTGTTTGTTCCTCGTGCTTCTCTTGCTTCTCTTACTCCTCTTGCCTCTAGGTTTGATGTTAAAATCGGGGTTTTGCCAGGTGGGAATGTGAAGGCATATTCTACATCTTATCTGTCTATATTTTCGCCCTGAGAACACAGGAGGACAATGTAGAGTAGGGCGGGTAGATAAAGGGCGATACTTTTGGCTTATAAAATGGAAAGGATGAGGTTAGTGACCCGATATCGAACGAGACAGGTCTAGATGATTTTAACAGCACAAGGTGAAACCCATGGAATTCACGTATTTGAATTTTCGATCGTCTTACTCTTCTAGCCTTCCTCGCCCACCGGCTTTCTCCGTCGGGGCAGAAAAGTCGCGGATCTCGTGCTGCAAGGGAGTGGTGGGGTTTATTGGCCTGGTTGTAGTGCGTTGTGTTGTGGTATGGTACGGTACGGAGAACGGAAGTGGAGGTGGGTTGGGTTGGGTTGGATGTTGTTTATCGTGGAGGAAGATAACGGATGGATATACGGATGGATATACGGATGGATATACGGATGGATATACGGATGGATATACGGATG